>OU426981.1:74199380-74703397 GCA_911387785.2 Aelia acuminata | reverse complement strand
CCGTGGTTAAGCAGTTGAAAGGTTCGATGGTTTAATAAGCATGATAAATAAAGAAGATCGACGCGAGTTTGTTAAAATACCTACAAATAAGTCTGTTATCCCAGCGAATAATTTAAGTCGAATTTCTGAAAAGGGGGAGAGAGGGAGGAAGGGGGGAGAGAGGGAGGAAGGGGGGGGGAGAGGGAGGAAGGGAGAAAGAGAGAGAGAGAGAGAGAGAGAGAGCGTGAGGGGGGTCGTAGCATAAGTTAAGTAGGAGGAGACACGTGGATGAAGAGGGTCGTTACAATTGACCTTAGGTGTGAGTTGCCGAGGAGGGAGCAACAAGTGGTGATCACACCCCACGTCTTCAACCCTCTTATCAGCCCGCTGATAACATCAAGCATCGCTCTCTTTGAGGGCCTTGGCCATCTTTTCACAACATCGGGGCTTTACGTTCGAGAAGTACTACGCTCAGGATCTAGGCATCCTTTCATTTTTTAACAATTCCTATACTAAAAGATATCACAAATCAAATCCAGAAAGGTATAAGCATACAGTCAATTAACATGAGTAATAAGATTTTGTCAAACTTTTTCTCATCTAAAAAAAGGTTCTTGTTCCCTTATGACATCCCTGTTCAGTTATCAGTCCACTTTCGGAGGGAATATGTCTGGCAGCTAATGCCGTACCACAGGGGTTCCTAACTTTTTCTGTTACCGTAGTTAGTTTTGATATTTAACTATTATTAATAGTTTTTCTTCATTTGGAATTCAGATATGCATTGATATGTCTCATGATATCATATTTTAGGTAGGTTATATATAATGGATTATAACTTTGTGACTGGTAGTGAAAAAATTAAGGCGAATAATATTTGTTTGCGTTCATACCATAGTTATTTTCATCACTAGTACCAAAAGTGTTTGTAACTAACAGATACAATATAGGATATTGAGTTGACACCTTTTTTTAAAAAACAGAAAAAATCTGTTAATTAACTTATAGTAGAAGAAACTAATAATAGTAAACCCGATCATTTCTTCTTTCTAACCAGAAAATAAATCTGTTGTATTCGTTTTCATATAAAGCGCGGAATTAGCTGGAAGTAGTTCGTTTACAGCTTCTTGGACTTCTTCTTAAACATCTTCTGGTATATCCATGTAATTGGGAACTTAAAACATACTATTTGTATTAAAATGAAGCACAGTATAGCTACAAGTAACCTCCTTCAAACAAATGTTTATTAATACATATTAGTAGCAGGTAAGGTTAGCGAACCATAAAGATTTTTCAGGCCTAGGCCCGAAAAATACTACTTTACGGACTCAAACCGAGTACCTATTGAAAACACATATTTTTGATGCAGTATGATGAAAAACATATTTCAGTTGACAAAGTGATTTTTATATATTGAGACTGGAGTAGTGCCTGGTTCAACTGCACATTTGATTTGGTTTGGTTAGCAAATTAAAAAAATTTCACGCGGCACCCTGGGACACACAGTTCGGGAGACTCCTCTAACACCTTGCACTTATAATCCCTTTTTAATTGTATTCATACATGTAAATAATAATTATGATTTCCCACTTCAAATGCGGGCTGATAACTAGGCCACGCCCACCTGACAAGCAGGAGTACCTTATTTTTGCGAGCCCATAATTATGAATGCAGTCTTAGTCAAAATAAAATAAATTGTTTACCAGATATAAATAAATTTAATTTTTTTTTCACTATGTACACTGAAGCGTGCATGAATAGGGTTCAAAAGGCCGCAACTTGTTTTTTTCTTGTGCAGGGAATACTTAATTTTCCCATTTGTACAAACGACACAAATTTCATAGATTTTGAATTATGCGCAAATAACCTTTTTTTTCGCAGCTCTACTGCTGCTGGTTTATTGAGGATCTAACTAGTTTCTCGACTGGAGCGGATGGACATATTCAAAGTGTGGAACCTTATTCGAATATGATTAATTACCATGAAAGCTGTGGCGTACCGACAAAATACATTACTTTTTTAGTTAATGTATTTTTTAGTTTATTAAAAACTAAAATACCCTCATATATTTTAACTCTACGGGACCTAACCCTGATATGATATAGAGAGGTGAGAAACATCTTTGAACATTATGAAATTTGTCCATCTCCACTTAACACTAAGGATTCACTGAGATACACAAGAATCGGGACAAACGAAGGATGTCAAAATCGTTTAGGTATGTATCGAACGTGCTCCACTTCAATAAAAATTTTATGGATAATTATTCATATTGTTAAGGGATCTGTACGAAATTCCGAACAATTTAAATAATAAAAAAATAACGGCAATGCTAAATCAAAACTAGCAGCGTGTCAAGTCTTATCTATGAGTTAAGGAGAAAAAAATATGAGACTATGCCATGCACATTTTCTAAAAATCGATTCAAGGCCACGATAATGGTTGAGGATATTACGTACAACTCCGCGATACTATCTGGTTAGAAAACGAGGGGGGCTAAAAGTGTGAGATGCAGTTATTATTGCAACGTGATGTCATGCAACACAAGGACACCCGATGCTAGTCCAACACCGCAGCTGCATAATGAGCCCACGTACACACTCCACTATTCAGCAAATCTTAACCTTCAATAAAAAGCAAGTAAATAGGACACAATATTAATTCAAACATAAATAGCGACCACAAGAAAAACAGGGTGCCTAGAAGGCTGGACTGACTTCTAAAATTCCCTCTAATATATGGAATTGCTCCCCCTCCCCCTTACGTCTAGAGAAAAAAAAAAATACTTTTAAGGGAAAGGAAAATATAGATTAGTAGCAATAATATTTTATTATAAAGCTTTCTGGTAATAAATATCTTGTTAACTTACATAAAACTCTCTATGCCATTTTTGGTTTTAAAATTATTGCGAACTAGTAATATTTGCAGTAAGTTTTAAATCCAGTTTTTTTATACAAGATATGTAGTTGATTATTTGAACTTGATATATACTAAAATATTATCCATGCCGCTCCAATACATTGCTATTTTGGTTCTTTCGATTAATTGTATTTTTAAGGACAAGGAAACTTGGTGGAATTAAACATACGTTGTGATTAAAGGGATGTTTAATTAAAAAAGAAGAAAAACTTTTACTTTTGGAGTCAACCCCCAACTTTGTACTTATATAGTATTTAAAAGAGGTTACAGAATGAGATCGACCGCTTGGAGCAATTTTTATAAAAATTAATTTAGAAAATGAATTTCCACACATTTCCCTTCACGCTGAAGAATTATTAGATGAGAGTTAAAGTCGCCAGTGATTGTCAGAGCGTGTAATGGGAGAATCGATCAAGAAACCGGGACAACTATTTTTAGAACTCTTGGACGAGTCTTCAATACATCTCCTTAAACCTCAATACGATATTGTGTATATTTATAAAATAAATTTAATTGTATAATAATTTACACACCGCCAAAGCATTGCAAAAATAACTACTCATCTATATAAAAATATAACATTTTCTTCAACAGCAATAACCAGTACTAACTAAATAAACAATAAAAAGGTTACTTATAATAAATATGTAAAAAATTATAAATGCTTAAATACCATAATAGATCCAGCCATATAAAATTTTAAAAATGAAAAACTAAAATACCTTCAGGAATGATAAATAGTAGGGAATTACAGTCAAAAACGTAATCTTCTTATATATAGCAACTTTCCCAATAAATGAAACTAGATGATCACTATAAAACCCTCCACTTATCACAAAGTCCTCACGATAAGCCACATGCATGAGTAAAAACTTAGGCTGATTAAATAAAGAATAAATTTTTGACTGAAATTCAAGACTTTTCATCATCCCTGAAGGATTTTATAAGAAAACAGTCAACCGTTCTCTTCGTCTCAAAAATCAAAGAAAAGATATTACCGAGCTTAATAATCGGAATCCTTCAAACCCAACCGAAAATATCATTCATTTCTATATAAATTAAGTATTTAACTATTACAAAAAAAGCTGCAGAAAGTAATTAAAAAAATATTGATAAAGTGAAATATAAAGTCGTTTTAAAAATTTAACGGTGTCAAAAACATGAAGGAAGTATTTCATCTATAGTTAATGCAAAAATATTAGGGTGGGCAATATGAACTCTATAGGCAATATGAATTGCTAATTTTGTTAATACATATTTAAAAAAAAAACTGGTTGAAATAATATAATTCATACACCCTTTTTAAGTCTCTATGAATGACGGCCTTACATAAATCCCTTCAATAAAGTTTGAGAATGACTGATATAGGGCCCGATAAGAAATTATTATTATTATTAGTAGTATTAAAAGAAAATTAAGTAGTTATAAAATATTAAAAACTCAAGCAAATCCATTTTCAGGTACAAATATTATTTCATATAATAAAAAAAAAAATGAATTAAAAAAACATTGTTTTCAGACAAGAAAATGTTACTAACAACATTGGAAGAGAGGGAATACATTGAGAAGTGACCAATCCTGATTATTGAAAAGAAAAAAACTTTATCTATCAACAACCTCACTTTCAGCAGTTGAGTATGGGAGATGCAAAGAAAATGGTTTGAAAAAATTAATTGCAAATTTAAGTTGAATTGAAGGGGTCGGGGCAAAATAGTGCCATGCAACATTTTTAACAAAAATAAAATGTTGCTGCAGTCTGCTGTGCATTATGTAGTCTACCATGAAAATGCCACCTAAATATGACTATATAGAGTCTCTCTCTCTCTCTCTCTCTCTCTCTCTCTCTCTCTCTCTCTCTCTCTCTCTCTCTCTCTCTCTCTCTCTCTCTCTCTCTCTCTCTCTCTCTCTCTCTCTCTCTCTCTCTCTCTCTCTCTCTCTCTCTCTCTCTCTCTCTCTCTCTCTCTCTGTGTGTGTGTGTGTGTGTGTGTGTGTGTGTGTGTGTGTGTGTGTGTGTGTGTGTGTGTGTGTGTGTGTGTGTTTGTATAGACATATATAGGTGGCATTTCCTTCATAAACATATAATCCTACGCAATATACAGCAGACTGCAGCTACAGTTCATTTTTGTTGAAAATGTTGCTTGGCACTATTTTGCCCATACCCCTTCAATTGTCCTGTATCTTCTATCTTTTCCTTTTCCTTATCATTTTCCTGTATCCTCCCCACCCCATTTAAAAAGATTACTGTGGAAAATACGTATACGGCGTGATAAAGAAAATATTTATATTAATCATTTAAAATATAATAGTGTAGAGGTAAATATTAAATAAAAACAATGACTGAAAAATATAACTTTATTCTGGGACTTATGGTCGCCTACAAATAACAGAAACTACAATAAATGAGTCACATTTGCCAGGCTACATTAAAGTACCTATATTAATATATATTGATATGAAAGATAGCACCATGACCATATCGGCTAGTTCTAAGCTACAATTGTAAGAATTTTTCCACCAAAGACTCAGTCATGGGAAAATATCTCGGTTGGAAAAAATATTTTTTTTACTATTCTACCATTTCATCAGAAGTATCCCAACAAGCAATAAAAAAATGATAAGTACATATTCAGGAAAAACCGGTTTTTCTAATCTCTTCGTCCTCAGATAAGGAATATACACTCCAAATTTCCTGTGTAGTACCTATTCAACCAGCCTACCAATTGCATTCCCTGTGTAGTACCGATAAGTTAAAAATAAAGTGGACAAAAATAGCAATTTCGGGAGGAAGCGCAAAATGCAGTGATTATGATTAATCTTGTAGAGCTGTGTAAATCGTTCGAGAGCGGAAAAGGAATATAAATGATCTTTGAGAATATTTTAGAATAATCTCTATCAACCATAGAGCTATTATATACAAAAAAATAATTCGAAGGAAAGGATATCAAGGTGTGATTTAATAAATAATTAATAAGACTATCATTAGGCAATAATTTTTTTTTTTTTTTTAAGCTGAAACACCAAGGTACGCGGAGAATAAAGGTAGCGCGATATATTTTTTTTTATACGCAAAACACCTTTAGTCACCAACGCCTATGATCTACTTTGAATAACAATAGATCTAGTGGGGTGCAGCTGAAAAGTTTGACAGAACATTTCACATCGGGCAACTAACGTTCCCTTTTGGATTCAGATAGAACGTGAGTAGAAGGGTCTAAAAAGCACAAATTTTCCCCAAAGGGGTTTTAATGACGTCATCGATATGGCTTCTGACTTAGCTAAATAACATGGAATCCTATACTTGCACCTGAAAACATATCTTATAGGTTTTTGTTCGATGGAATATTACTTTCCAAACGGTATACATTACTTCTATTCTATGACAAATATTTGCTGAAAATTTGCCAAAACAATGTAGCAACAGAGTGCAAGTCATTATTGCAACAATGTTATTAAGATGGGTTTCGAAAAGTAATAGATGATCTTATAACTTACTGAGTAGCAAATGTAATCATCGTGATTTTTTATGTACATCTTAAACAGTTCTACAGTTGTCCAATTTTGGGGCTACGAATCTTTCATTTCTTTAAGTTACGTTTCAATAAAGTAATGAAGGCGAAACAAAATAATATATAATAAAACTAGCTGTATATACCGGTTTCACCCGGAGAATTTCATTTTTTAAATCTATAACAAGAATTTTATCGACACAAACTGTCAATTTCGTAAAAACCAATGTAAAGCGTGATCAAAACGATTTTTATAAAAATAAAGAATACACCCAAAGATTGGGTGAAGTTATGCAATTTTAATATGGACATTTGTTCGCACCTGGTATGAAAGAACCACTGAGCGAAATTTGGAGAATTTAGGACAAACTGTATGGATTTCTATAAAGAACAAACAGAATTTCATCTTTATTTACTTAGATTATAGCTGTATATCTCGGTTTCACACGTGGAGTTTCATTTTTCTAATGAAATGGTCGATTTCGTAAAATAAGCATTGTAATGCGATCATTACGATTTTTATACCAATAAAGAATACCAACAGAAGATCGGCTGAAGTTATGCAATTTTAATATGGACAGGTATTCGCAGCTGGTCTGAAAGAACCACTGAGCGAAATTTGGAGAATAAAGAATATCAGCTGAAGATCGGCTGAAGTTATGCAATTTTAATATGGACAGGTATTCGCACCTGGTATCAAAGAACCACTGAGAGAAATTTGGAGAATTTAGGACAAACTGTATGGATTTCTATAAAGAACAAACAGAATTTCATCTTTATTTACTTAGATTATAGCTGTATATCTCGGTTTCACACGTGGAGTTTCATTTTTCTAATGAAATGGTCGATTTCGTAAAATAAGCATTGTAATGCGATCATTACGATTTTTATACCAATAAAGAATACCAACAGAAGATCGGCTGAAGTTATGCAATTTTAATATGGACAGGTATTCGCAGCTGGTCTGAAAGAACCACTGAGAGAAATTTGGAGAATAAAGAATATCAGCTGAAGATCGGCTGAAGTTATGCAATTTTAATATGGACAGGTATTCGCACCTGGTATCAAAGAACCACTGAGAGAAATTTGGACAAACGGTATGGATTTCTATAAAGAACAAATAAACAAACAAACAGATTTTCAACTTTATTTATATATATATATATATTTCAATTTAACATCCAAAGTTTCCTCTAAAAGAACAGAATAAAATGTAAATATCTAAATGAAATGTATATCTTTCTGTCATTGCAAAAATGTTCAAATGAATTGTGCAAAGTAACTTGATCACCGATCACTGATGGTGCCCTTCACATGCAGTTTCGTACACCGTATTCCCTTTTTCAACGCATTTGTAAAATAAAAATATGCATCGCTCGCGGCAACTACAGGAGTTCCAGAGACTTTTTAGATACTTCTAACATTGTTGTCCACAAACAAATGTTGGTATGATAACTTTTATAAAGAGTTCATGAAGCTGGTCGACAGATGTTTCAGAAAATGGTGTAGCAGTTTTGCTGCTCGTTAAAGTTGCTAGGGACATGATTATATTGTTTTTCGAAAACCTTTCAATGTCATCGATTCATTATAACGATAAGTCAATTATATTTGCAAAACTATTTATTTTTTATTATACTAAGATTGATAAATGCTGATAGGGACCAATAGAACCAGCCAAATAAAAAATTTTGTAATTACAAAATGTCCATATAGAGACCCATAGACTAAGAAATTAATAAAGAACAGATATAGAACTAATTCAATGGTTTAGTTTATTTGTAGGAAAGAAGCAAAGATTCTTCAAATAACGCAATTAATTACCTACAACTGTTAATTAAGGAATTATAAATATATTCGAAATAAATCAGCTTCTGTCATGGGAGAAGAGTCGGAGAGAAATTAGAGCATTCTGAAATCTGGATAATTGATAAGATAGCAGCTCTTATCTGCTAGCACTTATTCGTCAATATGACTCTATCGTCATGACCCTGCATTCTGAGGCTACAACCAATTTTTGAAAATATTACGATCTTAAAATAGCATTAATATAAATAACATACACAAACTGCATTTTAAAATATAATTATAACAAAATATAAATTAAAAATAAAAACGCACGAATTTTACAGACAAGACTGTCATTTCAGGATTCTTTTATTTAAAAGAGTCGTCCAAGTGGTTCTTGGAAATTAAACACATCCTCGATAATGCTTTTTAAAATATTAATATAATGTTATTTTAATGTAGATAGATAATTATATCAATCTTTTAAATGATAAAAAATGCACTGTTTTTAAGGATTTTTAGTTATTAAATGATTTTTTTTGGTTTATAGTATTTAAAAATAGTAGTAAAAAGGGATATAATGAGAATTTTAAATGACTAACAATTATAATTAAATAATATTTAGCAACTTTAAAAAGTAGGCTTTAAATTATTAGTACCTGTTTAGAAATTTATCGTTAGAATCACACATAGATGGTTTTTATTTATAGAGTTTTCATTACTATAATAGTACAAAGGTCTTCTTTCTTTCCCAATTTTCACATTCACAACAATGCCATATAAAATTGATACATAAATCCCAAAATCTTTAAACTTGATTTTATAAAAAAATAAGGTTAGTAGGTCAGAAGTTCTAACCTCGTCAAAAAACAACAATTAAATAAAAAAACGTAGGTACGAGATTTTACAGAAAGAGTTATTTCAAGATTCTTTTAATTAAAATACTACTCATCCAAGCATGTTCCTTAGAAATTAAAAAAATCCACGGTAATGGTTTTTAAAATATCAATGTACCATAAGGTAATCTGAATATAGATAGATAATTGAAGAGTGGAAATGCATAAGGATATGAGTGCCTTAGGAAATTTTTACAGAAATGTTATACCGTCTAGGGTAAACTACGTTCAGTGCTTACACCCATGCCATCTTTCATACGTCCAATGAACTCTTTTTAACAAAACATTACTTATAGCCATTTTTGAAGAATGGCTTTGGCACATATAACAATTTGGCAATAAAAATTTTGTTTTATTTTTTTGGCATTTAGACCTTTATGCATTTCCACGCTTCAATTATAAAAAAAAAATTTCAGTTTTTTATGTGGTAAAGTATTTTATATATTCAATTATAATTACTTATTACTTTATTACTTATTTAATAATAATTCTTATTGTTTTTGACGACTGTTTTACTTGTAACGTCAGTAGTCTCCAAAAACAAAGATGAGTTATTCCCTACGTGCTATTGCCTAAATTTAAAATCCTAATTATATCTCTTATTACTGCTATTTTAAATATATAAAATTCTATACCACACAAAAATCATTCATGAATGATTTAAAATCCTTTAAAAAAGAACAGCCGGGGTCTGATGGTAAAGGAGGCGTACAAAGGCACGCGAACAAGTACAAAAGAAACCAAAGACAAAAGAAACTGAGTAAATAAAGAAGGAGAGGACAGGTTAGGGATTAGGAGGGATGAATGGGAGCTTGGATGGCAGTGGGAGGGAGGAGGAGAGGAGTAGGGGAAAGGAGGGAGGGAGGAGTTTGATTGATTGCCGAATAATTGGGGGAACCCTCCCAACAAACTTTTTACACACTTCTCTTTCATAACTGCTCTCCCAAAGCTTATGCTACAAACTTCTTCCAGACTTTTCCCAAACCCCTCTTCTTATAACGTCCATTCACTACCTCAACACTTGTATCTTGCCCCAGCCATCGAATGATCAGAAAAGAAAGAAAGCCAAGTAGACCCGCGATTGGCGTAAATAGAAAATATATAATGATATATTTATAATAAACAAATAATATATAAAATAAAACAAATAATGCATAAAGAACGGTACATTTATCCATTTTTAAAAAAGTATCAATTAGTAATCTTATTCAAATTATTTTAAACCTTTTACCGTATGCCCACCCTCGCTATTACGACTTGACACTTTTCTTTACCAGCAAGGGAAGAGAGCGTTAAATTAGGTCTTTAACTCATCTTTCACCCCTCATTCCATTATTGAAACATCCAACTTTTTGTGGAAAAGTTACATATACTTATAGCATTGATTTATATGTTTTAGCCTATTGAATTTTGTTTTGAATTCTTTTCTCTATAAACATTTAGCTATAAAATTTTCTCTATAAATAATTTTTAAAAATATTTATATTTTACATAGGTATACTGCAATATACTTAATTGGTCCATTATTGGAAAACTGGACATGAAAGGGTATCAGAACTTATTGAATAAAAGTAATGACTGTGCAACATCATAAAATATCCCGTTCAAAATGTTCATGCACCCCTTCCTGCTTGGTATTCCATAATGGAACGTATGAAATATCCTTTAACTTCTTTTTTTTATCATATGTTTGAAATCTCTAAATTTAAATTATTTGGACATTTTTCAAATAATATAAATTAATGGCGGGAAATAGTTTGAAAACAAAGCTCGGACAAAATAGGTTTAATGGCATCCAGCAATGCTACTCGAATAAATATAAAAAATGTACAAATCTAAACTAAAAATTGAAGAGGCGCGGCACAACTTCTCTTTTTTTTTGGACTTGATTTATCATTTAATTGGAATACGTTACGCATTTTTCGGATAAATAGCAGCAACTGCAGCCAATAGTGGATTTCGTAAAAATTGATTTTGTTGTTGGATAACCATGGGGGTTTACCAAACTATAACAACTTGATTGAAGGGGAATCAGGATAAAAATGTATCATTATTAAGAAAAATATGAAAATGAAGATATTATATAAAAAATATAAGACGATCAATCAAGAGACTTTTTTTTTAAAATAATTTTTGCATAGATAATGAAAATAGAGATTGATCCCCCTTCATGTGGTTTCAGCAGTTTTTTTTTCCACAAATCATGCAATAAATAACAATGAAACTTACTCCTGCAACATCGAACTATGAAAAAAGGCCTGTGTGATAAAAAGTGATGATTACTCACCTGAAAAACAAAAATAAAAAAAATTAATAAAATTAAAAAAAAAATAAAGTTTTGATATAATTTATATAACATTGAAAGATATAAATAATAGATCAATTAAATTGTTAAGGGGTATATTTTATTAAATATAAAATTAAAATAAAAAAAATAACTCATTAACAGTATGATATAAAGCGAAATTAATTATATTTGAACAATAGAGTATAAGTAAGAGTACATGTACATTTCCACTTTTAAACTTAAGCTTTTACAGGCAATTAAAGAAGTTAAAAATAATGAAGACATAAATGATTGTGATACAACGAGCAAAACATTTGTAGATAACTTTAACAGCTTTAAGGTGACACAGTCGTTACTGATAAAAGCTGATAACGCCGGCATTCCATGTCCCATAAATGTTAAATCCCATAAATAAAGCAGGCTGATTCGACTATATGATGAATCATGATCACGAATCATTCAGTAATGTATGATTTTTTTATTACGTTTGGGATCTTGGACGTTGAAATGTTTAAATGGAAGGGAACAGTGATGTGATTGTTAAATGTTTTGATAATATTGAACATTTGTGGAATGAGGTGGAGCTTTTGTTGTTTTTATGTTTACAATACAAATTCACAATTTCTACGATTCATACAGATAATATAATAAAATTTAAAATCCAGTAATTTCGGCGATATTATGTCAGAGAGAAAACGTGACCGAATTCACATAGCTTTGGAAATTACTAAAATGTTTGTGTGAAAATTTCGGCTAAAACAATTTTGACTTTGACTTATAGATGTTGTGTAAAATATTGATGAAAAACGGGCATATATTCTTGATTTTTTTTTCATATCTATCACTTTCAACCAAGCAAGTGGGAATCCTTTTATTTTCAATATTTGCCAAATTAATTGTCTAAATTTCATTTGAATAGGCCTATTTTCCGACGTTTTGAACGCGGACTTGTCGGATCAATAATGTTCATTTTATAGATTATGTTTTAGTAGTATGTCAATATATAAATAAGAGTTGAATAATATAGGTTTCACTTATCAGAAATAACACTATAGTCCGCACAAGAGTAAGAGTTCAACTTCTTTTACATAGATACTCAGAACGACTCAAAATTAAGCAGCAGAGCAGCAGAACTTCTCCAGAAAACCAATATCAGCAAAAATGTGACATAGAAAATAAAATTGTTTAACATATGTGTGGTCCGGTATTTTTCTTTAGAAGACGTAGTAAGACGAATGTAGAACAACTCAATATTACGTCCATTCTTATTTTTAATTATTCAAAACGTAATTATTCAACTCTACACAACGTAAAGGGTTTTTCCACATTGACTCATTTGATATATACCTATGATTCATGTGGTAAAAAAGCTATAACTTTTTTAAACTATGAAATATTTATCTTCAATCTTCATATCAAACGGAAATTCGATTCAATTTTATAAGCTTTAGTTTTTTGAAATTTTATTAAAAAAAGGAAAGTTCCAAAATTATAAGCAGGTAGGGTCTTAAATTTTTTTTTATATATTGACCCTTATAGAGTCACAGTCATATTGTATTATTGCTGACGTTTCGCTCGTCTGCGAGCATTTTCAAAGCTAATAAGCCCGAAAATGGGAAAATCACAGTTTTGTGGTTAAAATTTTTTTACAATTACAATTACAAGTGGTATTTTCAGTCTTCTTCTAACTGAACATTAATACTCAATTAAAAAAAGTAATATTAAGTAAAATATTTAAATTACCTTTGGAAGGATACCAATGCATTCCTTTTCTGAATATCAATATATGTAGCATAAAAATTTTTGGCATTAAATTTTTTTTTGCAGCTAAATTTCCTAGTTTTAATGAGAAAAAAAATGATAAGATGATTGGAACTAAGCATGTGAATCATAATCAGGACTAGGTGACTCTTGAACTCTAACATATTTGCCAGTAATATAACTAGAAAAATCTGGTGCCATGCGCGCAACACACAACTTTCACTTACGAACTTATTTAGATTAGAATCGACGTGTTTCGATAATATGTAAACGCCATTCCTAAACTTCACACATTTTTCTAAATTTAAGTATATACTTATATTTGAATATCTCCATAAGCTATAGCATATATCTCCATAAGCAACGTTTATTAAGTAAAGTGCCTCCTCCAATTGATCAATTTTCCTGAAATTTCGGATGACGCGTCGCGGTCATATACATACATCAAATACCAAGTTTTATCAAAATCGTTAAAGCCGTTTATGAGTAAATAAAAAAAAACACGTTAAAATGGGACATTTATTAAGTAAAGTGCCCCCTCCAATTAATCAATGTTGATGAAATTTTGACTATAACAAATTTGGTAGTTCTCAGCACTTTTCGATTCATTATTGCTAATTTATTTATTAAGGGACTAATTTCATTAACAGTCGAGTTTTTTTTTAACTGCTTGCTTGTTTTTTACTACGATTTGCTTTTTGCAAATACATCGTGAAGGTGAATCGATGGGTGTATTTAAGTCTCTTATGCCTTTCTGGAAATCAAGAACGACTACTGTTCACCTAAAATCGCTTTATATTGTTTTCAAAAATTTGTTTGGAACAAAAGTTTCTAAACTAATATGTACCTATATAAATTATAGACTATAATCTTACGCCATATTTTTACACACCTGCGATGCTTCAAAAATTTGAGCATCACGTATTTACTCTCCTAAGTAAAATGAATCATTTTAAAAATAAAAAAAGTTATTATTTTCATAATACGGTTAAAAAAATTTTTACAGTCACATATACATACATCAAATACCAAGTTTTATCAAAATCGTTAAAGCCGTATATGAGTAAATAAAAAAAAAACACGTGAAAATGGGACAACATTTATTGAGTAAAGTGCCCCCTCCAATTTATCAATTTTGATGAAATTTTGACTGTCCATCGCGGGCATATACATACACCAAATACCGAGTTTAGTCAAAATCGTTAAAGCCGTTTTGGAGTAAACAAAAAAAAAACAACACGTGATAATGAAGCAACGTTTATTAAGTAAAGTGCCTCCTCCAATTGATCAATTTTCATGAAATTTCGGATGACGCGTCGCGGTCATATACATACATCAAATACCAAGTTTTATCAAAATCGTTAAAGCCGTTTATGAGTAAATAAAAAAAAAACACGTTAAAATGGGACATTTATTAAGTAAAGTGCCCCCTCCAATTAATCAATGTTGATGAAATTTTGACTGTCGCATCGCGGGCATATACATACACCAAATAGCGAGTTTAATCAAAATCGTTAAAGCTGTTTTTGAGAAAATCGAGAAAAACGTAAAAAATAGACAAAATTCTTTAAATAAAGTACCTCCTTCCTTTGAGCAATTATGATGAAATTTTCGCTATCACATCGCGGGCATATACATACACCAAATACCCAATTTCAGTTTCGTACGGCCTATAGTTTTTGAGCTAGTCTGTTCACACACACACAGACACACACACACACACACACACACACACACACACACACACACACACACACACACACACACACACACACACACACACACACACACACACACACACACACACACACACACACACACACACACACACACACACACACACCATTTCGCGGGACTTGGTGACTCAGGGGACCCCAAAACGTGTATTTCCGTTGAAAACCGGAAGTCAAAATTTTTGACGATCGCAATACTTTCCTTACTATATATTTCATATATAGGTAAGAGCAAGTAAAAACAGCTAATCAGAAATAAGAATTACAGGATCAGTAAAATAAGAGCAAAAATAGGAAACATAGAAAAACTTTGATATTTATATTAAGCGAAATATTATATGAATAACATATGACATAAATCATAAAAACTGAGGAAATAGGGGACTGCAAGGAAGCCGAGGTTGCTGACAGCATTTTGTAGGTTCAACCTCCACAAGCTCAAGCGGCGATATTATACATTATGCAACGCTTCTCTTACTAACTAACAAGGCCAAAGATAGAAAAAAAAAAAAAAACGGTGGGAGATAAGCAAGGAAATGCTAAGGTTTAATCAAGAACAAAAAAAATACATAAATATTCCATCTTATTTAATCAAGCTTATGGTTCCCCGCCGGTTTGTGGCAGTACCGCGCTTAAACTTACCTTAAAGTAATAAAGAAATCAACGTAAATTATTAATTATTCATCATTTCAAGTTTCTATTTTTATTTCAGGTTTTTTATAATTGAAGGAACCTCTTGCATATTTAGTTTTATTTTTTTTTTAATATTTATTGTAATCCGACATTTTGGGATTTTGAGAGTGGCACTTCTAGGGAATATATCTCTATTGCAATATTTTCATAAATATGATTTATATTAAGAATATTTTTCAAATTATACATTATTTTATACTGACTTTTTCTACAACTATAACTAAAAATGGCTTGACCCGAGCGAAGGTTTCGCACTACGAATAGTTTATGTTAACTAAATACCAGTCATAATCTCTCCTTTATTTATAGCCGTATTTTCATGTTAAATAAATATATTGACATTAATTAATTATAATTTTATATTAAGGGTTTTCTTAAAATTATTATTGTTCGCATGGATACAGTAAAAATAAGTAAAAACACATGGGTACCTAATACTCCGATTTGCATGATTTGATCTTCGTTGCATAGATAGAATAGAAACACCTATCACTAAGAGACAAATATATTATGTTTTTTTTTTTTTTTTATTTATGCGGAAGTAAAGCTTTAGGGCAAATGGGGCATATAGGGATAAGTAATTCGGTATGAATTTAGAATTAAAAAAATTATTGAACCATTATCCGATTCGAACAATATCTAATAGGCGGGCGCAAGCGACGGTGCTGCTTCTGCGACGGCGCTGCAGGAACTAGAGAAACGGGGATAAAAGCGGGGCCATTACCTGGGATTCATATGGTTTTTTGGCTTTTTTAATTTATTTTTCCATAATTAAAACCCGATTGAGCAAAAAATTATTTGAAAAATATCTAATAGGTATTGCTCGGTCCCTCAGTGTTCAATTAAAAAATCAAAAGACGTGTCATTCCCTTTTATTTCAAAAAAATAAAAAGCTTCTTAAAGAGTGGATTGTAAAATTAAGAATAGATAAGCCTGTTTCGAAACATATGACGACATGTAGTCTTTATTTTAAAGAAAGAGACTATATTTATCCAGGTAAATATTAGTATTTGACATTTTATTATTCCAAAATGCTAGTTTTATGCAAATAACATTGAGACCATAGTGTCATAGATTTGTTTTTCTTTTTTAATTTTCCCCATTTTTCTATTACATCCGTTGTGCTTAATTGTTCCATGTTTTCAATGCGAAGCCTGAAAGTTTTGACAAATAAATAAATAATATGACAAAGAATCTAAGCTGTCATAACAATGATTGTGTGAATAGGTAATTAATGTTATTACTAACCGAAAAACGTCGAGTAAAGTTACAATGATGTGTTTGCATTTACCAGAACTACCAGCTTTACACGTACAATGACAAGAAAATTGCTTATTATTATTAATAAATTTGATTTCCACTTTTATTTGATGGGGCAGTCCTTTAAGATTGCTAGTGCTAGGCTTGTAAAAAAACTGTTTTTTAATTTTTAGATATTATTCCACATGTAAATATGTGGTTTGCATCAAGAATAGCCTGCCCTTCAATTAATGGTCTTTTAAAATTACCAATTATCTCTGTCACATCAACTGTCTAACACCCTTCTTTCCGACATTTTGCAAAACTACTAGCGCACCCTATATTCGATTGCGCCCGCCTATATGTAATCTTAAATTTGTCTTATTATCAACTGTTTTTTGAATCACTAAGATCTTTGTTAAAAGCATTAAAAGAATAAACTATTAAAAAGTCTTAGAACATCTCTCACGCCTATATTTTTGCAATGATTCATGAATTAACAATGTTTGCATCAAGCAATTCACTAATATTTTAATTATTATATCCACCGTATAATTCCCGTCCAAGATTATTCCCACATGATTCCCGCTATTCGCCCTTTTCCCGCAACTAAAGAAGGACGAACATAAAACAAAACCAATAATACATAAATACAATATACTACACACTATCGTGAGTTCAAAACATTTTAATGTACGAAAAATTATTTATTACGTAAGACAAACATTTAAAGCTTAATTATTAACTACGTTAGAAAAATTAACTAGTGACATAAAAGTAATTATATTTAAAGAACAAGACTAAGGCCCTAGTCCATAGCTTCTTCCATTTAGTCCGAAATCAAACATTCCAGAAGGGCGAATGAAGTTTTCGTTAAGTCCAGATCATGAACTAATACATGTTCTGTTCAGTACAGTATTCTACATGTACTAATACAGTTTATGTTAATACGGTTCCAGAAAAAAAAGTCTAGAATTCTTTTCTATGTAACAGGCAAAAATCATATGATTTTGTTTTACGTAACAATGATAACAATGTACAATTAAAACCAAATATATACAGTCTGTTAGTTTCATTAAGAAAAAAAAGAAAGAAAAAGACGTGAGAAACGAAGACTAATAGCTCATAACTGACTAATGAGACTGTTTGGGGATTCCGCGTGATATCAAAGACCCCCCCCCCCCACTTACCATCCCTTGAAGGATTTTAAAATTCACCTCAGCGCCCCCCCCCTTCCAGCCGGCAGGCCAACAAATTGCCTCCCTAACCCAATTTGGTACCCGCCGGGAATTTACAATGCTCCAGCTCTCGAAGGATTCTTTCCTTAGGGGATCCGCTGCTAAAAATTTATAGGTTCCTTCTATCATTACCTAGCCCATAATAAATGTAATGGAATGTAAACAGGGACTATTTACAATAATAATTTCTACCGAAGACGAAAATTTAATGTAGAATATAAGAAAAAATCTGGGTTGATCAATAATCAGCAATTTTAGACACCAACTTTTTAATTTATTTGAATAGCATAGTTATTCGTCAGGAATAAAACGAAGCAAATACATGATTAATATTATGATAGGTTAAATGATTATCAGGAGTTTCAGTTAAAACTTTTTTATTTTGGAAAGCCAACGTTTCGATTCAACTTGTGGATCTTCATCGGGGCTTCTGAGTCAAGAGTAATACAAAAATATGAGTCAAGAGTGATACAAAGATTGTATCACTCTTGGCTCAGAAGCCCTGGTGAAGATCCACAAGTTAAATCGAAACGTTGGCTTTCCAAAATAAAAAAGTTTTAACTGAAAATCCAGATAAATCATTTAACCTATCTGTAATATTTTTGTATTCTTTCAATGATTTAATTTTATCACCTGTTTTTTTTTGCATATATGTTGATGTGATAAGGAAGTTGTGAGTCAGTTTTATATAATGTAATGATGCAATAAAAGGAGTTTTTGTTATAGAGTATCAAGTCCTTGATTAAATACATTATACTATCGTAATATTAATCATGTATTAATTGACTAGGGTCTTAGTCCTGCCTTGAACATGGAAGCGTAAGGTAACTTTTGAGTAACTGCTCTGTCACTGGTAGCTACTTTTTGTAACATTGTTACTAATTTGAGTTCTAATTATTTATTTGACATTTTTGCGTAATAATTTTACGAAAATAAAATTATTTATACACACATTGGTAAAACAATATAATAAAAACCGCTAATAATAAATCAAATATATGAATAACTAACTGCATGTCATAGATCTGGTTGAGTAGTGGGGCGATACACAGATACTTAGTATATAACAGTTATACGGAATAAAAGTTCAGTTAGGAACTATGTAATAAGTATATAATAACAATACAGATTATAGGCGAAGTGATTAAGGGGTGTTTAGAAGGTGCGACGCTTGATTATATCGTCTCTTCACTTCTAATCTTGTCAGTTTGTATTTATGTTCAAGCGAGTCTTTTATCTAAATAGGTAGCGTACATAGTTATTGGAAGTCAGAGTACTGTAATTAATTCTGATCCGTCGACATGTTGATTTATAGAATATTAATAAATAAAACCGATTAAGTTTAAATGACCAATTCTATATGATTTATAGACAATGTTTAGGATATATAGGAAGAAGTAGATACATACAAAATCGATTCTCTTTCTTTGGGAATAATGTGCATTAAATGTATGCGGGTCCGCAATCAAATAGCAATTGTAGGGCAAAGACGTCGGTAAGAAATGAAATAATAGCATACTTAAAATTTGTAATTTTTTTTTTAGAAGTTAAAAATGAGTTAGAGCACTAATCATTTTAGATTCAATCAGGAAAACTTGAATTTATCGTCTTGACCTCCATGAATTCCGGAAACAATAAACATCACAATTATTTCATTACGATAAAAAATTCAACAAAATTATAAGAGAAATAAATAGTAAAATATAAGAGAGAGAAGATGCTTTATATACATAATATAAAATAAGGCATGATTATTTTTAATGAAGAGGTCCGCTTTTTTTGTAGCTCAGATTACAAGTGGTGCAATTCATTTTATTCCTTATGTTGCTTCCAAACGAAGCCTTACTTCATGTACACCGTCCTTCAATTCAATGACGTATGTACTTCATCGCGTCAACTTATTTTAATCACTATGGCACCTTTACAAAATTATTATTCCACTGTCAAGACTATTATGTTAACAACAAATCATATCATATACTTATCATTATATCAAGGTAAAAGCAAATAGTAAGAAAACAATAATAGAAAACGAAACAATAGAAGAAAAAAAAAGGTTGTTACTATATTAGAATCATGGACCGAATCTGCACAGTTGTTTCAAACAGAAAATAGTAATTTTTCGAACAGAATAGTAAAAATATTTATTTATTACTTCCCCTTAATTATTATTTAACTTATTTAAATGAGTTACTTAATATTTGCCTTTAAAAACCGAAAATATCTAAAACAAATATTTGTTTTGTAAGTAAACATATCTTAATAATTGGAGAAGATTTGGAAAAATTCTAGACTTTTAAGGATTCTTTACCTTAGTTTTATCATTAAAAGTACCTTGTTAATTGAAGTAGATACGGAAAATTCTAGCTTAGTATTTAAATAACTTGCAAAATGAAAAAAATAAAAAGTTAAACAAAATATGGGGGAATGAATTAATATGCGGAAACAATAAAATACACTAATAAATAATAGTTTATAATTATTTATTTATTCAACTTAGTTTCAGAACGATAAAAATAACTTATATGGGAAACAGATTGCAGCAATTAGAAGCTTTGCAGACATTAACCAAATAAAATAAGCAATGACCGGTATTTATGAGATTATTAACCCCTTTAATTACAAAATAACAGAATAATAAATGTTAACCTCATAAACTGTGTTTTGAACTTCCTTACAAGGATAAGAAATCGTTATGACAACAATTACATGCAATTAGGCTTGAAAGCAATTAAGCTTTTTATTATACATTTAATAATTTTAATGCTTCACTCCGTCTGCAATAATTTTACAACAATAAAACACTGAGATATGTTTTCAAGCGCATTCCAAAGATGAATAAATGATTCATGATCTGTGTTCCTGGTATAATTTTTTTTTACCAAAAAACCCTTTGATTCATAATAAGATGGATACCAAATAAATTGTGAAAGAAATTAGCTATTAAGACTGTTATGTACA
The DNA here is from genome assembly GCA_911387785.2 of Aelia acuminata. Classification (NCBI taxonomy): domain Eukaryota; kingdom Metazoa; phylum Arthropoda; class Insecta; order Hemiptera; family Pentatomidae; genus Aelia; species Aelia acuminata. The sequence continues at coordinate 74,682,403 of OU426981.1, read as the reverse complement.
ACAGAGGAAATAACCTAACAACAAAAATTAAGTGAAGGATAAATTCTTCTTTATTGTAATTAAAACTATTTACATAGCACATCAAGGACATAGTTTCATCTTCCTGTAATGCATCGAATGACTCGTCCTTCGCTTGATACAATACAAACTGTAGCCAGTAAACAGAATTATTATTCAGGAAAAGATGAATAAACTAAAATAATATACTTTTAATTAATCTAATCTTAAATTGTGGCCGACCACCAATTTTAAATTATTTTTAAATAATTTATTTTTTGAAGAGAAAAGATTTGGCTCCGCCGGGAGTCGAACCCGGGTCTCCTGCGTTACATGCGAGGATGCTAACCACTACACCACAGAGCTCGGCTCAAGGCAGAGCAAATCCTTCCTCTTCACTGATACCTACTCCCCATATCTCACAAGTTTTGCGAGTAGTAGAGGGAGGTGGACAAATTTTGTCCAATTTATGATATTTATTGACATAAGTCAATTTTTTAAATTATTTTAATTAATCTAATCTTAAATTGTGGCCAACAAACCAATTTTAAATTATTTTAAAATAATTTATTTTTTGAAGAGAAAAGATTTGTGAGATAGGGGGAGTAGGTATCAGTGAAGAGGAAGGATTTGCTCTGCCTTGAGCCGAGCTCTGTGGTGTAGTGGTTAGCATCCTCGCATGTAACGCAGGAGACCCGGGTTCGACTCCCGGCGGAGCCAAATCTTTTCTCTTCAAAAAATAAATTATTTTAAAATAATATACATAGCCATAAATTTACTAAGCTAACGATGGATAAGTATAAAAAATAAACTAAAAAAATTAGAATTTCTTTGAATAATTTAAATAATATTTTCTTTTAGAATGTTTACAGAAGGGAACCTCAAAATAGCTTTAATGAATACCATTTTTATTAGACATTCAACATACTTTAAATGGTTTACTTTATGTTATTATATTCCAACGTTTCGGATTTCTTTGTCCATTTTAAGTGTTTTAAAAATGTTTTTTATAGGTTTTGTAAACATTTTATGCGTACAATAGACAACTATTATAGAAAATGTTTTCAATAATACTTTGAAAAATAGCCAGCCTTATTATTATAAAATCTAAATTAAACGACCGATTCATACCCTAAAGGCATATTGAATATTGTGTAAAATTAAGTATTATTTTTCCTCAAATTTCAATCTATTAATCCTAAGGTTACCACTGTGGGTCCCGGCGGAGAGACATTTAATTCTAGAATTAATCATCTACTCCCCTGGTCCGTAAACATAAGGTAGAGACGAAAGGGCATAATAGGGGGGGGGAAAATCCTAGATATCCCAAAAGAGACTATTTTTATAAATATAAAATTAAATTCTATTTTCCAACGATCTACATTAATTATGAAAGGGTTAGTGGTTCACGAAATCCTTCAAATCTAGGAAAGGGGGACGAATTGGTGGGTTATAGTTGAAACGATAGATCTTAAGAAACATTTGCCTTATTTCTTGTGATTCTACTGACGATGAGATTGCGATAATGTATATCAACTATTCAACTTTCCATTTCTATCAAAAAGTGGACGTCGAAGTCCTAAAAAAACTGAACAGAACTCCCCTAAAAAGCGAGCTAAGACATCGTGAGATATAACGAAACGAGATAGCGACCGGACCGGTTTAATGAATGGAGAACGTAAACTGCAAATATTTATGAATTATTCACAAGGCAGTGGTTGTAACATGATCGGGGAATGCCGGCATCAGCCTTCCATTTAATTAATTTATACCTGCTTCGGGCTAAATGCAATTAGTGATATAGAATATATATGGTCTTGTAACCGTAGCTGCTTGTCGTTGGTGGTTCGGTTTGAGTCATATCATCATCATTGCGGGCAAATACTAGTATAAAAAAGAGGATGAGTATGATGGAGAGTTCATGAACAAAGAATAATAATCAATTTCAAAGAAAAATAGTATCATACTATATACTTATTATTGATGGTGAAGATTAGTAAGTGGCGTTGTATTATAAAGTTAAATAATTAAAGCAAGGTATGACGCCATTTATAAAAATCGAAAACTATTGCTTATTAACACAAAAAGGCTAAAATTTCCATACATAATATAACGTTAGAAAATGCTCGAAAAATACAAAAAGTGTTGAATATTTGATGATATAGCAGTTTTTCTTATAAAATCTATTGATTGAGTTGTTTTTAACTTAATCAATAAATAAAAGAAAAGTAGAGCTAATGATCAACGGAATTTACAGTGAGTCAAGAGTTGCACCAACAACTTTTTCTCTTTACACATTCAAAATTTAGCAAAAAATGCGGGGGATTCCCGTAGCTGTACTGTTAACCGGAGTAATATCTGGAGTGAAGGATCCCGAGTTTCTTCGAATGCCACCTCCAACCTACAAGGCGGGAAAAAAGTCGGAAAAAAAACGAGCTGGAAGAGGTAACCGGTTCTTACGTCACCGGGAGCAACTCCTGAGGGTGGGAGGATCCAGTCAAGGTGATGCAAGTATCTCTGATCCCCCGATACTATATGGAATACCTAGCGATAAATTGAACACGCTTTCACGTCGGGGAAGCCGTCAATTAGTGAAGAAAATTCCTTTTTTTTTTTTTTTTTTTTTGTGTAACCTATAAAGCACCACCGGTTGGTTGTATTACGTGACCTGGTGGGTTGCTAAGATATTCCAAACCGTATGTTTGATTTCAAGAATGGTTAAGGATGAGCCTACAATGAAGTAAAAATCACACCAAAAAAAAGGTGGTAAGGCATGGTAACAGAGAACGAAAGTAGCTGACTTGACCAGAAGACAGGTAGGTACAGTACCTTATTACTCGTATGACGGTAGCTGAACTCGCCTCGCCCGGTCACACACCTACGAGCCACTGTCCTTGTATACTATACGTACTATTACCGCCCTGTGTACTCACTTCTTTTAAATAACCATAAATAAATAATAAATTAAATTAAATAATCATTTCAGTACGTCTCGTGCAAGGATCTGACAAAAAATACCCGACCTTTCACAGTTAGTAACACAATAAAAGCAGAAACAAAAATACTAATATTCAATGATGAAAATGCTAGAGAAATTGGATGCAAAGAAAAGGTGAAACTCATAAAATATTTGAAGCACATGAGACTACATCTTTTTTTTTTTTTTTTTTTTTTTTGTTTGTTCTGAATTGATTATCTGACACTCGTCGTCATAACTCGTTAATGGAAACACAATTTTTTACAATTATCAAAGCACAAAAATAAAATCTAACGTATCAACGCGCAAGGGTTTAACAATTACTGACCGCGCAAACCGTGCGAGCTGGTGTACGGGTGGCATGCCCGTTACTTACCCACTCGTATGATGCGATCACAAGGTGCGAGCAGCTGTCCTCTAATTACTAGCAAGGACTGCTCGCACTATGTAACCAGCAGTATTCAAATTTCTGACTATGGCCATTTAATAATAATTTCCGCAACCAATTTGGATAGAGCAAAATGGCAAATACATTTTTCTCACAGGTCACCTATGGTGTAGTGGTTAGCATGGCAACCTACAATACTAAAGGTAGCGCGTTCGCGTCCCGTGGTGACCCTAGGATTTTTTAAAGGAGTAAAAAATCCTTGGCTAAGCCGTCCCAGGGATAGGACTTAAAATGGAGGTCCAGCCTGTGCGATGTCAGGTACTCGTTAAAGATCCCTATAAAGCTTTTTAATAATTTATAAATAATATCTTCAGGTTTAAATGAAAAATAGTCAAGGATCGAGATAAGAAAATAATTTTTAATCCCTAAATTCCTACCATGGGGAATGTTATGCATTCCTTCTTACACACATAGTTTTTGAAAAACTTTTGTTATCTTATTATGTAGTGCCTTCTTGAGTGCATTAAAATTGTTCCACAGGCAGTAAATCATCAAAACTTAGTTGTATGAGAAGAGACCGATGTTTTGGCAGCTTGTTTTATATCATAAATTGTGCATTTTCTCTGAAATACACCACAGTATAGCTAGCTCTCTTAGCATTCGGATTTCTTTCTGCTTTTTCCGACCAATTTATTATATTTCTAAATGGGCATATGTTTCAATGCAACACGTTGCGTTCATAAAATTTGAGTGAATTTAAAAGATTTTGCCATTTACTAAAATCGTATTAGCGACAGAAATCAGTATCTTCATTCGTGGAGTCCCTCTCAAGGATTCTATTTTAGAAGAATCGATCCCAGCAAAATTTGACTTTTTTATTTTTATTTAAATGTAGCCTATAAATCATTCCTAGGATTCTTTAAAATACCATTTAATTTATCTTATTAAAAAATATTAAAGGCAGAAAAATATCAAATTTGCCATTAGTACAACAGTAATGGTAAAATAAACTATGATGATAGAGCTAACTGGGGTAAAAGAAGAAGAGAGAGAGAGAGAGAGAGAGAGAGAGAGAGAGAGAGAGAGAGAGAGAGAGAGAGAGTGAAAGGGATTGAGGGGGGGGGGGGGTAGAGGAATGCCGCTAGATCTCAAGACAAAACCGGTCCCCCTCTTACAGCCCGGGAAGGCTCGGCAGAAAAAAAGTGTCTAATTGGGCAATTCCTAGTCCACTGCCTCCCACGCTACTCCCAGCATCTCTCTCTTTACAGTCCTATGGATTCCCTAACCTTCACCAAATAAAATATAACTCTTCTTAAAGCAGTAATGGGATCAACGTAAGAAGTTCCTAAAAGACGAACATTCGGAGGCAAGAATAAGAAGCGAAAAGTAAAACTGTTTACTGTAGGACAATTATAATTTATTTATTTCTTTTTTTATTGAACTGATCCATATACGAATAATGATCAGTATACATGCTTAAGAATAATATCTTATTCAACCAAAGTGGTAGGATTTCATTTAGGAAAAAAACCCGTTATTGCTTAATTCAATTGAATTTACAATATTAAGACATATGGATTTAGGGTGGGGGAAGGTGAATCAAATTATGACACGTAAAAGATTTTATGTGGAAAAAGTGTTCTAAAGGAATAAGTGATTTTACAAAATAATTTCGTGTATGGTTAACTCATAAAAAAAAAAAAAGAAGAGAAAATACTATCTATATCTATTTTCAATCCCATTGATTTGACAAACATGATCCAAAAAAAAAAAAAAATTCTGGTGCGTGCGCGCAACACACAACTTTCACTTACCAACTTACTTAGATTAGAAATTAATGCCACCTCTCAAAGTTACACATTAATTTCTTATTATTGTTTTCATTTGCTCTATAACAAACACTAATTTCTTTTATTATTAAATAAAAGTTTTTACTTGAGATTCGGCAATGCAAGCATAATACTCCAAGTCGACTGATCTTATAATTATTAATTAATTAGTACTTGTCGAAAATTTCATTTAGTTACCATGATACAAATAATTTCCATTAAATAAACAGAACGACATTAATTATGAACAATGGTCTGTCATTAAGGGCGTACTACGCATGCGTGGGCTCAACGTGTTTTATGAGTTGACTGAAAATTTTTCTTTATTTCTCCTCTACATGTTTACTTGGTTTTTATCATCTCTCTTTCTTGAGAGATCTTTATATCTCATATTTAGCCATTTCTTATTTTTAGGCGTAACGAGAGACAGTTAATTTCTCCATATAAACAAAAACACATAAAGGTACTTTATTGAAAACAAAAAACAAACAACCAAAAAAGGACCCTACCCCATTTCAGCCCCCTCAGAACATTTTAATAATGATAAAGCTTATCTGATATTAAAGAACACCTAATTTTCATTAAACATGACGAATTTGATGAAAATCGTTATTGACGTTTATGAGATAATCGATAAAAATAAAAGGTAAAAATTGGGGAAAAAATTATGAAATAAAGTGCCCCCTCCGTTTGACCAATTTTGATGAAATGTTGGCTATCACATCTTTGGCATATACTCACATTAAATACCCAGTTTGATCAAAATCGTTAAAGCCGTTTTTGAGTAAATAAAAAAAAACGTGAAAATGAGACAAAATTTATTAAGTAAACCCCTCCGGTTAATCATTTTGATGAAATTTTTTAGTCATATCTCGGCCATTATAATGCATCAAATACTTAGTTTAATCAAAAGCGTTAGAGCCGCTTTTGAGAAAATCGAAAAAAACGTAAAAAGTTATTAAATAAAGTACCCTCTCCCTTTGAGCAATTTTGATAAAATTTTTGCTGTCACGTCGCGGGAACATACATACGTACCCAATTTCAGGTCCGCACGGTTTATAGTTTTTGAGCTAGTCTGTTCACACACACAGACCATTTCGCGGGACTTGGTTATTTGGACTCAGGGGGCCCCAAAACGTGTATTTCCGTTGAAAACCGGAAGTAAAAATTTTTCACGATCGCAATACTTCCATATATATCGATCGCAATATATATTTCATATATAGGTAAGTGGAAGTAAAAAATCCACAAATAAAAATAGTAATAAAATAAGTGAAAGTAAAAAGAGAAAGAAAATACTTGTACTTTTATATAATTCAAAATAAATATTTGTCCCCGAAATTCTGGACTTAATTACCCTATTATAATGCATTCACGAGTAAAAGACAAGCACATTTTTGGAAAAAAAAATCAAATTAACGTTATTTTTATGAATTTGGGAACTATACTATTTACTACTATAGTTTACACTATTCTATCTAATTCACACGAGACAGAAAAGCAAATTTTTTGGGGAAAAATTAATTAAGATATAAAAAATAATTTTATTTTTATTAGTTTGATAACGAAAACAGAACGACTAGGAGTTCTATAATAAAAAATAAATTCCACATTAAAAATAATCGAACTGTAATAATTTTCATGTATTTTTTATATTTACAGTGATATTTGTAAAATATGGTGATATATGAAACTTATTTTATACGCTAATATTAACCAGAAAGTATACAACTACGGTATGCTAGGAACATAAAAATAAGAATAGAAGGTAAACTTCAATACAGACGATTACTGTTTTACATGAACTTTTTGAAGTATCTAAAATTTATGATTTATTATTAACAAAAGAAACATGAGCCTAACAAGTTTTTTCTTTGTATGACAGCAATTAAAGTTTTAAGGAGTTTAGTTCATCACTGCTGAAATTCTTCTCAGAAGCAAATATTCCATTTCATAGAAATATTTGTCGGGAATAAAAATGCTAGGACTAAAATGCACTTTAAATAAATCATTTAATTTTAAATAATCTATGAAGGAGTGCAAAATTAATTTCATGAGCTGTAATGTTTTACGTAAAACTAAAAATTTAAATAAGTTTTGAATACAACAAATTTCTAAACCGGAAAAGCAATACTCTGTAACAGCCGGCATGCCGATATCAATAGACACCTGTGAAACACCTCCATTACTTGGATATACAAAAAGCTTTCGCCATCAACGGAGATCTGATTCCCAGGTTTAAAAAAGGTTTGTTAGATATTTTTTAAAAGTCTTATGGGAAAACAGTATAGATAGCAAAGTGAAACGTGTAGGCATTTCCGTGAGTAGTCATAAACTTCTTTATTTTTTTTTTAACAGTTAGTTAAAACAGGTCCAGTACTTAAAATAAACAATATATATAAATGCATAAATTCTCTTTATTTGAATTAAAAGGGCCTTGATGAACAAGGATCCTGTTTTTTTTTTTTTACTTTTAAACTGTTTTATACTATTTCTTATCAAAAATATAAAGTAAAACTACTAAGCTCCTTTATTACAAGGAAAGACGCATATGATAAAATTATAAGATCGGAGGTTGCTTACAATTAATATATTCCATAAACATAGTAATACATCAAAGATAATATATGTATTATATTGTATTAAACTATAATATTGGAGGGGAACGTCTGGGGTTCCTTGTGTGGCTTCTAATCAATAAAGTCACTATTAATTGGCTCTGCACTAATTAATATAGAAAAATCCCCAAACAAACGAATTTAGATTTATTGCGATGTGTCATAAAATTGTTTTAAAAAATACATATCTATAATCTGATCCGTATACACGAATAAACGAGAGTCGAGTAAAGGAATTTCATCTGTACGAGTCTTCATTGTCTAACATCTCATGATCCTCAAAATTGTCAAAATACGATGTGAAAAAGACTCGGAAACCGACCTCTAAGTATAAGATCTTTGCAAAAACAATACACTACAACAAACAAACAAGCTAAACAGGCAAGGAGGACAGGTCATTAATAATTCCGATTGGCAAGAACAATCAATTAAAGGAGAGCCATGAAGTTTGTCACCTGCCAGAGCTTGTTAATTATGAGGGCTGCGTGGCGGCGAGATCCTCTGTCAGTCGGAACATCAACTCGACGCTTCGTTTAGCACGATCCATCCACGCAGTATTATTACAAGTAAACATTATACAATATACAGTATTGCTTTTCGATTTCTGCTAGTTATAGTTTGTAACGTTAATAATTTAAGTTTTTTTTTTTTTTTGACATTTTTGTATAATTATTATACCTCAATAAATTTATTTCAACCCATATCAGTTTTATGATGGACAATGACATAAAAAAATAAAATAAATTAATTAACCGATATGAATTTATACTTATAAAAGAAAAAAATGGGAGAAAACTATTAGTAACAAGAGAATAAACACGAAACAGGTTCGGTTTGGTGTAGAGGGGCTAGAGAGGGATCGAGTAGCACCAGTTGCTTGCGGTGTTTGATTAGGTCCACACCACATTAACCTTTCTTCATTGTTAAGGCTCGTGGAATTACTTAAATAGGCTTAGGCCCTATTTTATAGTCACTAAGGTTTAGGGAGACGGCTAGCTACAAGAGATTTCAATCAATATAAACATGGGATATTTAAGAATAAAAAATTATGGCAAAAGAACGCATTAGTTTAGCTAAATCTTAACTAAATTAGCTCCTTATAGTGGCGGTCAACAATTTTATCTCCCACTACGTCTTCTATACCCTTAAAAAAAAAAATGTTTGAAGCAATTAAACTATACAAGTTTTCCCATATACTTCACTAGAAATTTCTGTAGTTGGCATTAATAACTAATTTTGCCATCTGTTTTTACCTGATGACCCTTTTAAGCCGTGTAAATTAAGCTTATAAGACAGCAGTATAATGAGAACCACTTTTTTAAATAAAAAAAAAACTACGAATAACTAAAAACTACCAAAACTACAAACCGGTCGCGAGTCTTTACAATATACCTATACCAACTATTACAATAGGACCTATACCAACTCTATTCAAGTAACCATGCAACCAGGATTCCCAGTTGTCTAAGTAGTTGATTTGACAAGACAACATTCGAAACGCATCCTCGAATGTTTTTTTTTTTTTAAAAGAAAAAAGTCGTTTGTGACATTTTTATAGACATACCTTGGAACAGACATATTTCAAAAAAATATTCTCAGGTAGTTGATTTGTAGAGGTCGAAAATATTTTGTTACTAAAACTGTGATTTTTTTTCTATGCCATTAACCAAATCATTTTCAAGTCAAGGGGCAGGTAGGCAATAAATTGTGTTTGTACTCGTATATTATTACATCAAGTTGGAAGGCATGTACGATGAAACCATTCAATTTTTCAGTCTTATATATTTTGCTTGAACATAATATTTTTTTTTTTAGAGCAGATAAGCATTTTTTGTTAAAAACGTAAGTAAAATTACACTGTTACATTTTTTTTTATTATTCATTTCCATAAATTTATACCACAAGGGTGCTTAGAGGCAGAGGCTATCACTTTATCCTTTAAAAACAAGGTTTTCGATAGTACCATCGATAGTTAAAAAACTATCGATAGCCTCTATAGTTTTACATCACTATTATTTATTCTTAATACTGTGTCGCGAAAAATATTAAGTATTCCAGCTCATGTTTTGATCAATATGCAGAGAACTAAAGACACAACCTCTGACCTTTTGGAATAATACTCTGACCTTTTTTTAGTGCACCAGAGTTTTTAAAATACCTTTCCGTGTTATCTCAATGATTAAAGCGATCATTTTTATTAACCTACATTAAGCACAGCATATAAAAAAGAATCTGGTGCGTGCGCGCAACACACAACTTTCACTTACCAACTTATTAGATTAGGGATTTATGTGTTTTGTAAATTTCCACTTCTCAAAGTCACACATTTTTTTCACATCCATTTCCTATTTGCTCTATAAAAAACAATAATTTTTTATATTATTAAATAGAAGTTTTTACTTGTAATAATTCAGCAATGCAAATAATACTCCATCGCGTCTGATTTTATAATTTTCTATTTAGTTGTTGAAAATTTCATTTAGTTACCATGAAACAAATAATTTCCTTTAAATGGACAGAACGGCTTTAATCATAAACAATGGTCTGTCACTAAAGCAACGTATTCCGCATGCGTTGGCTCAACGTGTTTTATGAGTGGACGTAATATTTTTCTTTTCTTCTCCTCTATATGTTCACTTAAAACTAAAAAAGCCCCTTCCCCATTTAAGCCCCCTCAGATAATTTTAATAGTGATAAAGCTTACCTGATATTAAAGAACAACTAATTTTCATTAAACATGACAATTTTTATCAAAATCATTAAAGCATTTTTTGAGATAATCGAAAAAAAAGTTATGAAATAAAGTGCTCCCTCCGTCTGATCAATTTTGCCTGTCACATCTTAGGCATATACAAATACATATATAGGCATAAGTTTAATCAAAATCGTTAGAGCCGTTTTTGAGAAAATAGAAAATTACGCAAAAATTAGACAAAACTTTTTAGGTAAAGTACCACATTCGTTTGACGATTTTTATGAAATTTTTGCTGTCACATCGCGGGTATATACATACACTAAATACCCGATTTCAGGTTCGCACAGTTTACAGTTTTTGAGCTAGTCTGTTCACACAGACCATTTCGCGGGACTCGGTTATTTGGACTCAGGGGACCACAAAACGTGAATTTCCGTTGAAAACCGGAAGTCGAAATTTTTCACGATCGCAATACTTCTCCTTAGAATGAAAACTTTATCGCCGAAACTCAGAAACCCAACGCTTTTTTTTTTTTAAGCACTTACATTCAAAATAAACCAACACGAATTGCTACGCGTTTAAAGCAGAATCGATGTTTAAGAAATAAAAATAAAACGATTGGCTACATTAAATTACATTATTTATTTATTACATTTGGTTACATTAAGTTATTTATTTATTACTAGCAGATCCGGCCACGCGTTGCTGTGGCTCAGTAGTTATATCCTAATATTTTTAAACAAATACAGTAATACCAATATTCATTGATAAAGATGAAAACCTTTCAGCTAATCAAAATCCAATGTGATTGAGAATAGAGTATTACACCATTTAAAAGTATTTGGTAAAGAATATAGGAAAGTTAAAGTTTTAATTTTTACATCTCATATTTCAATGTAGTTTGATTAAAAAGGAGCTGATTGTGTTTATGATTCACAGAGCTGCCAACACTATCGCCCCTTTTTTATGGATCGGTATAAACTCGAAATGGCTATATTTTCCACTAATTTTAAAAAGGATGACTGAATTAAGTTTTGGTAACCTCAGCCATTGATCTATTGATTATTGGCCTAACACTACTTCAACTTGGTATTGTTAGTTTAACAACGGGTTTAATTTTGCTCAGGGTCATGCCAATCTTGGTTAACGCGTCACATATGTCCTTTTGATAGGCGTTTTTCTCAATTTCTTTGAGACCTCGATTTCTCAACCCTTCGGCTAATAAGTGTTCGGTAGGAGGGTGGTGTGTTGAAGCTTTTAATTTAGCAATATATTTGAGTGATAATAAATCTCTTCTTAAAGAGGTTTTTACATAATACAATTAAGAATTTTTATTTATTCAAGTACTAATTCGTTCAAAATGTTTTGGGTTAACCTGTTTTGTTTTTTTTAACACAAACCAAAGATTTGATGGTTTCCACACACGTGAGCAGGCGATACCCATTTCCCACGTGAGTTATGCCATTGCCCAAGGGAAAAACACGGATTTTCAAAGTCCAAGTGGACATTGTTTTCCCTTGGGATTTGTTTATGGTCATGGCAAAAGCCAAACGAATAGGATATTGAAGCCTTTTAAATTTTATTAAAAATTCTGTAGGTTCCAGGGGAATAGGTGGCAACAGGGCGATATCTCCTGTAAACCTTCCAGGCAACATTTTTCCTTCAATAACATTTCCTGTGATCCTTTTAATGACCAAACGTGTACCGTTGCACAACTGAGGTGGATTTAAGTTACGAAGAAGAATGATCGGTGAGCCAATTCTTCAACTGGAGATTGTTTGGGTGTATATCCAGGGAATTAAAAAATTTAGATGGGAAATTTACGGCTTCGTTTACCTCTAGAACATTGTCAATTGATTTCGGAAGTTTATTTCATCGAAATCAACATTTTTTGCTGCCAAAATAGCACGACTACCCAGCCAATTATAGTCCAAATAATTGTTCAAAATATCAGGAAAGACACTTTATATTTCGTAGACAGTTCATTTTTCGTCTCTACAACAGTTCAGAAATTTTCTGGTAATTTGATAAATTTTGAATTTCGATGCAGCTTTATTTCACCGTTTCCAATTTAGAGCAATTGTTTAAAAAATAGATCTGGTAAAAAAATATATCGATGGATTATTTTGCTGTAGTACTCTCATATTAATGGCGGATAAATCTGAAACTTAAGGTTACCCAAATAACAATTATTCCTGTTCAGTAGAGTATGTAAAATTTAAAAAATGCCGCGATTTGTAATCCTTTCTTAATCAACAATCATTTAAAGATAAGTAATAAATTGTATTCTGGTGAAATTAACAACGAAATATCATTCCCAATAATAGCCTACTTTAAATTAAAGAAAGGATTAAAATCTTCGCTAACATTTCTTAAATTTTACATTTAAAGATAATTACGACTCTGCTGAAAAGGAAGTAACATCCTCTATTCGATTGGGATTAAATTTTTTCAACTTTAAATTATTGTTGATAAAGGAGGAATTACAAATCTTCACTGACATTTTTTAAATTTTACATTTTAGATCTCGGGATAAAAATGATAAAAAGGTTTGGTAAAAAAAAAAGCACACTGTATTTAAATAATAATAACAAAACGAATAATGAAAATAAAGAAACTTCTGTTAAATAAATTAACTGAAAATATAATATTAAAGTCTTAATTATGCAGTTCTTTAGCAAATCACAAAGTATCCCACAACACCTAATCAAAACACACCCTTTTTGTGAGGGAGTTTTTACGACTGGTTACCCGCAGTGTAGCCAATTGACTAATTTTCACTAATTTTTGGCAACACTGACTCCCCAAGTCAGGTTTCTATTAGGTTACACCTATGACAGTAGATGCTGTTACAACATTTATAGAGTATTATTTCAAATAATAGCCTAATTTAAATTATTAAAATGTATTTACTTTACTAAAAGTTGATATCAGGGTGGGCCACAGCAAAGCGTTTCAGCGCTTAGCTAGTAATTTAATTTAAATACAAATAAAAAAGGAAAAGGAAGAAAAAGTACCTACACATTTGAGAATTTATTGTAACCTTTTCTTGATTTATTTATTCTTTAATGAAAATAAACAATAAATACAAATTTGTATTACTAATTGTCTGTGGAAAATAATAATACAGGAACAAATAACTGCACTCACATAACGCAATACAAAATTATAATAATGATAACCTGTTTTACAATAGCATGCTTATAAACAAAAACATTATGAAATCGACATATGACGCCATGTTAATAAATCGAAACACGGCCTACTGTATTTGGAATAATTCGCTATATAAGAATTATTTTGATCACTAATCAAGTTAAAAACTATCCGGTCCGTTAAGTTGGCCAAAACTATATACATTGAGCCAAATTTCATTAAAATCGGTTGAGTAGTTTCTGAGAAATAGAGAGACAAACATCGGGACACGAGATTTTTATATATATAAGGATATTTAGTTACATTAAGTGAATATAACAAAAAATTTTGTCTCGAAAAACTGAAAAAAAAAAAAAAATGACACCTTCGAAAAAGCCCTGCGACCAGGTTTTTTGCTTATAACTCGCAAACGAAGGGGTTAATCGAAAAAATATATATGACCGAAAATGTTCTCACAGAAAACCTGAAAAGATTGACACTGTTTAGAAATCTCTACGACCATTTTGATTTTCTCGCCTTTATAAGACCTTTTGCGCTCGATGATTTGTATTTTTTTTTCGGTGTGTAGCGGTTAAGGAAATTTTCAAAGTGATGCCTAATTCTTGAAATTAGATGAAGTTTTAAGGACGTTATGGCTTACTGACAAAAAAAAAATAGAAAAAATAAAAACATACATGATGCTAATGAACGATATTTTGAATTGAATTTGAAATAATTACTTAGCTGTGAATCTGAATGAGAGCATTGTGCGAGAGCACGAGTTTAAATTATCGCTACTAAAATTGCAAATATAAGTAGGTAGTGTAACAAACCTTATACTTTATTTACAAACATACTACATAATGTGTTCAAATATATTTTCATTTATATGTAATTCGCTACTTTTATTTTTTAATTGACTCCGTCAATTAAAAAATAAATGAAATTAATAGAAAATAATTGAATACGGGATAGACGTGAAATCCAGAACAAATTTTTCACTCCTCCCCCCACCCCTCTTTTTTATTTAAGTAGAATGCTGTTGATGAGAAAGACAATTTCAATATTTATATGAAGAACAATATTAAAATATAGATCGTAGATATTTTTTAAATACAAACATAGCATGCTTACAAAAATTAAAAAAAAAACAATTGTTTTCATCAGCAATTTTTCATACGATTTTATTCTTTTTAAAAAATAACCAAATAACATATAACGTTTTATAATTTAGAAAGGTACATAGCACTGTACTTGGTTTAATGAACAGTAGGATGTATAGAAAATAATTCTATTAGAGAGAGCCGTAAAATACATAATGGAATTTATCAGCAGCACCCTTCCTTTTTTTATTTTCACTTACCTATGAATATGAATATATATATATATATATATATATATATATATATATATATATATATATATATATATATTAGGGGAAAGTATTGCGATCGTGAAAAATTTCGATTTACGGTTTTCAACGGAAATACAATTTTTGGGGGATCCTGAGTCCAAATAATTAAGTCCCGCGAAATGGTCTGTGGATGAACAGATCACCTCAAAAACCATTCGTCGTACGAAATTCAAATTAGGTATTTATACATACGTATGCCTGTGATGTGACAGCCAATATTTCTTAAAAATTGAGTAAATTGAGGGGTACTTCATTTCATAAACGATGTCTTATTTTTAATCAAGCAGAATGAGATAGAAAAATATTAGTAGAAAAATTCTAAAACAGATGAAATTTGTATTTAATTATTTTATATTGATATAATATGAATTAATAAAAAAAAAAAAAAATGTATAAAACTTAAAGAAATGTATTCCAACCTAATTTTAAAAACGATTCCATTATAATTTTAGAGGTATTGCTTATTTATTTTTTTTTTATGAGACAATTTAGAAAAAAAATATTAAAAAATAGCCATGATTTCGAAGAATCTATATTTTATAAAATATATAAATTTAGATAAAGAACACATTAAGGGACAGCGTGCTTAATAAACAGAGAGGTATATTAAAAAATAATTAAGCATGTGTGAAATCCGCGAAATTCAGATCACACTTTTCCAACCCTCTGTTCTTCCGTTCTAGCAAAATGGGGATGAAAATAATAAAAAAAAAAAAAAGAACCAAAAAAACTTGGGAATGAGGAAAAAAAGATTATTAAGAGACTAAAGTGGCCCCAAGGGTTTTATCCTAATTTATATATTGTTAATTAGTGGACCCCCCCCCTCGCGGGGTTTTAGTATTGACAGGGAGGGCTCTCCTAGCCTCGCAGCGGGGAGATATTGATCAGTAGGCGGGGCCTAACCCCCACCACCTCCCTCCGGGCCCTAGTTTCTATTTTACTACGCTCTCCCTTATCTCTTCCCCGGCATCTTTGACATGGAAAACCACAACTCAACTATATATAAAAACAAAAATTATAGAGGGAAATATAAACGTGGTGTAATTGCAATAGCTATGACCCACGAGGAGCAGACGACCTCGAAGGGGTTTGACCTAGAT
The DNA here is from genome assembly GCA_911387785.2 of Aelia acuminata. Taxonomy (NCBI): domain Eukaryota; kingdom Metazoa; phylum Arthropoda; class Insecta; order Hemiptera; family Pentatomidae; genus Aelia; species Aelia acuminata. Next base: position 74,666,250 of record OU426981.1, on the reverse strand, counting down.
AGCTAGCTGCATAGGGGTGCAAACAATAAATTATTTTTTAAAAAATGTATAAACATTAGAAAAAAATTAAGAAATATTTATTTAATTTAACGAATAAAATCAATAAAAATATATATTTTTTAATTATACGCCTGATAAAAAAAAATTTGTATGCGCATGCGCAGGCCCTCCTTATCAGATGGTTGCTTCTAATGAGGTTCTTCTTATACCATACAAAATATAAATAAAATTAAAAAAATATTAAAATTGCCGTAGTTTAATTTTCTTCCTTCTTAAATTTAAATAATACACATTTCATAAAAACATGAGAAAAAACTATTTATTTTTATAGGAAACGAACAGACCCGACCACACGTTGCTGTGCCCGAGTAGCTATAATGCATTGTTTTAATTATATCCTATTCTTTTTAATACAGTCAAATCAAAATTCACTGATAAAGATAAAAATGTTTCAGCTAATCTAAAAACCAACGGGATTTAGAATAGTACTTAAAGTCAAATATAAAATTATTTGATAAAAAATTTAGAAGGGTTAAAGTTTTTATTGTAAAATGCAAAAGGAACTAAGAATATAATTAGAATGGCTTAATACAATCACAATAGACAGCGAAAATGTACTGAATTAACCTTTTGCCATAATACATATTAATTAAATTCATAATATGGTTCTACCTAAATAAAATAGGTTATGAAAATTTCTCAAACCAAGTGAAAAAACCATATGTTCTTACAGTACTACTTATCAAAACAAAAAATTTAATGTTATGAATGAGGTAATTTATAACTTTTATAATGATAATTTACTTTTTTATTTATTATTTGAATTAACAATTTTTATTTATTGCAGTGCTAATCCGGTGTACTATGATTTTGGTTAACCTGTAGTTTGCTAAAACAAATAGATTCGATGTTTTCCTTAAACGTGAAAAGGCGACACATAATTGCCTATGGGAAAAACACGTATTTTTTTAAGTCCAAGCTGGAAAAAATCGATTAAGCAACTGCATACTTCCCCACCCTAAATATCGAAAAAAAATGAAGTGTTATATCAATAAATCAACTTACACAGCCATCTTATATCTATTAATAGCTAATTAATAGAACTTACTAAAATTCACACTCAATCGTAGTAATATTTTAATTTGCAATAAAAGAAATATTGAGGGCAATAATCGAGACATTAACCATCCCATCTTTTAAGTTGGACAAAACTACACACAATGAGTCAAATTTCATCAAAATCGGTTGATTAGCTTCTGATTGCACCTCCGACAAACATCGGGACACGAGATTTTTATACATATAAAACATCAATAATTTTAGACCAGAAAATAAAATCAAATCTACATATTGCAAATTTGGAAGAATACTTGCAGAATTAAGAAAATGCATTTTACAATTATTCAGAATATTTCTGGTTCTACCTGGGGCTTATATTGCAGATAAAGAATTCAAAGACAGAGACAAATTTAAAGAAAATTGTAGCGGTCACGATATACGGGCGAACATCAAACAATATCTTTAAACTCGATTCACAAAAAATTATATTCATTAAATTTTATGTTTATCCCTCTGAAATGTTATTATTTGTAGGAAATGCAAGGGAATGGGATAAATTCGTAATTTTTTCCTGGTGCCTGCGATTTCTACAATTTTAAACACTTCAGTTGACAGAATGACTAACTCAATTTAAATATTTGATCGCAGCAATGAACGAAATGAAAGTATATACGTAAAAATAAACTACGAAATTGCATACAATCACAAAAATCGCAACATAAAATCAATCAAATACCCATACAAAAAAATCATAATATTATATAAATTATAAAAAGTCAAACATACGATTTCGATTTAATAAACAATACTATTTTATATTAATTTAATCATTATCGTGGAAGACCACTCTTGTTATATACTAATACTCGCAAACGTTGCGAGATCGTGGGAGAGGTGTCAGTGAAGAGGAAGGATTTGGCACCGTTTGGAAGCGACTCCGTGGTGTAATGGATAAGCATCCCGCGCATGTCACGCGGAAGACCCGGGTTCGATTCCCGGCGGAGCCAAATCTTTTCTCTTCAAAAATAAATTATTTAAAATACTATTTTTTTTTTTTTTTTATTAATTCATTGAAAGTAAGAAATTATACCAGTAATGAATTTGGAAAAAAATCTTTCAAACAAGAGCAGGCAAATACATCAGAGATATCTTGTCATGAAAATTAATCAAACAGGAATCAACCAATATTAAAACTGTGATAATTAATATCAGATAAGTAAAAAAAAAATTAATAATTAAGAAAAGGTAAACGGACTTAAGAAGGAGCGAGAGAAACAATGTATTGCGAGACAGACAAAACGCTTTACACTAATACGTATTAAGTAATTTGCAGACTAATTTAAATCATTTTAATTTTAAGTAGATTAAGTCGTTTGACGGATGATTAATTTTATCAATGAGGAAACGTGAAAAAGGAAGAGATGGAAGAATGCTTTATGTTATGCTATTCATGCTAACGTTTTAACGTGTGAATAGCCCACGGATTTAAAGGTTGGTAATCAGGTTTAAAATATCTCGAGGTTCGTAATGACGGAGAAGGAAATATGTTTATTGTATTGGTATTAAAAATTGGAAATGCATTTAGAAAGTTGTTTTTAATAACTTTATGGGGGGTCAACTGTGGTGTAGTGGTTAGCATGGCCACCTATGATTCTAAAGGTCGCGGGTACGCGCCTCGCGGTGGCCCTAGGATTTTTTAATGGGAGTAAAAAATCCTTGGGTAGGCCGTCCCTCGGATGGGACGTAAAATGGAGGTCCCGAGCTTGTACGATGTCAGGTACTCGTTAAAGATCCCTATCCTAATTATACCAGGATAGGCAAAATTTAGGACTCCCACTGTAGCATATTCCGATTAGCCTTAGTAGCATAAAGAGACGTTTAACAAACAAAACAAACAAACAATAACTTTAAGGAAAAAACAAAACAAATATCACATAAACAAATTTTATGCATTAAGCAATCATCACCGAAAGACGCTGATTGTTGTTGAAAGGGATGGGATTGAAAATATAATTAATATTAGTTATCATCTTGAAAAATGATTTTAGGTTGATGATTGAAGTTGGTGGATGTAATTAGGGACTAATGTCAGTTTGATTGTGTTGGGGTAATCCTGAACACTCCCTCTTACCCCCCCCCCCCCCTCCCTTACCAGCTCATCTAATTTTATCAACTCATTATTATACCAAAGGGTTCGGTAATATTTATACAATAAGGGACCGCTAAGGTTCATAACAAAATCGGGGCAACGCTAAGATAAGGGGGTATAGGAAGGGAAAAAAATGAAATATTTACAATTTTATTATTACTATATTAGACAATTGATATATTCGAACATGCCACTCGCAGATGACTTTCGATAATAACAGTATCTAAGAAGATGGTAACAACTACAAAAACTATTTTTTTAAATAATCACATGTAAAGTTTCAACTGCACACTCAATTTTACTATGTAACTACAGACTGCGAATAAGGATAATAGTCTTAGATCACAAATAGTTACCATACAAATAGTTTACCATTGAGGCAGTTGGTGCAACTGGTAGCAACTAACTCCTAACTAAAAGAAGCCCTCTACCTGCGTAAACGCGACCCCCCCCCCCCTATTAAGATTATGGTAAATTGCGCCTTACGCGAAACGTTTAATACTATTTTGGCAATATTCAGGCATTGAAGGTTTTTTCATTCTGATATCAACGATATGCGTAGATAAATACGTACATGACGGGATAATGACGAAAAACCAACAAACAAATACGAACTACAGAACGAAGCAGTTATTTAGCGAGGGTGGGTGGCATTTGGTTCAAAAACTTAAAAGATAAGTTCAAAAATATTTAAAAATAATTTAAAGAGTGAACGAGGAAGTAAATCGACGATGAATGATATATTATGTTCAGTAATTAGGGTCGGATTATTAAGAAATTTTAGGGTCGCGCAGACCCATTAAGTATTGCCTTTTGCCTATCTAAATATTCACAGTAATACTTTAAAAGTTTCGAATATTAGTTAAATTTCGGAGATATAGAAATTTTGGAGAAATATCAATTAACATTCAACATTTAAGTCACGAATTTCATATGGTAGGATTTATTGTTTAACGTATACGATACCAATTTATCTATTTTATATTTAAAAAAAAAAGTTTAAAGATTAATAAATATATCGGCTCCACTTCAGCTCACATGAACTCATTTTTCATTTTAATATTCCTTCGTCGCATTGAATGGCCTTTCTAATAATCATTCATTGTTTCGCAAATCTCATGTGAAACTTGATTTCATTGCGGACAGTTAATTATCATAGCTTTTTAATGTGAGAGTATAGTCATGTTTTTTGTTTTATTTTTTTAATTTAAACACGAATTTTTGTAAATTTATAATTTCATTACCTATTTGTACATTTATTTCAAGTTTTTAGTTTGTTTTCCGTTTATTACCAGAGAATTTGTAGCATAATGTGCCCGAGATATTTTCTTTTTTATCATTTACTAGCCCTCAGTTATCAGCTAATAAAGTGGTGATTTTACCTTGGGGCTTCTCTTCTATTTAAACAAGGTTTGAACAAATATTATTTATCTACGCAAGGCCATAAATTGATTTTTGTTTTCTCTATCGGCATTTGTACAAATGTTTGCAGAATGATCATGTTTTGGGGAACGTGGAACTAGTTCTTGGTAGGAATGAGGTTCACGATTTTGAGATTGTATCTCATTTTTTATGACCACCTTAAAACCTTTCTTAGTAACAGGAGGCCACAATACATCTTTGGACTCAATAATTTTTTATCAGTTTTTTTTTTTCTTTTCCTTTTTTCACCTTTCTTCACAGTTAGAAGTGAGTACATATTAATATACTATTATTATATTTTATGTATAATCTATTACGTTTCCTAGCATGTATAATCTATTACGTTTCCTAGCATGTATAATCTAAAACGTTTCCTATGCAATTAAATACGAATATTTTTTCAGGAAAAAGACAAAAAGAAAAATTTCATTATTTCCTCCCCTTCCTCGCCTGTTAGGCTATACGGGGTTTCCCGGGCCAGGGGAGAGGGTGGGGGATTGATGCCGAGTATTATTAAATGTCCCCAGGCTCCGGGTTTTGAAGTTGCTATCTTTCGGTTCTCAATCATACGTTGCCATGGGCAACGCGTATTTTCTGACGCGTTTGCCCACTCGGCCATTCCGCCACCCATTTGGCAATGTTATGTTATGTTTTTCTGAGTAGTACAGATATGGCCATTCTTTTCTTGTTTTCTCCACTTTATTTTGTAAAGCTATTTATCCATTTTAATTATTTTGATAGTCCGTCGTATTTTTTAAATAAGAGTATCTCCATTATAAAGGTTTTTAATAAATTCGAGAGATCATCAATATATTGAGGTAACTTGAGCTGATGGGAAAAAAAATAATATTCATCTAGATACCATCGCACAAAGGAATTAAGGGAAACGAAGAAGCTGATCAGGCAGCAAATAAAGCTAGGAATGAAGTAACCGGAAATGTATAAGTAACAATACTAAAAGAAGTCACAAAAGAGGACTGGTTATACCAACTGAAGATCAATCAAAACAAAATTTGGGAGTTGAGGTGGAAGACCGAACAGTCCAAATATCTGAAATAAAACTGGAGTGCAAAAAGTGGAATACAAGCTCGAGAATCTCGAGAAGAAAAGAAGTCATAGTAGGTCGTATCAGAATTGGCCACTGCGAGTTCACACACGGATACCTTCTCCGAGGACTTGAAGCACCCACATGCCAAGAATGTAATAGTGAACCCCAAACCGTGAAACACCTTTTACTTCAATGATCACAATAGAAAGAACTCAGGAAGAAGCTTAAAATGGAAAGAACATTGAGTGTGCTGTTAAAAGATAATGAAGACAAAATAGCTATCCTGTTTAAATACCTAAAAGAAATATTCTATAACCCAATATAACTGAACGCATCGCCAATGACCCTGTAGGGTAGAGGCGAAGATCAAGGGGGGGGGGGAATTATTGATTAAAACAAAGAGGGGTCTATTATCTAAGCTCTAAAAGAGGTTTATTATCTAAGCTAAGGTTAATAATATAAACATCTTAATTTAATGCTCGTAAAACGATTCAATTACTGCAGAACAAACATGGACTTGAATCAATGAATAAGAACCTCAATAAGTTACGCCTTCACAATTCGCCCACTGCAAACAACTTGTCGACTGCCGCGACAGTAACCATTACTGAAATAAAAATAAACCTTTAATGTTTAGTTTGAGGCTCAAAATTTATAAAAATCAACAGGATTTCTAAAAATATAATAAAACGAGTTAACGACCTACTTAATACTACATCGGCACTGATAAATCGATTTTGTTTTCAACAATTGAGTGGTTCTACTGTTCTATTTATGTTTTTTTGTAATATGTATGGTCTCTAGGCATAGAGTAGTTTTTATATTTTTTCCCTACCTATTATTTTTATATAATCTAATTTAAAGTTATGGTTTTTGGATATACTGTGTTGCTATAATGCTGTAGTGTTTATGTTTTTTATATTTTTGCAGAAATTTCACCACTCAATTGTTGAATATAATATTATTAATCTTCCTACAAACAATTTAAAAAACATGTATAAGATTTTTTTTACATGATAGAAAATTTACTGAACTTTACTCAACATTATAAATAATATAAACATTAGCCATCAAGGTATCTAACCTATGGATAGATAGACCCCCCCCCCCTTTCAAATCCAATCATTTTTTCAAAATTTAATTTAATATTAACCTTATATATTTTAAATATGTTGCATTCAATCCAATTATTTTTTCAAAATGTATTTAATATTAACATTATATATTTTAAATATGTTGCATTATTATCATGGTAAAGGGCTATGCATTGGCCAAGGGGAAATTTCATATGCATAGCCATTCTATGATTAACAGTAAATTCTATATTTGCATTCGGAGGTGTATAACATAGCGGTCATTGGTTCGCCATCAATGTATAGCATTAATAGCCAATCAGTATTCAGGAACCCAACTTCATCACAGAATACATAGGACGGTAAGGATTTATGAGTAATTTCAACATTAATCTAACGTTCAGGATACTGTAATAAAAATTTGATGTACAATAAAATCCGGCTTTTGTAAAATATACATTTTCCTTTACACGGCGATTAAGATTTTTCAAGTTTGGGAAGCATTTATTTAATCATTTAGGACGGCATACATCCGAATGAAACTAAGAGCGAAGTAGAATTGTAGCGAAGTCGAAGTTCTGAAAATATCTTGTTCAGTACCGAATAGTTAAAAAAAAAAAAAATGGAAAAGTGAAAAGGGTAGTTTAGAAACGAAATGGTTCATAGCGCTTCAAAAGAATAAACTATAATAACATGTTTTAAAACCTTTTAATAATGCAAGTATGTAAGACCCTTAAAAAACTGTTGTAGACAATTATTTTGATGATATCTGAAGGAATCTGAGTCAAAAAAGAATTTTGCGGACTGGGGGTTCGGTATTTGCATATGAATCTTGTTATATTCTCTTAACAATTTTCGATGAGGCAGGGGCGAAATTGTTTTTATGTAGCTCAAATGTACTTAAATAACAGCTTTCCCCAATAAGCAGAGTTTTTACAGAATGTAGTGATTTACTACTATTAAAAAAAAAAAGACCTATCATCTTATTATTTATTTCTTACTTATATAAGAGAAAAATAATAAAAAATGAGGACATAATGATTTCAGACGTTTTTGATCCAGGATGTTTATGTCAACCCGTTATTTTATACCATTACACATAACATACTATCAGTTTGTTACTATTATTATTATTTTTTTACTTTCACTTACCTATATATGAAATATATAGTAAGTGGAAGTATTGCGATCGTGAAAATTTTCGACTTCCGGTTTTCAACGGAAATACACGTTTTGGGATCCCCTGAGTCGAAATAACCAAGTCCCGCGAAATGGTCTGTGTGTGTGTGTGTATGTGAACAGACTAGCTCAAAAACTATAAACCGTGGGAACCTGAAATTGGGTATTTAGTGTAGGTATATGCCCGCGATGTGACAGCAAAAATTTCATCAAAATTGCTCAAAGGGAGGGGGTACTTTATTTAATAACTTTTTACGTTTTTTTCGATTTTCTCAAAAACGGCTCTAACGATTTTGATTAAACTGAGTATTTGATCGATTTATATGCCTGAAATATGACTGTAAAAATTTCATCAAAATTGATTAACCGGAGGGGGGACTTTACTTAATAAATTTTGTATCATTTTCACGTGTTTTTTTTATTTACTCAAAAACGGTTTTAACGATTTTGATCAAACTTGGTATTTGATGTATTTATTTGCCAAAGATGTGATAACCAACATTTCATCACAATTGATCAACCGGAGGGGGGACTTTACTTAATAAATTTTGTATCATTTTCACGTGGTTTTTTTTTTATTTACTCAAAAACGGTTTTAACGATTTTGATCAAACTGGGAATTTAATGTATGTATATGCCAAAGATGCGATAGCCAACATTACATCAAAATTGATCAACCGGAGGGGGGACATTACTTAATAAATTTTGTATCAATTTCACGAGTTTTTTTATTTACTCTAAAAAGGCTTTAACGATTTTTTATCAAACTGGGTATTTGATGTATGTATAAGCGAAAGATGTGATAGCCAACATTTCATCAAAATTGGTCAAACGGAGGTGGGATTTTATTTCACAACTTTTTTTCCAATGTTTACCTTTTTTCGATGATCTCCGAAACGGCTTTAACGATTTTTATCAAATTCGTCATGATAAATGAAAATTAGGTGTTCTTTAATATCATGTAAGCCTTATCATTATTAAAATGTTCTGTGGGGTTTTTTTTTTTGGGGGGGGGGGGTGGAGCCTTTTTTGTTTGTTTGTTTCCTATAAAGTACCTTTGTTTTTGTTTATATGGAGAAGTTAACTGTCTCTCGTTGCGCCTAAAAATAAGAAATGGCTAAATATGAGATATGATAAAAATAAAGAAAACATAAAGAGGAGAAAAAAATAAAAATATTCAGTCAACTCATAAAACTCGTTGAGCCCGCGCATGCGGAGTACGCCTTTAATGACAGACCATTGTTCATAATTAAAGCCGTTCTGTTCATTTGAGAAGTGGCAATTAGCAAAACGCTTTAGTTTCTAATCTAAGTAAGTTGGTAAGTGAAAGTTGTGTGTTGCGCGCATGCACCAGATTTTTTTTGCTTCCTTTCATGTCTGTAAGAGTGATCTTTCTACATATTTTTAACTAAATAATAAATCCTTGAAATTTTCGGCATGGGAAAACATATATAAATATTTCTCTTTTATGTGGTATTAAATTCTTTCGCATTTTATATTTAGCACTTTTTGTGACTAGGGCGCGCTATTCTACACAGGCGTGATTTTATAAGTGGAGAAGACATTTTCAAATATTCGAAAGTGAAAATTGGGTGGATAAAAATTAATAACAATAGTTGAATAAACTGAACAAACAGAGATTCAAAATGTATTAAAGGATTAAAGTTAACTGAACTCGGTGATGTCTTTGTCAGTCTAATTCCCTTCCCTTAAATGGCGGTGCCCCAGAAGCACCCAGGCTTCCTTAATTAGGTGAAAAGTAAATGAGCACTTAAATGGGGATTCTTTTCATTATGCAAAAAAGACGACGAAGGGAGGGTGGGGGCGCCAATTACTTTATTAATGTTAGGAAATTTCGTATAAGTGGATTTAGTCCATTACAACCGTCAATGGGGCTTGCGGTAGCTTCTGAATAAGGCCTAATAACTTTTTTTTTTTTTTTGGAATGATATCATTATTTGTAGTCAAATAATATGCGACTCAAGTTAAAAAAAAGAAGTTTACCGCAGTGTCTAGCCGTTCTGGCTTATAAAATTCCCGTATAGTTACAATTTATTGAAATGCTTAAATATAAAATTTAAATTTATCAAAGTTAATTAATAATAAATAATAAATAAATAAATAATTAAATTCAAAAAGGTGATTTTTATTTTCTAATGTTTTTTTTTTTTAAAACACTATTAACCATATAAAACCGTATCAGCCATTATGAAGTTAATCAAACAAATAAATGGCAATGTTCGACTTAAATTTTTATAAACATTAAAAATGATTTTAAATTAAAAATCAATACATAATAAATTATATGATCTATTTTAAACTGATACCATAATATAGTCTTCAGAAAATATTTAAGTTTGCTTAATTAACCAACTGTGTTTGATGATAAAGATTTTAATATTGTTGTTAGAGTTTAATAATACTCTTAATTTTAAGGAATATGTTTCCTTATAAGTTAGATTACGTAGAAACAGACTAAGAATTAAATGTGAGAATTTCCGCAGAGGTATTCAAGGTCGATGGCATACTTATATAAATTAAAATCAGGCATTTGCCGATTTGAAAAATAAAAATCATTGCTTATAAGCTTTGCAGCAGCTGATTTCAGTTTTAATAAAAGTTATTTAAATTAATTCCTTTGAAAATTTTAATGTTAATAAATAAAAACTGAAAACATGAAACTCCAAGGCCATATAGAACTACAGCAACCTAAATATAATTCTCGTTATCAGTCTGCAATTGATAAGCAAGCACACTTCAATGAAGAAAAATAAAACTTCCGATTTAGATCTGGAAATTGAATATTACATCCCTCAAATAACCATTAAACTATTTTTTGAAATTTTGAGTCATTATTCGAATAATGTAATGATCATCAATATAATGCGAATCATTTTCATTTTATTTTTATTTAAAACTCGTACTGAAAATAAAATACAAATACAAATACCTGTTTTTGATTTACAGTATTGAATTATAGGTTTTCGAATCGAAACAGCGAACACGCCTAGCTGATTGAATATACGGTCAGTCAAGAGTAGCGATACTATTAATATTTATAGATTGTTGCTAAACATGAATGAGTAATGAAGAGACACGAGTATGAATGACTGACCTTCAATAAGATACGATTTACAAACAAATCAAAAAAACACACAATCAAGAAAAATAATGATTATAAATTACATATAACTGCGCCTAATCTCTTGAAAAACATCCAAATTGGTATAATAAAAATCCATTATCAGACTAATTAATAAAAGTATATTAATAAATTAAACACTCATGCCTCACCTGACCAAAAATGTAAATTTTAAATATTTGTTCCACTGTACTCACCTGTAACAGAAAAAAAAATCTTGATTAGATGTAAGCGCACATAAATTAATTTAAAACACATGAGTTAATTTAAAAATATACACATCTATAATATAAAATTGATAATTCTTATACCATATGAAGAAAAGACATCGGATATTCACTTGATTAGTTATATAGACAATAGATTAGAAAGCATTGATAAAATACGACATGGAACTTAACTTAAAATTGTGAACAACCTTTAAAATTATTACCTTTTTTGTTTTATTCTTTTCCAAACGAATAAACCATTTCATAGCAGCCAACATTTCGATCAAACAATGGAGGTCTTCTTCAGCCTAGGATGGCTCTGACACTTCCAATGTCACATGAAATTCTAATGCCCGTGAAGAAGACCTGCATCGTCGAGTCGAAAACTTGGCTACAATAAAATCGTTTATTACTATTTGTAGATTTTTTACCGCCATCCCGGAATATTCTTATATTTATTAAATATACGGAAAACCATCGTTCATCCCATTTTCTAAACAAAGTAAAGTCAATAAAAAAAAATGTCAATTCTTATATATTTTTCAAGTTCAAGTAAGGTACATATATCTATATTTTAAGTTTAATCGGATCAAGTTAAATTAGATAACACTGGGTATGTAATAAGTTACATACTATTAACCCATTTAGTTCCAGAGTTGCGTTTACCCGTATGCGTTTCATTAATTTTTTTTTTTAAAGTATATTGCAAGCTTTTATTTTTATATGTGTTTTTAATTAATGGATACGATTCTAAATTATACTTGAAAATGTGAAAGATATTTTATATTATATGTTTTTAAATTAAATTTTTTGTTAAGTAAGAAATTTTAAGGATGAATATTTCTTTTTACAATCAAGGAAAATATTATTTTTAACAACGTATCATTACTTTGTACGTTTAATCTTGATAAACGAAATGTTATAATGATAACATTAAAAAAAACATTGGCTTATTTTATTTATTTTTCCTTTTGATCACTCAAGGTACATTGGCAATGAAAAAGATTTCTGAATGTAGATAATTTTTAAATTTACAAAGTAGTAAAATATTTTTTTTACGTATTTTAACATAAAAATAGTAACGGCCGCAACTGGTTAACTCTGTACCTGAGAGGTAAACTGTTGTAACCACAAAATTATCGAGTTTCCTATTATTGTTGTAACTGAATTATTTCTATTATTCTATTTCTAGCGAAAGCTATTCGTATTTATATTCCTGATTAATGGTGTTTTATTTAACCTATTATTAGTATTACTTTTTTTTTTTACAAGAAATATGAAAAATTTAAATTCAAAGTGCTCTCTTTTAAAAATTTAATAATGTCAGTTACGACAGTTTACCTCTGAGGTACAGAACTAATTATCATTTATTTTATTTTCTGAGACGTTGAAGACAATTGTTATTCAACTTCTTTGATTCAGTCACATAAAATGCAGTAAATATGCCGAGTTATAACTTATAAGTAGGGATGGGATTTTCATGTATTTACATATTTTGTTCTGAGGCCTAAAAATGCATGTATATGCATTCTAAATGATTTTTACCATCATATAAACCATTTTGAACCATTTTTATTTTCCATATTTTTCCATATTTTGTCGTTTTTAAATATTTTTACATATATTTCGATAAATACATATTTTTGTCCATATTTTACAACTTTTAGGGAATTTACATTAAAATTATTGATATTTATTCACTTTTTTTTTTTTTTTTTTTTTTTCTATCAATACCTAAAATAGATAAACAAAGACTGAACGTAGGGATTAAAAATTTCTTGGAAAATAAAAACACCCAAACCATTGTCGACAGTTCTCAGAAATTTGTATACCCCTCTTTTCTTATATAGATCCTCATCCTTGACAATGCTTATATTACTTCAGTTGCTTAAACAATTTATTGATAAGTTCATCGCTATTGGGTGAAATGCCAAAAAGAAAAGAAAACAGAAAAAGCTTAGCCGCTAAGTACGTCGCGGAGTTCGAAGGAGAAACATTTAAATGCGACAGTGAAGGTGTTCTACATTGTTTGTGCTGCCAAAAAAAACATTTCTGCAGATCAACGAATTTTTGTTGTACAGCATTTAAAAACAGCGAAACACGTAGAAAATAAGAAAAAAAACCAACTCAAAAAACAAACTTTTTTGACTTCTGGAGAAGCTAGTTCAATTAAGTCTAGTTTTAACACTGATTTGTGCCGGGCTTTGTTAAAGGCGGATATTCCTATATAAAAAATAAATAATCCAGCCTTTAAAGGATTTTTGGAAAAATATATTGGGCAGAAAATGCCAGATCATACGACCCTTCAAAAAAATGATGTTAAAGACATTTATAATGAAAGGTTGGAACAAATCAAATCATATATCGGGGACGGTCCGATTTGGGTCTCGATTGACGAAACGACGGACTCACTCGAGATATGTGGCGAATATAATCGTTGGCAAACTCTCAGATACTCTAGAACTCTCTCAGACACTTTAGAAAAACGTGACCACGGTAGTATTGCAAGGTTTTTCAACGACTCGATTGGTCTCCTTTGGAACGAAAACAAATGTGACAAAGTTTTGCTTGTTTTGTCCGATGCAGCTCTTTATATGAGAAAGGCTGGCAACGCATTAAAAGTTTTTTACCCAAAACTAATTCATGTGACATGTTTGGTACATGCTTTAAATCGCGTTGCTGAAACGGTCAGGGCATTGTTTCCAAATGTGGATTCATTAATTTCTAATGTAAAAAAAAAAATATTTGAAGGCCCCAGGTCGTATTGAAGACCTTATTTATTATTGATTGAATATATTGAAAGACATGTATCCCGAGCTTTGTTTACCACCCCAACCAGTCCTTACACGCTGAGGAACTTGGTTAGAGGCGGCGGAGTACTACTTAGAGAACTTCGAAAAAATAAAACATATAACATCGACTGTAGATGGTGATTCTTCAGCGATAGAAAAAGCGAACGCTCTCTTCAAAGATATTAAATTATAACAAGATCTGGTTTACTTAGCTAGTAACTTTAGTTTTTGATCACAAGCCATAAAACAGTTGGAAACTAAAAATATGGCACTTGTTGACAGCTTGGAAATTTTGCAAAAAATAATCGAGAAAATAAATGAAGCCAAAGGAAACAAGGGAACCGTTGTAAAAAAAAATTAGATGTTGTTTTGAAAAAAAATCCTGGACTTGACGACTTGAAAAATATTGCACGTCAGCACAAAGGAGAAAACCCCGAAAAAGATTTGGCCCTTGAACTTAAAGAGTAAATGCTTTTAAATTCGCACCCGTCACATCAGTCGATGTAGAAAGATCGTTCAGCAAATACAAAGCATTACTTCGACCGAATCGTTGTAGATTTTCCGAAGAAAATCTTAAAATGCACCTTATTTGCAACGTTTTTGATGGTGAAGATGAGGTAGAAGTTTAAAATTTAATCTTACATTTCCAAAAATTTCGTTACCTATTTTTATTTTTTATTTTGATATGTTATAAATTTTTCAAATGTACATTTATTTTTTATGTTTTTAACTATTCTATTTAATATACTGTAAATATTTTAATTTTTTTTTTTTGTCCATATTTTCATATTTTTATTACATATATTTGCAAATATACGTCCATATTTATGTACATATTTTGAAATTTTTATTACATATATATCCTATCCCTGCTTATAAGTCTACTATAAGATATTATAAGAGTATTATAAGAGTTATAAGACTATAAGTCATGTAGTTTCTTTCGAAGTATTTTTTGTGTGGTGTTTAAAGGGATTTCGATTTAGTCTAAATAGATGTTAATAAAACTGACGCTAATCAGGGATATTTGGTTTGATGCTTGATATAGCGCCATAACTAGAAAAAAAAAATTAGAGTGCATACATACTTCTATAACAGTAATACTAAAAAATGAATATAATTAATTGTACTAACCAACTACCAACTTTCTGTAATATTTAATAAATATAATTAATTGACATTTTCCATTATCTAAAAAAAAAATGTTTTTTTCTTACTTCTTAAATTTTTCCTAGTAAATCTGCTGACTCTAATTAAAGGGACGAGGTAATAGCTATCAAGATTGGGGCCTTGTATAAACAAAGATTGTTTATGTATATGGGAACTGCTATGAATATATAGGTCCCTGGAGAGGTGGACCTATGTTTGTTCAGCCTGTTCCAATGTTTGCCCACAAAGGTCGGTAAACATTGCTCCTAGATCACCCTCAATTACACCCTCGCTAGCCTCTCGCTTTGCTGGCAGTAATTGTTGCAAATAACAACAAACTAGCCACCTAATTATAAACAAACATGAGTTAATTGCTGCAACAAGTCTTCCCTTTTTCTTGCACGTTGTCTTTAATTGAGCGGAAGAAATACGGTAATTAGTCAATCCCGAACGGATACTTACAGAAGTACCTACATTTATGGAAAGGTATATCTCAAACCTTTTATTTTTATAACGCGAGAAAAAAACAAAGGTATTTCGTAATGGGGCTTGAAAATCATAGTTATTTGAAGTAACTATGTACTGCCAACTTTATCTAACAATTTTATTATTAGAAATTTAATATCAATTTTGTTATCTTTATCAAACCGAAGGTCTGAAATATGCTTTCTTCATACCAGACAGAGGAATGAAATCACGCTTTATAAGAATAAAATTTAAAAGCCTACAGGTCAAATTATCTATATTGAAACCGTTGCATAAAATAATTATTAAGCACCTGACGGAGAAGAATATAAATATAAAAATAAAAGTACAAATATTGTAGAGATGAGAGATGGTCAACTGTTCTTCAATTACGATAGGTTAAATAATGGTCAGGATTTTCAGTTTACAATGATATTTATTATGGTAAGCCAACGTTTCGATCCAGCTTGTGGATCTTCATCAGGGCTAAAAGAAAACAAATATATGAGTATCTATGCTAGAGGGTGACAATAAATGGATACATTACAGAACTGATAATAATATAAAAGATGGTATACATAAATATTAAAATAAGAGTCTGGTTAACAAGATAAAATAGAATATGATATTTACCTTCTGAGTCCAGGTGGATACTAAGACTAAAGGTAAAAATAAGGTGAGAGGTAGTGGTAGGGGGTAGGTTTGCCGACTTCAAAGGTTTATGGCGGGGAAATCCAACGCTTTTGAAGTGAAGGCACATGACAACTGAGTGAACAAAATATTTCAAAACTAACAAAATATATGGTACTGAACCATTCCTTCGACTTTGAGAACCCCTCCATATTAGCAACTGTATCTAACCACGACAAACATCTCCTCTCAGAATCCATTTTCATCCATCTAGAAACTAATGACCCGGTAAATCACAAAACAGATAAAGAGATAATTTCATCCACTTATTCTAACATCTTCCGCATCCTCAAATCCTAGTTTTGATTTCATAGGTACTTGCAATTATCTCTGTACCTCTTATACTTTTATTATTTTTTTGTATTGTATGCTTCTTTCTATATATTTTCCAAATTTGTATGCATTGTTACATTATGTATTATCTCATTTTTATGTTATTATTCAGTCCAGACACAACTATTTGTATACAGTACCATATATTTTGTTAGTTTTGAAATATTTTGTTCACTCAGTTGTCATGTGCCTTCACTTCAAAAGCGTTGGATTTCCCCGCCATAAACCTTTGAAGTCGGCAAACATACCCCCTACCACTACCTCTCACCTTATTACTTTCACTTACCTATATATGAAATATATAGTAAGTGGAAGTATTGCGATCGTAAAAAAAAATTCGACTTCCGGTTTTCAACGGTAATACACGTTTTGGGGTCCCCTGAGTCGAAATGACCAAGTCCCGCGAAATGGTCTGTGTGTGTGTGTGTGTGTGTGTGTGTGTGTGTGTGTGTGTGTGTGTGTGTGTGTGTGTGTGAACAGACTAGCTCAAAAACTATAAACCGTGCGATCCTGAAATTGGGTATTTAGTGTAGGTATATGCCCGCGATGTGACAGCATAAATTTCATCAAAATTACTTAAAGGGAGGAGGTACTTTACTTAATAACTTTTTAGGTTTTTTTTGATTTTCTCAAAAACGGCTCTAACGATTTTGATTAAACTAAGTATTTCATCTATTTATATGCCCGAAATATGACTGTAAAAATTTCATAAAAATTGATTAACCGGAGGGGGGACTTTACTTAATAAATTTTGTAACATTTTCACGTGTTTTTTTTATTTACTCTAAATCGGCTTTAACGATTTTGATCAAACTGGGTATTTGATGTATGTATATGCCCGAGATATGACTGTTAAAATTTCATCAAAATTGATTAACCGGAGGGGGGACTTTACTTAATAAATTTTGTATCATTTTCACGGGGTTTTTTATTTACTCAAAAACGGCTTTAACGATTAACAAAAATAAGATATGGATGTAGAAAAATGTGTGACTTTGGGAAATTATATTTAACAAAACACGTCAATTTCTTATCTAAGTAAGTTGGTAAGTGAAAGTTGTGTGTTGCGCGCACGCACCAGATTTTTTTTACCTTTAGTCTTAGTATCCACCTGGACTCAGTAGGTAAATATCATATTCTATTTTATCTTGTTAACCAGCCTCTTATTTTAATATTTATGTATACCATCTTTTATATTATTATCAGTTCTGTAATGTATCCATTTATTGTCACCCTCTAGCATAGATACTCATATATTTGTTTTCTTTTAGCCCTGATGAAGATCCACAAGCTGGATACGAAACGTTGGCATAATAAATATCATTGTAAACTGAAAATCCTGACCATTATTTAACCTATCGTACAAATATTGTAGAAACATATATTTATGAATATATGGCGAAAGTTTTTTTTATTTTTTATTATTATAAAAATATGAAACCAATCACATCACAACCTATGAACGAGACTTGGGTTCATTATTTATAAAGAAACACTATTATTGACCAAAAAATTTAACATAAGTAATATGATGAGGAAATAGTAGCAAAGATGTATGTTAAATAGTTAAGTTATCAGGAATTGATTTTTTACAAGGGAAAATACATTGAAAAAGAGAAACCCAAAACAGGAAGATGTATCTTAAAACGTAATTTGATGATCACATAAAGAAATTGTTATATTTTTGACCAGCATAAACCTAAAACATTAAAATTGGAACAATGAAATTTTCGAACGCTGACCGTATGATTATTGCAGCAGTCGACTTGAGGCGTCGGTGACAACAAATTTATATAAAGAATTGATTTCTGACAGAAGATCGGAAGTCAGCACTGAATATGATCGATGAAGAATGTCCAAACATCGACTAGTAATAATTGAACAATAAAATATATTATCTGCTTGGTTCTTTTTTTCACTATAGTGAGGAAGAGTGTTTATTTTTAGGATTTCTTTAATAAAGGAGAGCTAGTGCCAAATAAATGTTAAAGTGGGAACATGGACAGTTGTATGTCTGTATATAGCAACTTGTATTGATGACAATTGGCAATAGAAGAAATGACTTATAGAAAAGATAACCCCAGAGAATGGGCCAACAGCCCGAAACGTTGGGATAGTTAAATATGATACAACAAAAATAAGGAAGAGACTCCTTCATTGAAAAAATCAATTTAAAAAAATCAGAGAGTCTCAATTTTATATTTATTATATTTTCAGGAGCTTTCGGTGCCCATAGCACCATACTCATCTGCACTAAAATATTCATTTCAACGTTTTTGTAACCAAAATCTAGACTAATTTCTGCTGGAATTCATCAGAACAGATTTCAGTTTTCGAAATGATATTTAGTACAAAACGGTTCGTCAAAGGATTCAACTCAATAACCTGTATGTATATAAATACTAACGATTATACAAATTGGTAATAATTCAAAATAATCGATAAAATAAAGAATTAAAGTATGTTATTCAATATAAAATTGTATTTTACGAATTCTATAGAATTATCACGAACTTCTTTATGAAATGCGCCTTTTCATTTAAGGAACAATTTTTGGTCCTTTTAAGTGAACCGTGACAGTCCTTAACTGTATATTAAAGTAACATAGTTAGTTTGCCTTTATACATCGATGTAGAATAATAATAATAGATCAGCAACAATCACATGATTAAGAGAACGATATAATATCGAAACCTCGCTATAATTGTAGTTGTTTATTATAGACTGAAACTCAAGAAACCTATTATAATTGCTTAAAATGGATATTACAATAATCGTAAAAAAAATAAGTTTAAATAATTTATTTTTGAAGAGAAAAGATTTGGCTCCGCCGGGAATCGAACCCGGGTCTTCCGCGTGACATGCACGGTATGCTAACCATTACACGGAGTCGCTTCCAAACGGCGCCAAATCCTTCTTCTTCACTGACACCTCTTCCACGATCTCGCAAGTTTTGCAAGTATTTACGGGAGGTGGACAATTTTTGTCCAATTTTGGGCATCTCTTGACTTTCGTCAATTTTTAAATTATTTTATATTAATTTAATCAATATTGTGGATGACCACCCTTGTTTTTAAATTATTTTAAATAATTTAGGCGGAGCCAAATCTTTTCTCTTCAAAAATAAATTATTTAAACTAATTTAAAAACAAGGGTGGTCATCCACAATAATGATTGAATTAATATAAAAAAAAATAAGGTTTATATATAAAAAGTGCACAGCGATGTTGGACAGTTTTATTCTTTATTGCTTTCATATACCTAAGTCTTGATCATATTGGATTTTTAAAACTAACTTATTTGAATAGAACCAGAAAAATTAGTGAGGTCGAGTCAAGGTCAAAATTCCTCAATGCTCATGTGAATTTGCTAATGTTGCGCAATCATGTATACGCTTCAGATAAACTGGTACCGACGAGGTACCCTTGCAGTACACCGGACTCCCCGACAATTACATCCCTGGAACACACCGGCTACAAGCTACACTAATTGGAGACGAGAGGACGGAAGGTGGCCCGACCAGAACACAATAAATTAAAAGTGATATAAAGGCAGGGGCGATAACGCGGCTAGGGGAGGCAGTAAATCCTGGTTTTACTACAGCAGTCCCGACAAAGGGGGGAGGGGGAGAATAGGGGGGAATGGGGGGGAGGTAAATTGATTTCTTTACAGTCCTGGGGGTTGGTGCAATCGGAGCCTTATCGTAGGGGGGTTTCCTTCCCCGGCAGCATTTAATTGTTTGTTTAACTGCCGTTCATTGTTGATTAGAAAAATAATTGATGCTCTCTAATCCCGAGCTTTGCCGTAATAACTATTGAATATAAAATATTTAACTCGTAACTTTGGGCTAAACCACTACAATTACGGGTTTACCTAACCCTCACAAATACTAATCTAAGCAAAAAAATTACAAATAAGTGAAAAAAATAAAATAAAATAAGATTCTCGAAAGAAACCATTTTTAACCAATTTTGTCCCGGAGTTGAGATTACGCATCATCAATATTAATGTTATTTTATTTATTTATCATCTATATCTTTTTATTCAATTAATATTTTCGAAAGCCAACGTTTTGATCCAACTTGTGGATCTTCATCAGGGCTTCTGAGTTAAGGTAAATGATACTCCTGATATAGGTAAAAACACCTGATCATCATTTAACCAATCGTAAAGATTAACAGTTGACTATCTCTCACCTCTACAATTTATATTTTAACGTGTTTCAAATTTTTAGTATGGAATTTTATTGTTAATTTATTATTATTTTTGTAAAGAATTTGAGTTTTGTAAATGATAAATCGCTCACTAGAAAAGAGAGCTGTGTAATTATCAGTAAATAGATTAATTAGTCTGTATAAAACAAGACAAATGTACCTATTTGTAAGTATGTCCGGGATCGATACAGAATGTTTGTGTGTTTAGTAACCCTATGCAGTAGGGCAGCATTACTTTGTTAATTGAGCCTAATTATTTTTTTTTAGACACCTTCATGGCAAAAAAATACGATTTATGAAGGGCAATAAATTTGAAATTTACCAATCATATAATTATGATAAATGTATTAATATAGAATAACGTACATATAGAAAGTCCAATGGAAACACTAAAAATTCATACTTTTTCTATTCATGGAACGAAATAGGTAAGGGTTCGGCCTAAATTATAACTAGCATCTCTACGTTCTTTCCGTATCCGTGAGATTACCGGAAATGAGGTCCATGACCTATCCACCTATCCTATGCCTACGATCCTTTGATTACCCCTAAGTAAAAAAAAAAAAAAATTTTTATTTGTTTCAAATTTGAAACCTATCCCAATAACTATTTCCCTACTCTATTGAATCACCGCCTAAAAATGTTAGGCCTTCTCAAAAGATTTTTATGTTCCTGTGGAATTCACCCAGCCTTCTATAAATAAAAACTAATTATAAATTATTTTTCATTAAAAAAAAAAACCTGTAAACACATATATATGTGTGCTTGCAATGCAAAGTATAAGTCCAAACAAAGAATTAATTTTTTCATTTGTCTGCATATTCCTTTCCAGATTTTTAACTCTTCGTAGTCTAGACCTTCCATATTGCGCTAAATAAACTTTTACAAAAAATGATTTTACAGAAACCTAACGTCTTCAGTCCCGTTTTTCATAAATTTAACTTTTAAACATAATGCACTTGATCCTACAAGAAGCCATATATTTATAATTACACTGCTTGAAGGTAATGCTATCGATGAATTATTGTGACACAACGACTCCTGTAGAGTCGGAGGCCCTCCCGCAGTTTGTTGGTCCGCATCTCTCCTCTATCTGACGCGGTTATGAATACCGACGATAGATCCTGCATCAATGGATACCTAATCAATCATCACGATTCCTCCTCTTCTGATTGTGAGTATGTTTTCATCTATAATCTTGCGAGGTATTTTATCGAGCAGCATTTTAGCAGTAAGGCGTACTACCATCGTAGTAGACCAACCTCAACAACATCAAGTTTCTTGAACCATTCCCTCAACTCAGGGTTGGTTCGAATTCCATACTCCATTATTATGAAAGAAACCAAACTCCTTCCTTAGGATGTGCTGATCAAACCGGAGAACGTATGAACTCTTGTGTTTTTCCTCATGAACAACAAGGGTCTGATTAAAATTATGTCTTGTAAATGTAGTTTTTAGTTGAAGAGCGATGGATATGATCTACTAAATGAGACAACGAAAGGATGGAGAAATCCAAGTGCAGATAAAAGTTTCTTAGGCAAACTTAAATTGTCGACATGAAATGACTTTTTGACACCTACACAAAGAATTACTGTTATACAACCAGAGACACTTAAAGATAAAACATAAGGGTCAAAAGTCCATCCACATCCATTCGAGACCTCATTAATCTATATGAAATTTTAATAATTATTTATTGAAATTTCTATAAACGAAATATACATCAAAGAGTAGTAGAAGACGAAGGGAGTAGAGGGGGTTATGAAGCTATGGTCTGATAGGCTGCGGAGAGCCCTGGAGGCTGTTGAACCCACGGTCATCACCTGTAGCTTTTCTTACCTGCCCTCTCTCTCACTCCGCCCTCCGACTCCTGAAGCTGCGGCCGAGCTCACTGAAACGTTGGTCATAGTTCTGACACATTCATCAACGCTGATTCAATATACCAATTTAAATTATTTCAATTTTCTTAGCCATTGTTTCAAATAAAAATAAATTTTGGTCCAATAATTTTAAAATTGACTGGAGGCATTTATTCTTATGATTTACCAAATCGAAAAAAAATTCGAAAAGGTATAAAAAAAGAATAGAATCCGAACAATGAGGCTCTTCTCAATAGTAATATTTTACCGTTTTAAAATTGTTAAAAAACAAAACAATTAAAGTATTAAACCGACTTAAAACTTGTATTAGAAACATTTAATTACCAACATAAAAATTAATTTTTTTAAAACTATTCATATACCAAAGCAAACTTTACAATTATATTACAATAATATTGCAAGGTTAATATTACTGACGCAATGTGAAGTAACAAAACAGTTGTAATAATACAACCGTTGTAAATAATATTGCTTCAATATTCCCCTTACATGGTCAATATTATGATATAATTATTGACAATGGTTTAATAATATGAAGGTGTAAGATAGGTTTGAAGCGTAAGGGGATATATTTTCGACAAGATTTGAAAACGAATTGAGGAAGAAAAAAAAAATTAAAATCTGCTAAGTGTATTTTGAATAAATTATTATATAAACCTATATTTATTTTTTCTTTGGAAAAGTATAATAGGTGTAAATGTAGTTTACTTTTTAATATAAAAACGAAATAAGTATCGACACATATGTATATAATTAAAAAAAAAAAAGACGCTGATTTCTTTATCCTTATCACCCTTGATGGAGGTTTTCATTACAGTCCGAAATCTCCAATTAAATAGTTTCTATTGCACAAATAAAGTATTGCGTCTCATTTTTGTTTGTAATCGTGTTATAATTTAAAAAAGAAAAATTAAAATATATAACTAGACCAGCTCACCATTTATTTTTCTATCCGAACGTAATCAGCCAACTTTGCTCAAACATCAACGTTAGAATAATGATTGTCCCAAATTAACAAACTAGACATGAAATTAACTCTTAACACACTTCATGATGAACAAAACAAAATATTTAAATGTATGGTGACAACAATTTCAAGCTGACGTTTAAAAATCTAAAAGTCACGTAACATTAAAAAAAAATAAAATAATGAAGTATGTATTATTTTAAAAGATGTCATTCAACTAAATGAAAACACAAAACATGGTTGTAGTCAGAACGATGGGTAAGTATTCATTCGAGGCCAATAAAACAAACAAAAATTAATAAAAAAGGACAATTTAAAAACCAAACAAGGCTCTTGACTGATCTAGAAAATATAGGTCACGTGAGTTTTTCAATTGCTGTGAGAACATTATACAATTAAAAATCTATAAGGCAAAACCTCTTGTTAAAATATCGTGAACTTGAAAGCTATAAATGATTATTTTTTAGTTAACAATAAATTGTATAATTAAAAAACAACAATGTTATAAGGCAACCTAACAATGAGACCGCCCCCTCCCCACTCACTTTGTTTATCAAGTACTCCAAGGAACACGAGGAATGCAATTTTACAAAGATGTCAACACAGCATTTTAGCATGTTACGTTCTTCAGAAAACCGTCCACGTGTCGTTTTGACTAAGTGCGTTGTAGGTATATAACTCATCTCAACATCCACCATAAAACATAGATAACCCAGTTAGAATACAATGAATAAATACAAACATTCTCAATTCGTATATTATATAAGACGAGTGTTCTATTATTGTCGATATGCAACAGGGAAGAGAACAGCTAACCTTCGTTGTTTTTTTTACTCAAGGTTTTCTCGTGTGATTTTTATTTTTATTTTTTTTTTTTGTATTTAACATTGAATGTTTAAAGAACATGAACATTGAAAAACGAATTAACTAAAAATATTCAATGTACTAATGTTTTAATAGTAAATAGCAAAAAATATAGATTAGTGTATTGGGTCAAGTTGAAAAACTAATGATGTTTAAACAGTTTCCATCATCGACGTCAACATAAAAAAAAAAAAAAAAAAAAAAAAAAAATTGAGCTATACTGGTTACTTTCTTTGATTGTGTGTACATATTTTACTAAAGTATGTAGATATTAAATAAGGGTATCATATTTCTTTACAAGAACAGACAGAATAATGCAATTTCTGTTTAAAATCTTAAATTTTACTTGCATTTCATTATCTTTTTATTAAATATTAGAGGCACATCGCCAAATGGTTTTCAGTAAGTACCTAGGTGTAAGTATCAGGCTATCCCATAAGTAATGTCGGTTTTTCTGTTTGTTTATTTTTAGATTACTAATCCCTCCTTTAAATTTTATATTTTTTTACATTCTTTATTTATTATACCATTAAATAAACTTCTATTTGTGATGTTTTGGTTGATGAAACTTTTTTATTAAGCACCGGTAATTTGAAACAGCGGGTGAACACTTGCTTTTCTCTCCTCTCCCGTTTAAATCAACAACCTTTTCTGAACAGGATAGTAACTGGAGATGAAAACTGGGTTTTCTATCGGAATGTTAGACGGTTGAGGAGACGTCCATCACTTATCAATAGACGCGGAATTTTATCCCATCATGACAATGCGAGATTGCAAAACATACGTTGCAAAAATTAAAAGACTTTGGATGGGAAATTATTAGGAAGTACGTAGATATATAAAAATGGTGATTTTATTTATTCTTAGATTAACCAACAGAAATTGCGATTCTTTAAGCACATAAATAAGTAATTTTACTAAAGTATGTAGATATATAAAAATGGTGATTTTATTTATTCTTAGAGGAACATCATCATATGGGTTTCAATAAGTACTTAGGTTTGAATATTTTTATAATTGTATAAAAAATTGTCATATGCCTATCCACAGATTTTTAACAATAAAAATCTAGTAACGAGGCATATATTTCTATCCCAATTTTAAGGAGGTCAAATCATTAATAATAAGATGATTAACCGACAGAAATTGGGGTTCTTTAAACACATAAATAAGTAATTTTACTGAAGTATGTAGATAGATAAGAATGGTATCACATCTCTTCGTAAGAACTGAAATCGAAAAACGATGAATAATGCAATTTCTGCTAAATCGCATAAATTTCAAAAATTCACTTAAATTTTATTATATTTTTATTTAATCTTAGAGGCACATCGTCATATAGGTTTTAGTAAGTACCTACACCTAAATAACTAGGTGTATCTAAATATTAAGTTTTATTCTGATTAAAAAAAAAAAGTCGTTTCTTTCTTTTAAGTGTTTATGCTCTTAATTTTATTAAATTTAGGATTAAATCTAAAGTTTAAATCTAATGTTAATATCAAGTTTGGTTTGGAGGTCCAATCATTAATAATAAGATTATTAACCAACAGAAATTGCGATTCTTTAAGCATATAAATAAGTAATTTTAATAGAGTATGTAGATATATAAAAATGGTGATTTTATTTATTCTTAGAGGGACATCATCGTATGGGTTTCAATAAGTACTTAGGTTTGAATATTTTTAGAATTGTATAAAAAATTGTCATATGCCTATCCACAGATTTTTAATAATAAAAACCTAGTAACGAGGCATATATTTCTATCCCAATTTTAAGGAGGTCAAATCATTAATAATAAGATGATTAACCGACAGAAATTGGGGTTCTTTAACCAAATAAATAAGTAATTTTACTGAAGTATGTAGATAGATAAGAATGGTATCACATCTCTTCGTAAGAACTGAAATCGAAAAACGATGAATAATGCAATTTCTGCTAAATCGCATAAATTTCAAAAATTCACTTAAATTTTATTATATTTTTATTTAATCTTAGAGGTACATCGTCATATAGGTTTTAGTAAGTACCTACACCTAAATACCTAGGTGTATCTAAATATTAAGTTTTATTCTGATTATAAAAAAAAGTCGTTTCTTTCTTTTAAGTTTTTAAGCTCTTAATTTTATTAAATTTAGGATTAAATCTAAAGTTTAAATCTAATGTTAATATCAAGTTTGAATATTTTTAGAATTGTATAAAAAATTGTCATATGCCTATCCACAGATTTTTAACAATAAAAATCTAGTAACGAGGCATATATTTCTATCCCAATGTTAAGGAGGTCAAATCATTAATAATAAGATGATTAACCGACAGAAATTGGGGTTCTTTAACCAAATAAATAAGTAATTTTACTGAAGTATGTAGATAGATAAGAATGGTATCACATCTCTTCGTAAGAACTGAAATCGAAAAACGATGAATAATGCAATTTCTGCTAAATCGCATAAATTTCAAAAATTCACTTAAATTTTATTATATTTTTATTTAATCTTAGAGGCACATCGTCATATAGGTTTTAGTAAGTACCTACACCTAAATACCTAGGTGTATCTAAATATTAAGTTTTATTCTGATTAAAAAAAAAAGTCGTTTCTTTCTTTTAAGTTTTTATGCTCTTAATTTTATTAAATTTAGGATTAAATCTAAATTTTAAATCTAATGTTAATATCAAGTTTGAATATTTTTAGAATTGTATAAAAAATTGTCATATGCCTATCCACAGATTTTTAACAATAAAAATCTGGTAACGAGGCATATTTTTCTATACCAATTTTAAGGAGGTCAAATCATTAATAATAAGGTGATTAACCGACAGAAATTGGATTCGTGGATCACACATAACAGTGAATTGAATGACTCCATTATCATATGTAAAAAATTTGAAGTTTTGCGTTCATTAACCTTAGACAAAAATCTTTAAACTATTGAAAACACATCACACATCGTCCATAAAATATAAATAAATGCAAAACCTTTATAAAAGATTATTCGAAAAAAATTATCTACAGTCCTGTAATCACATAATAATAATAATATAATTCTAATAAAGCATTTTATTCAGTTCCAATAAAATGAGGAAATTTTAAAAATTAGAGAGAGACCTTTTTTAACATTATTTTTTTCGTTTATTCAATTATGACTTTGTATTATCGTTATAGACTATGTCATATATTGCCATTTTTCACATATCCATACATGCCAAAAGATGTGATAATTACTTGGGTCAAAGTAATAATTACATTGGGGTGACCCAATTAACTCTCCTTAAGACTAATTTATACCAAGCAAACACAATTAACAGCAACTTCTACCATAAATTACACATTGTAGAAGAAAAGGGAGAATGAACTTTTTTTTTAATTAATTAAAAATATGTTAATGAGACTAGTGAAATATTCATGAGGAGAATAGTTCTACCATGGTGCAGCCCCCTCTATTGATCTTGAATAATTAACCTTTGATGAAACACTTACCACATCGCAGTGTAAATACCTAGCATCAATAATAACTATTTAGCGTAGGTACAAGCTTCAATATGTATCAATTAACCCGGACATAATTTATTTTTAATTATCTTTCGTTTGTTAAAACCTGAGCGTACCCAAGAATAGTCTTCTTAATCCAATATTCCATCCGTTTGTCTCCTAACCTATCGGTTAAACATATTGACAATTTCAGGAAATGTTTACTTTCGAACATTTATAACCAGCGCAAAAAGAGTTTTTTTTCTCTCTCTGCCCCAAAGATAATAAAATCAGAAAAAACTGGTAGTCATCAGCCAAAACAGATAGACCAATAGAATCAACAAAGATATTCCAAAGCCCATGTGGCAGATGTCGGGAAGGTTGGTTCAGGCGGCTTTAAAAGGTGTAATGTAAAGCCAAAAGGGAAAATGTAAGATGTAATAAAAAGATTTTAAAAAAATCAAACTACAAATATTATTTTTAACAAAAGGTCATTTTGAAATATTAAAATTTATTTATAAAGTCATTAACTTAATTTTAGTAAATTACTTTATTTTAAGACCAGACCCGACAGGTAAATTTAAATAAAAATATAAGCATAAAAAAATTAATTGTAACAGAAACCAAATAATGATATTAAAAAACTTTTGGCGCCCAAAAGAGTAAGAAAGTTTTATATGTCAATTATTACAACGAAATGTGAAAGAATAAAACTTAAATAGTAAATATATTCCTGAATTTTATTTCGCATTTCGAGGCTTCCAGGTCTGATCCCAGTTGGCAAATTATGGTGCACATATTGAATGCAATTCTCAGATCCTGTGCCCCACATACTAGGACCCTATATATGTGTTCGTATAAAGACCTTACAAAGAAAACAATTAACTCCTGCTTTACGACAAAGAATCAATATTTTCATTAGCTTGTATTTGAGAGTGTATGTAGAGAGGAGTGTTTACAGCGAGGGGGTAGAGAATGGGAGCCGGGGGTTAGGAGAGATGACGTCACCGTATCCATGGCAACCAGCCTCCCGGCCCGGGGGTTTTAAACTTTATATTTAGATTTGTGCGGGGGCAGGAGGAAGCAGAGCTGCGCCCTTTTAACTTCCCCAACCCAGAGATAATTCTTTAATTGGTGGGGAAAAAAAACTGATAATTAATTAAAACATAAACACGTAATACTGTTTGAAATTCCATTAAATTCCATTAAAAAAATAATTCCATTAAAGTTAGTACATTTTTTCTTTCAAACAAAAAACTCTAAATAAACAAATTTAAAAATATCCAGATCGTCTTATCCATAAACTAAAATCATAACTTTCAATACAGTTAACTATAAAGGGCATTGTTTACTTAAATCTGAGAAATGAAAAAAATAGAAGCGCAAGCTTAACATCAGTAAACTAGGATAATGAACGACTGGGATTTCCGGTCTTGTCTAATTTCTTTTTAGATCTCTCAAGGTTTCGAACTAAGCATGCAGGTCAAGCACGAGTCTGCAAAATTCACTTAGCCCTGACGGCTTCCCCAAAACATGCCTTGGTCGAAACATAGTCAGATCCACAGAGGCAGTATAAACGGAACTCAATATCCTGGTCATTCATTCATTAATCTAATAAAATTAAAACAGTTAGCTATAGTCCATCATTTCACTTTATTAATATAGAGGTATCAAAATTCCATTTTTTTATGAAAACTGTATCGTGTTTTTGTCGCATAAAGGTGTTGATAAATAAAAGTTATCAATTTATGGATGAATAATAATCTACTAAAACTATAAAGAGCTCGATAACTCAATAATTCACAAAAACTGCAAAAAAAAAAAAAATTAATTAATAACAAACAATCGTGAAACACAATAAAGAGGGTATAATCAAAGGGTGCAGTCGATCAAATCAGAGGGGAAGTGGAATCAAATATTACAAAATGACTGTTCGCTATTAAAGCAAAAAAAAAAAAGTTGTCGAAAAATCTTTGAAGTTAAACCGACGAAATAAACGGTTTTCAGGTAACCTTGCGCAAAATATTTTAAAGCACTTAAAATTGTTCAAGTCGTGAAACTTTTCGCAAGATTTTTGTGCGGCTGCTAGGACAATAGTGGTTTCAAGAGTTTTTATTCGGCACCTTTTTCGTTCTCCTTGCTATTCACATCTTTAAATATATATCAATCTCGTGTAATGATGTTTGTCCGGGAAAAAATCCGAAACTATCCAATCTATCTTGATAAAATTTAGCTCATTGTGTGTAGTTTTGTCCAACTTAAAAT
This sequence comes from Aelia acuminata, assembly GCA_911387785.2. Taxonomy (NCBI): domain Eukaryota; kingdom Metazoa; phylum Arthropoda; class Insecta; order Hemiptera; family Pentatomidae; genus Aelia; species Aelia acuminata. Next base: position 74,635,883 of record OU426981.1, on the reverse strand, counting down.
ATATCGTCATCTCGATTATTGACCTAAATAATTTTTTTATAGCAACTTATTACACTTATTTTGATAATAGAGTGTAATTGTTTGTAGGTAAGTTCTGTAAGTTTCCAACAGATGGGATGTTGATTAATCCAAACAACACTTCATTTTCTTCAGGTATTAAGGATGAGTAAGCATCCCCAAGTAGTCTAATCTAATTGTGGCTTTGATTTGGAAAATCCGTGTTATTTCCATTGAGCAACTATATTTCGCCAGCCATACCACGCGTAGGGAAAACATCCAATCAATAGAAATTATGAATTGTACTTGATGAATCAGTCATTAATACATACTAGTGACCGACCGAAGTTTCGGTTTCGGCCAAAAATTGGCCGAATCTTCGGCCAGGCCGAAACTAGCTCCTGTGTCTGATATCTCCAAGAAAGAAGTAGGACTAAACAATTTCAGCTTGTAAGCTCGATCTCATTCATGGAATTTAACACCCTTGAATTTAACAGTGGGAAGTATCTGTTATTTTAGTTAATTACACTTGTATTGTATGTATTGTATTGTATTGTATTTCTCATTCTTTTTGGTATCTTCACTTGATGGAAAACTTTAAGTTGGGTGTGGGAACAAAAAATTGCGAGTGACAAAAAGAAATGTCCTCGTAAATCACATCAAGTCTTAACATGTAATGAATGCTTTTCATACAGAATTCTTTATGTAAAGTGTAAAGAATAGTATTTATTCTTTACCTTGAGCGTTAAGAACCTTTTTGTGCTTTTAATCATCTCCTCATTAATAATGAAACTTGTTTTATAAAAAAAAAAAACTAATAACAATATACATATATTCTAAATACTGAAACCTAAATTAGTCGACATGCCCACAGATTCAATTCAAAATTGAAATAAATATTTTAGTCAGTAACCTTGTCATTAAAAGGGAGGCTTAAGTTGCATCAAATGGTGGTAGTAGGTTTTGGTCTTTGTTCTTGTATGGAATGAGAATCAGATGCAAAACCAACTTTTCAACCTTGGCAGCCCCCTTTCCCCAGCGATTCACCAATAACATCCTATAAACTTGTCTTAATTTTTACCATGAAGAAGCACATTTTCGACCAAAAACTATTCCATAAATTTTCAAACTTGATTAAATCCACTAACTTTTGAGACCAAAACTGACGAAAAAGATTAAATAGCTTCTGACATACAGCTTTACGTATTCAATATGCCGTCATTTTGTATTCTATCGGTTTTATTATGGAAAGATTTACTGTATTATTTATTATTAATACATAAAAATATGAATTTTTATTAATATTAGCCTGTTATTTCAAGATTATTTCAACTTTTAGGGCTGTACTATTTAAAGGGGTATGATGGGGTATGGTCTAACATCCCACGGGGACCAGCCTCACTAGGAAGGAGGGGGCCGGGAATCGATCCTATAACTTAACTAATACCATTTTTACCATTCTTGAATACCAGCTCACTTATTACGTGAATAATTAAGTTAAATTACTGTTATTTTATAAGCTTTCATTGATATTATTGCTAAACTAGACATATTGCACACTTATATGTATAGTATACACACGTAAATAAGTTTCGGTTTTGGCCCGAAACTAGGTCTATGGCCGAAATTCGGTTTCGGTTTCGGCTAAAATTTTGGTTTCGGTCGGACATTAATGCATACTATAGCCAAATATGAGATATACAAATTAAAAATTAAACTCTTCTAAATTACGTGCTGAACAATTTTAAATTTGGCGTAAAGTTCTATTCTTAACCCTATAGGAATTTAGATTAGCTGCAACGTATTCATCTTAATGAGTAAATATTGATTTGAATGCATTAAGAAGATTAGGATGTAATCAATTCAACGCATTATAGCTACTATAGCTATTGAGCAACAGCAACGCGTGGCCGGGCCTGCCAGTAATCAATAAACATATTTTACACTAGTTCTGCTAGTAATAATTAAACCTTATTTACATCAAAGGCATAACCTAAAACTTAATAAATGATAATAGATTGACTATAGATCCTTGAAAGACATTTAGCACTGTATGTAAATAGCTCTAAACGTATTAATCACAAAATTTATGAATACTCCCTAAAGCCTATTTTATTTAGTGGCTCTTTTTATGGGGAGATTAAAGGTCGATCAACAATGGACTTCATAAAATAGGAAGATTCACGTTCAGTAAAAATGCGAAATATCCATTCCTGACAAAATGATCCCATTGGATACGAAGACTTATGATGGACTTGGATCCTGCTGGTGACCCCAATGACCGAAAAGAGAGGGAAGGAGATGGGGAAAGATAAGGTTCCCGGAGGAGAAGCAACAAGTGACCAAACAGTAGAACGGATCTCCTTCTTCCCTTTTGTCATATGTCAGCCCCATTCCCGCTCGACTTTTTTCTTTCCCTTCCTTTTTAATGTTATTTGCTTAGCTTAGCCTCTTTACTACTAGTCCCACTTGTTTTAGAGGATTTTTCATATATCAATTTATATTTCAATACATATTTCCCTTAAGATGCCGTAAAGAGGCTTACATACAGGAGTTGATGACATCATTTATTTATATTGACGTGAAGGTGATTTTGAGAGAAGTAATTCAATTCGACTTATAGATTAATGAAACACACATTAAAAATTGTACTTATGTTGTCAGAGAGGAATAAAGAAAGATATCCGAAACAATGCCTATTAAAATTAAAACAGCAGTACATAAGTACTTCAACCAGAAAAAAATATAAAATATAAATGAATCGCACAAATTCGCAATATTTTACAAAAAAATAGATACGCTCGGTACAACTTTATTAGATGATCCAAAATCCTGCTATTTTAAATAGTTTGAAATCATATTTAATGGAAGAGGATAAATATAAATTGACCAGATCGGCCTACAGTCCAATTTAATTTACGGGATACACAAACAACTCCCCAAACATACGTATCAATAGAATGTCACTTTCCCATGGTCCGAATGTTAGGTCAACTAAGATTATCAGGTAAGCATATTATAAAAATTCTATATATATATATTATAAAAACCGATTACAATTAAAAAAGAAAGAACCCTGTACCATATGTTTGCTTCTTGTCCGATATATTCTTCATTCAGAAAAAAAATATTCCACACGCCGAAAATATAAATATTTCACAATTCATCGAATAGCTAAAGATAAAAGACAAGATATCATGAGCAAACGTGTATTATTATTTTTCTGCCTCCTTCTGAGGCATTTTGTTATTGATGAATAATTTACAAATTATACGAATGTTTTACTACAGACAATTTTTTTAAATATTAAGATGAATGAACCCTATCAGGAAATAAGGAAATACGTTTAGTTTTCTGTGCGTGCATGTATTTATTTATTTATATTTATACGTACATCAAATTTATCTGTAGTTATAGTTATTAATGTTTTTTATACTGCACATATGTTATTTATTTAAATTATAATATTCTAATAGTAAGTAAGTAGAGTTTATGTATGTAAAATTACACCAAACTTAAGGGACCTTTTAATATTATTAATATTAACATAAAATGCTGAAATTGTTCCATTTCTATTGTTGTAAAATGTATGCCTTATAATGTGTTATTTGGAATGGCTAATTCAATTTGTACAGTGTTTCTCATTAAAGATGAATAAAAGCATTACATTACATTTCATATTTATGAGTACATTTCAAAAGACGTCACTAGCCTATCATATAACGCGTAACGTGTAACACTAATGCGGGTTTAAATAATTTAATTTATGTAAAAATTACGAACCCAAATAAGTCAAACAAACAAGTACCACTAAAATTAGTAATAACGTGACAAATCAAGTAACTAGCAGCGACAGAACAGTCTCAAAAGTTACCCGATGCCTTACTGTTAAATGTAAAATTAAGACGCTAGTCGATAGCTTCTTATACTGGGTGTCCCAGACCTAGTGTAAAAAAAAAGTGGGTAATACATCATGTTAAATGGGGTAGAATGACGCAGAAACGAGTTTCCTATCTCAATCTGTTGAGGAGATAGATTTTTTTTTGTTTTTATTTTTAAAATCTTACCTTTTTCTGAAAAATGACAGTTTGCTCTACTTTGGTTTAGCGCAGTAACAAAAACGATAATATTTTCTTAATCAGCATTAAATTTTCTGGGTCTGGTTATTTTAAATCCACTTTCAGTGGGACTTTTACGCGCTAAACACAAAACATTTATTAAAACTTATATTTTTAATAGTTTTTGAAAATTCCTCACTCCCCACTGGAGCACCCTAGAAGCTGTCAAATTTCCTAAAACCTGCGGAATTTAGTTAGCTTTTTAGTGGTGTAACCCATGATACAATTGCACTTCACCTTTTGGGTCAAAAAGAATGTCACTGCTGGGGCAATAAGGAAGCGCGCTAAATCCTGCATCCCAAGTAATGGATGTCGAACTTCTCTTGAGTTAGAGTTAGAGTTCGTTTTATTTTTTTAAGACTAGAGAGAACAATTTATGAATTCTAAATAATATAAAAAGGGTAATAATAATCTAAAATTAAAAAAAAAAATCCTACATAAAAAAGTTGAATATAAGCCTGCATCCAAAGTAATGGAGGAAATTTTCAACACGCGCTGTAATACCTAATCCATTGTCAACTGTTCGGGTTTCTAGATACTTTATCTGTTCGCCTGTGTTCGGGGGTAGTTGTTTGTGATATTAGTGCGGCGCCGTTCTAATTCGTCTCTTATTTTTCAGATAATATAAAATATATTGATAATGGAGAATTTTTCTTTATCATAAGCTAGCGTTGGGTGCGTCAGCCATATTGGTTCGCTAACGCCATGTTAAGTACAAAAGGCTATTCTTTTAACGCCGGTACGACAAGCTTCGAGGGTGAGGTTCCTAGAATGTGAAGACACCTTTAAAAGCAAAGATTTATGAATAGTCCATCCCCTAAAAAAAAAAAAAAAAAAAATTGTAACAGCCTTCTGATCTATCGGTTCATGTATTGTATGTATTCATGTATCTATTGTATTCTTAAAAAAACTCCTATAAATAATTAACAATAAATTTGTCAAGCATAGTGATACCATCCAGGTTGCGGATTATAATGCCATACAAACTATTAGCAATGAACAAACTCATTGTTTATAACAAAGACCATTAAAATTAAAAGGGTCATAATTAACAGAGCAATACTGGTCACTGCCTGTTTAATACAGTATAAAATATCTATTATTGAATATTGTAACAATGAAAATGTATATCTTTCTTTTGATACAAAATTCTTTCAAGTGACACAAATTAGTCTTAGTCACTAATCTTGCCAAACGGCGACATAAGCATATCACATAAACTTATACAGACAACTTGACCTTCTTAACTAGGTATCGAAAATTACATGAATAAACCATGACATGGGTTTTTCATATGTAACAATTTTAAATTAGATATAAGACCCCAAAACTTCGATTTTATTTAAGTGACATATTTAGTAATAACACTAAAACAGAAATACGAGACTTTTTGACTTATAAAAAAAAATGAAACCATGCAGAAGTTATCTAGAAAAATGGAATATCAATAACCGGTTAGTTTCTAACAATCGTGTCTTTCCCACACTCAAGCCTTTTCAGAAGTGCTGATGGGCAAATTATTATTTACTCATGATTTTGAGCTTTAGGGGTATCATTTTTAATAAACTAATATTAATATTGAATAAATAATATTATTAATAAATAAATTGACTAGTGAAAATGAATTGATAAGCATCAAGTTAAAAATAAAAATATTATTGGTAAAAAAAAAAAATAAATCATTCATAATTCGTTAGCATGACATAAAGAAACTAATGAACTACATAACTTCTAAGCATATTAGTAATAAGAATTTATTGTGTAAATTTGCCAACTATCTAAATTCAAATTCTCAACCTTATTTAGCAACTGTCCTAACGCCGAAACACCTGAGCAAATTAATCTTAATAAAATATTCCTAACAAATTTACATTTCATGATGAATTCATTACTGCTTCGTGTAAACCTCGGGAGCGTGCTTACAGGGCAAAATATTCGTTCACGACTAAAGACGAAAACAACTTGGCAACAATGGATATTCGATGAGGAAATTGAGAAGTCAACAACGATCTATAAGAGGGCTTAATTACTATTAATTATAATCATTAACCCCAGATTATCGTCTGATTAGCCAATTAGGCATCTCATGTTTGCATACGTGACGTTAGCAATCAATTTCAGCCATCGAGTCAAAGGAACTACTTAGCAGTACTTACTTAGCTAAGTACTACAGGCGTCATAATTGATACTGCATAAACAAAATTCTCAAAACATTAAGGATATCTTTGATCGAAAATATAATTATTCAAGGGCAAATGTAAACATTTTCAAATGCATTATCATTCGCTACAAGAAGGGATCGGATTTAAACGCAGTAGAGATCAAAGATATTTGGTTGAAACCCATTTTTATTATATACTATTTATATTTATACAACCAAAATATTTGTTTTCTTTTGAATATATTACAACCGTCTAAAAGTAACAAAAGTGCCATCTTTAAAAAATTTATACATTCCATAGATGGAAAGAATAGATGCAGAATACGTACAAATTTTGTTCGATTAAAAAAAACGTATTCGACATGGTAAATATAGCCATTAAACATAAAATATAACCTGCTTCTTATTTCGAATATTTCCTAAGAAATTGATATTGTTTGCACTAACGTTTAAATTAAGAATCCCACAAATTATGATGATATGATTAATGACGTTTTCTTAAAATACAATATACATACAACTTATATGTTATATGCCTATCCACAGATTTTTAATAATAAAAATCCGGTAACGAGGCATATATTTCTATTCCAATTTTAAGGAGGTCAAATCATCAATAATAAAATGATTAACCGACAGAAATTGGGGTTCGTTAGGCACATAAATATGTAATTTTATATCAATCTACATAACGCACCGTCGATAAGAAAATGGTTACAACTCAAAAAACTGTTATTATTATTTTTGGATAATCACATGTTACGTTTCAACTGCATTCTCAAATTTACCAAGTACCTGCAAACAGCGACAGGGAAAATAGTCTTTGATGACAAATATTATTCATTGGGGCAGATGGTACCAGTGGTACTATATGTAACCCAAAAGTAGCCCTCTACCTGCGTTAATATTACCATCCCCTCCATAAAAGAATACGGCATATTGCGCCTTACGTGAACGAAACTATACAATTGTGACTATGTTCTGGCAGTACAGGTTTGGTTAATCAGATTCCATCGTATCGGTATGCAAAACTAGAAATTGATATATTTTGAGTTGTAAAATGTTCTTACCGACGTGCGATGTTTGAACATTCTATTACATTTCTTTTTAACACCAAAAATTGTTAAAGAAGAATTCAGTACACTTAATTAATTACAGTTATAAATATTACATACTATGTTATTAGATGTATTTCATACCTAGTTTAAATCATCACCTAGCCCCAATAAAAGCTAAATACCTTTAACATCTCCACTTGCAGGTCATTTTGTAAGAATTAAATAAAAAAAATGTCATATGCCTATCCACAGATTCTTAACAGTAAAAATCTGGTAACGAGGCATATATTTCTATCCCAATTTTAAGGAGGTCAAATCATTAATAATTAAATGATTAACCGACAGAAATTGGGTTCGCAGCTTATTTAAGGAACATATTTAAAATTAATATAGTTTTCTAGTTATACTTCTTGAGCCTAGAGACGGATTTAGTATACAATGTCAAATAAAAATAACGAAAATTCATAATTTATTTTAAATTAGTTGAATTAACCTTTTAATATTTCAAGAGAGTCCATCAAAAGTGTCAAAATTAATTAGCTAATGTGTGCAATTTATTTTTGAATGAAAGCTCATCGAATAGTTTCCAACCTTCAAAAAAAATATTGTCATACTAATTTTGCATACGATTTGTGAATGAAAACGATCTTATTTATTTGGTGAATTAATCTTGGAATTTTAATCTTTTGGAACTTCGTTCCAACGAAGAGGAAACTGTAAGACTTACGAGTTGCGTCATCGGGTTGAAAAATTGTAAAATGAATAAGGCGAAAATAAAATAATACAACAGAAATAATAACACGTATTTATATTATTTTGGTTTTATTTATTATCAATACATATCAGGAAACATTGACACAATAAGAGCAGAGATATCTAGCGGTGGTGAAGAGAACTAAATGTATGAAGCAAACGTTGGCCTAGGGAGGGCAGGACCAACCACGTGTTGTAGGGGATGCAACCCCCACGTGTTTATTATTAGCTATGACCTTTTTACATAATTTGAAATAAATAATTAATGTTTATTATAATTCTAAACCAAAAATCAACATCGTTTAGCAGATACATTTGCTACTATATATACAATAATACATTTTATTTTGTTTATTCAAAAACAACAAATACAATTATAATTTTTTTTTTAAATGGAATGATAATTATTTATTTTTATAAAACATAAAACGTAACTGAAATCAAAAAAGTTCTCTCAGTTTAAATTTACAGTTAGTGATATTAATATTCAGACATCGAAACTTTTATTCATAATACTTACTATCCAAATTTTACGTCCAGTTTTCAGGAGGGAGAAAAAAACACTATCCTTTTAAAAAAACTAATTTTAAAATTCTAATTATATCCAATTTATAACTGTTCCTCTAATTTCCTGGGATTAAATTGTTCTCTTTTTACTAGCATAGGAAGATTGAGGTAATTTATTTTAATATACGTAATGTTTCTTGAATTCTCTATTAAATTGTTTTCATTTATATATAAAAAATGAATCAAGTAACTTGTGATATTAATAAATTTATTTTATAAAATTCTATAGCTGGAATATACTTTTTTTTGTACTAATAGTTATTAATATGTTATTAAATAAAATATTAGATCGTTGCTTCATTTTTAAATGTTTTAAAATTATTGAAAAATACATCTTCTTTAGACTAGAAGGTGTATGTAAGAGTGACCGAAATAACGCTGTCATTTAAATAAATGAAATTAAGAAAAAATATTGTCCAGGTGATTGCTGCTACCTAGTAGTTTAGGTCTACTAAAACAAAGAGACAAGAAACAAATACTAAAACTAATTTTATGTTAAATGACAATAAATTAATATTAACTTAAAACGTTAGAAAGTAGTTAGGACTTTGTTTTGGGAAACTTCGAATTATTTTACTGATCGTCTTCACTCCACGATCTTATGAAATAGAACAGAATTCAGAATTTATAATAATTATTTTATTATGTTAAACGTGTTTTCTACAAAACAAAGGCATTGTGGGTAAGTATTCACTTTAGACACAAAGAAGATTACTTTAAAATAATTTTAACATAGAGAGCAGTTTATTCCGACTATTTCTCTCTCTATAGTTTCTGAAAAATCGCTCTAACGATGTCGATTTAACTCTTCATATTTAATCAGAATGAAGCACCTATTGTTTTATATTAAGTACGTACATAGAAACGATCTTATACAGCTAAAATGGCAAAGGAAAGCATTCCTATTAAGTATCACTAATTTCTTTTGTTAAGAGTAAACTATCAAATAAAATTAAAAAAACAATACATATGATTACCCAAAACAAAATATCAACTTTTGGTTATATGAGAAGTAATATCGTCGGTTCCATGCTAAACTAACGAATATGCAAAATTGCGTTTTTCAAATTCGATGGTGTGCCGTAGTACTAAAAAATCTGGTGCGAGCTCGCAACACACAACTTTCACTTACCAACTTACTTAGATTAGAAATTAATGCGTTTTGTTAATTGCCACTTCTCAAAAGAACAGAACGGCTTTAATTATGAACAATGGTCTATCATTAAAGGCGTACTCCGTATGCGTGGGCTTAACGAGTTTTGTGAATATTTTTCTTTTTTTCTCCTCTTTATGTTTTATTTATTTTTATCATATCTCATATTTAGCCATTTCTTATTTTTAGGCGTAACGAGAGACAGTTAATTTTTCCATCCAAACAAAAACAAAGGTACTTTATAAGAAACAAACAAACAAAAAAGCCCCCCCCCCCAAAAAAAAAGAAGCCCCCTCAGAACATTTTAATAATGATAAAGCTTACCTGATATTAAAGAAAACTTAATTTTCATTAAACATGACGAATTTGATAAAAATCGTTAAAGCCGTTTTTGAGATAATCGAAAAAAAGTTAAAAATTGGAAAAAAGTCATGAAATAAAGTGTATAAATTAAGTAAAGTGCCACCTTCGGTTGATCAATTTTGATGAAATTTTTACAGTCATATCTCGGGCATATACATACAACATATACCCAGTTTGATCAAAATCGTTAAAGCCGTTTTTGAGTAAATAAAAAAAACACGTGAAAATGATACAAAATTTATTAAGTAAAGTCCCCCCTCCAGTTAATCAATTTTGATGAAATTTTTACAGTCATATCTCGGGCATATAAATAGATCAAATACTCAGTTTAATCAAAATCGTTAGAGCCGTTTTTGAGAAAATCGAAAAAAACGTAAAAAGTTATTAAATAAAGTACCCCCTCCCTTTGAGCAATTTTGATGAAATTTTTGCTGTCACATCGCGGGCATATACCTACACTAAATACCCAATTTCAGGTTCCCACGGTTTATAGTTTTTGAGCTAGTCTGTTCACACACACACACACATACACACACACACACACACACAGACACACACACACACACACAGACCATTTCGCGGGACTTGGTTATTTCGACTCAGGGGGTCCCAAAACGTGTATTTCCGTTGAAAACTGGAAGTCGAAATTTTTCACGATCGCAATACTTCCACTTACTATATATTTCATACATAGGTAAGTGAAAGTAAAAAAATATACAAAAAGAAAACAGGGGGAGTAATAAAACAAATGATTCTCACTTGAATTTTATAAAGGAACACATAATGTCATTCCCTGCAATGGAATCACATTACTTTAGGAAATCAAGTCAGTTCAGATACTTAGATGCAGATTTAAATATTAGATCAATGTATAACTTATAAAAGGTGAAGTGTCAAACTGAAAATAATATGAAACCTTATTGCATGGAAACACATCGTAAGGTTCTTAGAACTTTCAAATTAGCATTTCGCCGACATATGTAAAACATGAGTCAAATTCGATGAAAGTAGCAAAAATGAACAGGAAGAGATTAGAGTCACTTAAATGCTGATTTGCACCGCAAGGAATGCGCCAGAAAACGTAGGGGTGAAGACAAAGCAGCAGAAGCTGAGGATTCGAAAACTCTTACCTTTTTGACCTCAAGGCTGTTTTGTCTACGCCTAAAGGAGCAGCTGGACCGTTTTTTTATGTGTGCAAGCTTGCTGTTTATAATTTGACAATATATAATTTGGGGAATGCAGAAGTCAATTGTTGCACCTGGGACGAAACTGAGGAAAAGAGGGGTAGCATTGAAATATCTACATCCATTTTCAATTTTATTTTTCGCCACCCTGAAGCAACTAAAGTTCGAATGATGTCTGACAGTTGTGGAGGGCAGCAAAAAAAATTCAACTTTTCGTGCATGTAGTCTGTATGCTTTACAAGTTCACCCTCGATTATAAAGCATAGATCATGTTTATTTCGAGTCAGGCCATTCACAAATGGAGTGTGACTCGGTCCACTCTAAGATTGAGGCAAAATCAAAAAATATACCTGTACACGTGCCATCTAACTGGGAAGAATTGATCAGAATGGCGCGTACGAAGCCCAAACCTTACATAGTGACTAAGCTCCAACATGATGATTATTTAAATTTTAATCTTTATCAAGACCAATTTGTACTGGAAACCACTGGGAAAAAGAAAAATACAAACAATTTCTATTCTTGTGTGTGGTTTCAATACCGGAAATCAGAATTGAATAAAATTTTTGTCAAAACTAATTTCGATGACATTGTTTTCGATGTTTTGATCCGAAAAAGAAAACGAGGGAAAAAATAAATTTATCCCAATGATAGCATTACTGAACCTTTTAAGCCATACAATAATAGGATTTGTATTTCAGAAGTGAAAAAAAAAAGATTTATTGCAACTATGCAATCAAGGGCTAGTTCCAAAGGCATACAGGTCGTTTTACGAGCAGCTTCCGACTTCAAAATCAGTCCGCGATTCTCTTCCAGAACCAGATAACACGGAAATAGAAGATTGGATATATTTGTTTAATGTATGTTTTGATGGAATATTGCCTCTTATTCTGTGTTAAATAAAAGTTATTCTAAGTAAAAAAAAAAAGTCTTTTTAGTTTTTCATAAATCCCCATGATGGGAAATGGTGTGTGGATTGGTGTTTTTTTTTATTTTTCATTCATTATTATTAATTTTTATAGCAAACCTCGATGTAAAGTATCGAAAAAGAATGCCGTGAAACTTCATTGCAAACTTGCGAATTTCCATTAAAATTTCAAATTCGATACTTTACCTTCAATTCAGTGACGTTGAATAAAAAATCCCTGTTTGGATAAAGTAGCGAATACTTTTAAAGTTATATAATTAATAATTTTAAAATTAATTACAATTAAAATGATAACTTCAAACGAAAGTTTTACACTTGAGGTTATCTATAAAAATTTAAAAATTTAAAATAATTAGACGCGTTAGGTGGAAAAAAATTATATTCAGTGTTTTGGCTCTCCTGAAAAGCACCAGTTTTCACATTCGTTAGTTTAGCATGGTGCCGACGATATAACCAAGAATTGCATATAATAAAAAAATGGATATAATACTGCTTTTGATATAATACTGTTGGAAAGCTTAGAAATTAAGAATCATTTTTTTTTGTGCTTAAATAGCTAGAAGGTTACGGAAACGAAATATTGAAGAAGCATAGAAATAATAGTTTCTAATTTCTGATAATTTAACAGAAACTATTGATTTCTATGGCACTTAGTACTCGGTAGAAACTGTCTTAAAACTACTAAAAAAATTAAAAACAACCTTTTTAATTCTGTTTTACGATGGAAAACAAATGAAACTATTTAGAAAGAAGCCGATATTGTTGAAATGAAAGAAGGCAAAGTGCATGCTGCTAAAAAAACCAAAAAACAAAAAATGGAATTTCGCCAACATTATTGAACAAAATTTACTGTAATCACTATTGATTTAAATTAAACTAAATGACTTATTATAAAATTTATATAAACTATGGGTTTAAATATAGAAATATTAATTACCTACCCCTTAACTACGAATAGTACAATATCCTCGTAATTTCTGAAAAATACTTAATCACAGAAAATTTGATAACATTTCCCATTTTAATCGGCCGTTATATATATTCCTTCAATCAATTCATATAATCCCCTTAATAAAATATGTAGATAAAAAATTTGAACGAATGCACGGAAAGTACGTGGTCATATGAGTAAAAAGGACCAATTACATTCTTGGCACACCGTTGTATAAAGTGCTTATAAAAGTATTCACTTTTCACTTAAATAAAAATACAATTATCATTGAGGTAAAAAGTTTTGTGTTCCTCTTCCGGTAGCACTATCAATCTATTGCACGTCTATTTTTAGTCAAAGGTAAAATAATGTAATGATTACTATATTAGATATTTAGAGGGCTTTTCAATGGCCGATCGGTTGATAGAAAACTATTAGTTCGTTTTATTAACTGTAGTTCGCTGAATTAATAATATGGTACAAAATATTAGCCTTCTATCTCAGGCCGATTAATTTGGTCATATAAACTGCATTAATAATATACATGTCTAAAATTGAGTTCCTGTAAGTGACATCTCTATTTATATGGCATTTATACATATAGGTAATATTTGCTAAACCGCGAAATATGAATTGCTAAGAATAATTCTTATTTAAAGTAGTACAGACAAATTAATTTTAGAGCAAGAGATGGAAAATAAAAACAAGGAATATTCTACAGTATCACTGTATTACGGTGAAAGGTAAAAAAATTATATAAAAATACAACACACAAATAAGAAGCCAAGGAAGGAACTGATATAGCGGGACTAACCAACGGTCCAGAGTAAAACTCGAGGGAAAAACCGGACTAGGGCAACACCAAATACCTTTCGTCTAGATAACTATGTTTGTTCGACAATATGCATATTGTTTGCTAGCAGTTTTTAGATAAAATAGTTTTGGATAAAATAAATAAAAATACTCCATTCATAAAAAGAAAAAAAAATGTTCTAAAAATTTCACATTTTTACAAACCAGTATAAATCAACAGTAATTGCATTATTCAGTGAATTTAAAAATTATTGCCCATCCTTTTTCTCAGGGACATTTAGGGGTGAAAAGTGAAAAAAAAATTCAGCCCTATTTTTTTGTTTTGTTTTATTCACTTCATTCCTTTAATCAAGATTTGAAATATTCAACATACTACATTTAAATTGTCAATAGGTATATGGTTAATCTCAACTCTTCCAGTATTACACACATGTTTATTACCAAATTTACGTGGTATATTAAGGAATTAACCCTAAAGATGGAAGAAATTTTCGAAACGTTGGTCATAAGGTTAAAATGTTTTTGGACTCTTTTTGTAATAAACATTTAATTCGGGAAGAGCTGAGATTCACAACATATCTATTGATAATATTTTAATGTAGCTTAGATTTTATTTTTCATGAATTTCTGACGTGTGCATATTTAAAGTTGACAAGCTCATAAGAAAAGATATTTCGGAAAAAAAAAAAATTAAAATCTTATACATTAATTAAAAACAAATGTCTCATAATAATATACTGAAAAATGTGCATAATAATGATGCATAAACGCATCTCTGCGTTGTTAAAAAAATGGGTTAAAACATGTCCAGTCAAGGAATTCATTCTTATACAATTATGTCTTACACCAACAAATAACAACAATAAATAATACTAAAACACAAAGTTTTGCAGAATAAAATAATTATGTGTTTGAAACTGAGAGATTTTAATACCTAAATTAAAACAAGAACCTTTATTCATAAAAAATTATATTTATTTTAGACTGGAATGGCCTGTTTTTAGAAAAATGGCAAACTAACGACAATGAACTCATTCCCGCTCTCCACACAACTCTAAATTGGCGGATCCAATTCGGTACCGTTAGGGCAGGGAAGGGAAACTACCCACGTCTTAGCAATGAAAGCAACATCCGCAAAAACAAACACAAAAAAAACATTGCTATACGACAATGGCATATGATACAAATTTAAATTTTTTTAAAAATAAAAATGTTTAAATAAAATAATTAAGCTAAAGAAATAAAAACTTTTATAAATGAGCTCAACATTACAACCTATTAAGTAGTACGCATTTGTTCATGAAAATAATAAACTATATCTACAGAATACCGATGGTATTCAGAGAAGGCGAGGGTGTACTATAATAAATTCGTTTCAAAATCTTTTCGGAAAGGTTTCGGAGATAACCCATACGAGCCTTTTAGTAGACACATTGACTGAACTCTACTTTCAATATTTTTAAAGAAAGCACTTAAAATTATATTTATTTTAGGAATTACGTACCTTTTTATTTTATAATAGTATGACAGAAATATTAAAACATTAGAGTTTACGAAAATATACATACCAAACAAAATTTACGAATTTACTAAAGAGAATTATTATTTGAAGTGCTTACATGCAAAATATTGAAATTGGAGTTAGTAATTCTGTAAATGGAACGGCTATAGTACGGTATAAATTATAACATGGTCGTAAAAAATATATAAGGCTGCCATTGAAATAGCTGAGATGAAAAAATTATTTTGGGCTAGTAAAAATTGTATCTATTATTATTATATAGGAAGAGAAATAGGGTGCTCTCTGCCAGAAATGAAAAATATCGCGACGATTGGAAACGATGGACCTAGCCTGAACCTCCACGCTTAGCGGATCCTCGAAGTTAAGAAAGGAGAAAAAAACAAATAACAATTATATCTTATCTACGTAACAATTTTGGCATATCCAGATTTATTATCAAATGAGCAGAAATCTGATAAAAAAGGCAGAACAATAAACTCAGGATTACAGCCTCACCAAGACTCATTTTTCCCAAAAATTGAAGTTTTGATCGATTCTACAGCTCTTCCATAAGGTTAGATAGGTAAAATTTCATAACCAATCGAATTAGTATCAGATATTTTAGTTTTGTGATTTATTTAAATCAATTAATGCCTAATTAATGGCACAAATCATAAAATTTCCGATTATTATCGAATCAAATTAAGTGGTTCAATTGAGTTTAAAATTCTATTCCGTTTTAGTACTGTAAATATAAATCAAATTGAATAACTTTTCAAGTATAATATATTTTAACGTAAAGTTGCTAATACGTTATATGACCTTAGTGACGGAGTTCTACTGCTCAAATAATTTTTATTTGTATTTTATAAGGGTAAATATTAAAGCTGAAAAATATTTTTCAGAGTAAACATATGAAAGTGTAAAAAAGCAAGAATAGTAAATATATATATATATATATATATATATATATATATATATATATATATATATATATATTTATTGCATATATTTATACCAGCAATTTATGTCTGCGATTAACTATTAAAAACAAACCTAATATTGATATAATTTACTTTGCTTCGTATTACGATCATCTTGTTTACGAACGAAGACTGACAGGTTCAGGTTAGATTTTAAGCTGTCTTCATACACTTCGAACATCACCCTCGAACACTGGATATTCTTAATAAGACACGAACTTGAAGAAGTACTTAGCCTGTACGGCCGCTAGTTTGGAGATAGAGCTAGTGTCGATGTTGAGTTAGTTAAGATAAGATTCTAAGGTATAGAAGCTTTTATAAGGTGTTTCAACATATTTCTGACGTTGCTTATATCAATAATAAGATGGGAAAAGCCAGAATAGCCGCTAGTTCAACGTCAGCCCTCTTTGTAACGAAAATTGTTTTACGAAGGTGCATGGGTGCAGTCAGACATCAATCTTCGCTCTACTACACGTTTCAGTGTAAATAGCTGATCGCAATACTTACCGTACCGGCGGTTCAGGGGATTATCCGTTAGAGGGTGAGGTTCGCATTGTAAAAGCACATTTTTAATGTCTGGAGGATAAAATACAGTTTTGATTAAGGAAAAAAATTCACTCTTCTAAGAAAACAAAAATTTAGTACTAAAAAATAGCTTAATTTTTTTCATCTAATTGTTTACTAAATCCATTATGTGTGAAGACTGCACACATTTCTGCTTGTCTTGCAACGTTTCATTTCTTTAGATTCATACCATTCGTTTTCTAAAGCCTCAGCCTATACATATCACGCGTCTGTCTTTTCTTTAATTGAAAGTGTCAGTTCCGTTACTCATACACTTGCAAAAACTGTGTTAAGCGTTAAATTTAGTCCTTCGAGAAGAAAAATTCGTAAATAAATTTTTTCCATATTGCGTAACTCAACCTCCGGGTTTCTTGAAACATTTCAAGGCGAACAGGTCCATTGTTAAAAATTACTAAAAATAACACAAAACATGACTATAATGTAAATCTTACCAATACCATTAGTGTTCATGGGTATGTATATTTATTTCAATACCGAACAAAGATTTATAAGTTATGCGCAAATTTATTTTCCAATAGATGCCCATTGCGGGCCAATCATAATCCAAGGTGGTCAGACAAGTTTATTATCCGGCTCTCATCAAATGCAGGATGATTGCTTAGCGATTGCATACTAATTACGGAATGCACTCCAAGGTGCAATGCCATTAACAATCCTGCCTGCAAGACTAATCATTTTCTTAATAAATGGGCTAAACTCTGTAATAATGTTAACTCAGTGAGCTAAACTAAATTAATAAACTATAAATTAAATTTTTAAAAAATCAGTAAGGTAGGTAAATATTCGAACAATGTTTTGTTATTTTATTTATTAATTCATAATCTATTTTTTAAACTAAATAATAAAGAAAAGAAATCGCTAGGATATGTTCAGAACAAACGAGGATGATAAAATATATTGTTGAATAAATAAAGTTTCTTAATTAACTTATTTCGTTGGTAAATAACGTCAGCCAGTAATATCTGAGTTGACTGTTTCAATAACAGTTTGAAAAATTCACAGGAGAGGACTTTTTATTGAGAGATTAGTTTTTCTTCTATTTATTGTAGTTAAAATAGATAAATTCACGATTAAAATTCAGTGTACAAAAATCCAGTAACTTGGCTGGGAGGAAACATTATAACTAAAACCCTGGAAGTAGTGGTCGACCCATCACTACCTGCTCCTAAATCATTTTAACACCCCAAAGCCCACACAACAGATCATGTGCTATCCACCCATCTTCATCTCGGAGGAAGTAAACCGGTAAGCTAGTAGCACTTGGTGTATCTTTCCGAAGATTAAGTCAAACATTCTTTAATCACAAATAGCCAACCATTGGAGAAGTTAGTACCATTGGTACTAACTGTAACTAAACAGTAGCCCTCTACATGCGTTAAAGCGATGATACTCTCGATAAAAGACTATATTCTGGCATTGTATGTTTTGTCATTTTCATTCCGACTGTAAGCATAACTCAAAATTAATATATTGACCTTCTTACTGCCTGCGTGCGTATGCGTCAACTGAGTATCATAATTAATAATATATGAGATTTTAATTTAGGGGAAAGTTTCAAGAAAATCGCATAAGATATATGAGTCGGAGGGACTAAGCTAAAATATTAGTGAGGAAAAAGAAAATAAATAGACAGATATTACCATCTAAAAGAAATCACATATCCTTTTTTTTTTTATGTAAGATGAAGATTTCATTATTAATGCACACAACAAATTAAAAATATTTTTTTTTTTAGTCTCTGGTTAATCCGACCTGCTTTACCGTCCCAACCTACCCTCTGGGCCCTTCGAGGTCAAATTAACGAGGTATGAATCAATGAACGAAAACGATTGATAGGGTAAACTGGACAGTTATTGACACCCTTAAGACTATATTTCTGTGGTGAAATTAAAAAAAAAAAACTTTTTAGTATTTGTGAGTCTATTGGAGGAATTTATTACTTTAATTATATATTTGAAATGTAGTTTTAAGGTGTGCAAATATATGGGCTTTAATCCTGTTTCCAAGTATAGAATATAGTTCGGTGTGTTAATTGGTAGATTAAACATTTTTTTCAAGAAGAATGGTAAAAGACTTTCAACTTTGTTGTACATTTTTCCGCCCCAGACCTGAGCCCCGTAACAGAGTAATGTTCTGGATACAGTGTTAAATAGCTGCATTTTTGCTGAATATTCGATATCCTTATTTTTTATAAGTTTTTGCCATAAAGAGTTTAAACCATTTTTAGCAGTTTGTAGTCTTTCTCTTAAATGTTCTTCATGTGACATGCCGGAGGAATATAATATTCCAAGATATTTGTATTTGTTGACAACTTCTACAAACTACAAATTATCAATCGTGGAATAGCCTTTCCTGAACCCAGCTTGAAACTCTTTGATTACATTTTCCTTTTGTACCCATTCCGATAATCTGTTTAGTAATAGACCGGTATAAATTTTTGATATTGTATTTTCAAATGATATTCCTCTGTAATTAACTACTGATGTCCTGTCATCTTTCTTATATAGAGGAAATATAATTGACTGATTGTAATTACGTGGGACGATTCCTGATGAGTATAAAATAGTTTTACCACATGGCAATATTTATAGTAGAAAGTGCAAAAACTAGTTATTGACACCCTATGGATTTAATTGTGAATTCTTCCCGATGGTTAGTTTGCTAAACACTTACATCATAGATGACTTAGAGCAGTGGTCACCAAACGGTGGACCGCCGGCCAGTTTTGTGCGGCCCGCAATGACATACCGATCAAAGAAAAAAAAGTTAAAATAAATCCTAAAACAAAAATACACAATATAAAAAACAGATACAGAGTAACAACTATCCCAAATATTTGAATAATGATTAAAACATGTAGTTAAACTGTTAATTTTTCGAAAATTTTCCGGGGAAGTACCCCCGGTGGTTTCCCCTGACTGGACCGCGGAAGCTTGGCTAGACTTTGAAACGAACCTTCATGAAACTTTGGTGACCACTGACTTAGAGGAATCTTCAAACATTAAATTCATGCATATCTTGAAATAAAATTAGAACTTGTTTACTTCTTTATGAAGTTATAGCTTGGGGAGTCAATAACTGTCTAGTTTACCCTAGAGTACAGCATACTTGTAAATAAATACTTTTCATATATTTTATAAGTATACAATATATGTTTTTTTTTTGTTTTTTTCCGGTTGGCGCAATAAGCATGAGACCTTTGGCCGCGCAGTGTGGTCATCTCACAGACATTTGTGTTGCTTGCGGAAGCACAAACAGCGTGGAGCGGTAGCCCAAACATAACGTTGCTGCAAGCCATGGACTGCCCATAGCTCTATAACCAATCATACCGGGGCCAATTTGGCAGTGTTCGGTGGCGTCAGCTCTCTCGGGTTCAAGGACAGTGACAAACTGGTCTACGTCCAAGGATTATGGTAGCTCAGAGTCAGCAGGCCCCTAGAATCTATATTTCTTTTACAGAAGCATACGGTCCTTGTACCAAACCTCCAGGCGGTTAATTACATCCTGGAAAACCACACCACGATTCTCGAAAAGATATATATATATATATATATATATATATATATATATATATATATGAGAGACAATGGGGAGTGAGAGGGAGGGTATGGAGGGAGAGAGAGAGAGTAAGAGGGGGAGAATGGAGTGAGAGGGAGAGGGAGGGAATGAGAGAGAGAGAGAGAGAGAGAGAGAGAGAGAGAGAGAGAGAGAGAGAGAATATTTAACCCCCAGGGAATCCAGCGCCTCCCCCCAGAGGATATCGACCGCCGGGTCCCGTAATGAGCCCCTGCACACACCGATCTACATCCAGACCGCACCAAAACCCCAACTCTACTTATACAATACAACTAAATAAACTTATATATTAAATAAAAATATAAAATTAAGAAATAAAAATATAAAATTAAAAATAAAAAAAATAAGGATATAACAAAATAAAGAATTTGTGAAACCAGTAAAACTTCAACAACATTGTATCTGCTAAAAGGCCGAAATTTTGTCCTTCATAATATTTCATAAAAAATAATTCCAAGATTTATAATTCGCCGTAGATTTCCATTTATATTCCCGATACATTTCTCCCTATTTCGATAGTATACCATCGATGTCATCGACTTAGATATTATCATCGGCTATCGATATAGTCATTTAAATATTTTAATTTAAAAATAGAAATTATCACAATCGTTCTCGAAAGGCTCTAGGTATGATTATATGTGATTCTGATTATCAGAAATTTTATTCATATTACTGATTCTGATGTAGGGTTTACTGGTAGAATTAAATAGAATAGCGCGCGTAGGTTATAAACTAATAAAACTAGATCCGTTTATTTCTAATTAGAGAAAGAGTTCAGGCTTTAGCGTAATTGACTTGAGTAATTTGTGAGTGAAAGAGTGTGATGCCTCTGAAAAAGTGGTGGTTACATTTTGACAACTTCGCTGCTTTTTCAGTTAAATATCATTGTTAAGATCAAGTAAACGCACAAAAAAGACGTCACAGGTTTTCATTTATTAAATGGAGGAAAATTTAAACTTTCTAAGATGCCCTTATGTGATAGAGAATCAATATACCCAAAACTCAAGTTTTCCAAAATATTTCATATGTTGATGAAATATATTAATATAAATAAGTAATCACGATCGTTAGAAGTAAAATACTTGAATTAAACATAATTGATCCGATATTTCTATCGATGAAAATTTCTTAGATAAATGACCCTCCTACCTTACAAATTTTATCCAGTAAATCTTAAAAATCAGTTTTGAAAATATTTCGCATATTTATATATTTTAATAAAAATAAAAGGACTAGTAGACAAAAAAGTAATTATATAAAAAAAAAAAACAGACAAAAAAGGCACATAGTATCCAATTAAGTAACCTCTCTTTCGAAGCCGGTTAGTAACCTCCTCTTTCAAAGCCGGTCGAAAATAATAAATAAACTGATCTAGATAACGATTGATGATAGCACATAATCCTAACACACAAAACTTTATGTCGACCTATTAATTTTAATGGTAATCAATGGAAGAAATTTAAAATGAAACCCATAAAAATAGTGTAACTATAATAATTATTAGTATATATATATATATATATACATACATACATACAGTATAACTATTACTAATTAAATAAAATTTTATGAGAAATTTTAAGCCTGCGTCTAACCCCTCTATTAAATAATACGTTATATTAAAATAATAAAAGAAAAGAAAAACAGGGAAACAGTACTAAAATTAAATAATAAACAACAAATACAGAAACTTGGCCAGGTTGGGTTGTCACCGATCCGAGAAAAGCCTAGAAAATCCGTTGGGGCTAGAAGGCGGGCTGCGGTGGAGTGATTAGGTAGACCGCACATTCCGCGGATTCTCGCTAATTAGGAGGAAATTTACAGAGCCAAACGGAACCGTCCCGCTCCAAAGTCCCCCTACATCGCACTACTTTTAACGAATCCAGTCTTAGTAATTGTTATAGAATTATTAAATATTAATAAACAATATCATTTGATGAGTATTACGGACAGTTACTACTGGCATCTTAACATTCGGGAAACTGCATGCAACAGGGAGTATACGACTAGGAGGCATCACCTTAACACCTATAATTTTAATTAATCGTAATTCAATACTTAATGTTAATTTAGTTGAGATTGAACTGTGTATTCTTTCCGAATTCTCCCATCGAAAAATTAAACAAATGATTTGAGTTTCAAACTATTTCAACATAAAAAAATTGCAGGAACACGATTGTTACACACAACATAATGTGAATCAGTGTATCTTAACAAACAAAAAGTTTTAAAGGAGAGAAGTACCAAAAAGGTCAGTCAGGCCTTTATCAAATCAAGGTACCGATGTTTGTAAGTTACTGTATCAAGTTTGCGTTTCTAAGTTTCATCATGAATCCGTAATATACCTACTAAAACTCGATTTCAAATTAAAATTTATAATTATTTATGCATTTACGAAATTTTACGATTACAAATGATAGTATTACTTCGAAAAAAAAAAAAAAAATCAAACACGCCGAATTTTTAAATCAGTAAAAATTAAAAAAAAAAATAAGTAGAGATTTGTTTTAATGATTTATAACTAATTTTTTTACGACTAATTATACTATTTCTAAATTTATACCCCTGTATGAACCTATTTTACAGTATTTCCATATAGTTAGAGAGCTAAGGGCAAAAAGGTTCCTGATTTAAAGAAACTTCTTTAGCGGCTTCTCTTATAGGCTGAAAGTATTCTTTTTTAGACCACTAATAGGAATGCGTTTGCCACCTCACACCGGTTTCCATTACATTTGATAAAAAAAAAGAATCAGAATTTTTGAACTTTTTTAAATGAAAATTAATTGCACAAACAAATATGATTTTTGAGGGGATAAAATGATGCTAAAAGTTCTAAAGGCGGATTGTAACTAAAGGGAAAACGAAACCGAACAAATTCATATAATCAAATTTGCATTTTTTTTTTTTTTTTCTTAAGCAAGACAGAATTTTATTTATTGATAACACAGTCATAATTAGGGTCATTTAACAATCGAAATTTACTGCTGTTTGCAAACTCGTAGAAATTTTTCGTGAGGGTCAACGTAACTGTTTTATGTCATATTCACCTATTTAGATCGCAAACCGTAGAACATAATGTAGTTAGGTGTGATCTCATTTCACTTTAAAGTACTTTAATAGAAGCTGGGAGATTGCGGAGTTAGGTGATTTTTTTGTAGAAGGCACAAGAAGACATACTGTATAGAATCGTTTGTTAATATATCCCCTTCGACGGCGTTTTGTTTGCCAGGCTAAAGGCAAAAAGGTTCCTGATTTAAAGAAAGTTTTTTAGCGGTTTCTCTTATAGGCTGAAAGTATTCTTTTATAGACCAATAATAGGAATGCGTTTGCCACCTCACACCGATTTCCATTACATTTGATAAGCAAAAAAATCAGAATTTTCGAACTTTTTTAAATAAAGATCAATTGCACCCATGTTTCAAGGATCTGCATCTTAGAAATGACTATTCCAAATTCCAAATGCTGTCCAAAAAAATTGCAAAAAATCAAATTCTGAGTAACACGTGCTCCTCAATTTTAAAACTAGCCCACTCCTAGAAGTGGGTTCCTTGTATAGATACTAATTAAAACGTGAAAGTATTTGTTGCGCCAAGAGGCCTACAATAGGCGACATTTTTAGAATTTATTTTCGGTTTTTAGCTTATAAATCACCACATTCATAACATCTAAAATATCCCCTCTAAAACAAAATTGACAGTTATATGTTTCTGTGCGGAGAAATATAAATAAAAACGTAAAAGCATTCGTAGCGCATACAGATTTCTTTTAGTGAATAGAAGGATACAAGGGCCCTTGACTTTTTTTTAAATTGCATATGGTAAAACATGAGCGTTATTCATTTTTCCACTAAAATGGCAAAGAATTATCGTTGCAAGATAATCAAGTTTGGGCGAAACGACTTAATCGATTTCAATTTCGAGTAACTCATTCGAAACAAACCTTCATGCTCTTTTATTATGAAGACAATAATTTTCTCTGCGTTGATCATTGCTCCTTTATTATGAAGAATGGATGATCGTTGAATGATGAATTGTTTTCGAGTATGAGAAAAAAATTATATTAAACACAATTTTAAAGAATTATTTGTAAGAATATCGGAGCACAGACATTAGCAAGTTAAAAGGTATAGTCCAAAATTCGTGCATGACACAGCCAAAAATCAATTGCACATGACCTTTCGCGAGTCCATCTCTCCTTTTACACGACAAGTTCACATATTTCATCGCCACGTGTGTAAAATCCTTAATTATTTCAAAACGGCGTAACATTAAAATTAATTAATTAATAGCTATTTACTTACTGTTTTTCTAGAGATTCGGAACAACAAAACAATACAAAGATCACTCACCTGAAACAGAAAAAAAGAAGATAAAATTAAAAATTATTTAGGAATGAAAAGTAAAATATTTACAACAGTGTGAGTCCACACTGCTAGGGTTAATGATTAGATATATTTTTCGTGCTAATTATTAGGAAAAGAAAAAAACCCAATATAATGACAATAGGAAATTCGAAAGTTAAGCGGATTCAAAGTTTTGCTAAGGATATGCATTTTTTTTTTTTAATTTATTAAAATATACAATAATACAAGATAAAAAGACATTGTTCTTATAAATGGCCTCAACGTAATGATGGGAAATAATTCAATATTAATACCAAGGAACTTAACTGTACATTTTAGAAATCCTTTTCTTAAGTAATTAAGCACTTCATTATCATACCAAAAACTAAATACTATTATCTCTAATTACCTTATATTACAAGATAAAGGACAGGATAAGAAACTCCATAAAAATTATTAAAAACATCTGTGAAAAATTATAGGATTGGTTGAAGAATTGGACATAAAGTATACTCCCGCTTAATCGTCTTTATCTAGACCGAGATGTTGGCCTTAAGCGGGAGAGCCGGTTAACGTAGAGGGTATATAAAAACTCTAACATTACTTTAAATTCTATAATACGGGGAAAAATAAATAAAAATTCAACACAAACTTGACATATAACGGTTATATGCTAATTGATTCTAGAAGATGACATTTTATGGCCAATTCAATTTAACCATTTACAAATATTTTTCCTAACGGTCTTGTCGATTCATCACAAAATCAGTTGTTGTTTTTTTACAGATCTTAATGCCTTCACGGCGGTAAAAAAAACATAATAATAATAACAAACTTGACTGAATTTTAATGTATTAAAGCTCTATCGAACCGTAAAACAAAAAAAAGTAAATTTATGAACAGTGTTCGAGAATCTCACTAAGTTATAAGCGCTTTTAAGAATATTAAAAGCATTTATTTTAACCACTACCGCCGGTTGATCGGGAGAGTCCTTTAAATGAGAGTCTACTGTATTTAGGTTATGGGAAAAGGATTGGGATGTTCCGATCGAAATAGTATCAACAACTTTTATGGAACGTAGAAACAATAACAATGAAAGGTGCAAGAATGGCAAAACTATCTTAGTCCACTACTACCTACGTAAAAATTATTTGTCCCTGATAATGCAATTCGCTAATTGACAATACTTTTTTACTTCATTCATCAATCAGCATCTGTGCGATATCAGCTAATTTTATTACTAAGCAGCAAATTGTAAGAATGATACTACGTAAGGCTTTATTAATGCGGACGGATGGCATCCGACAATGTCAATACTTTTGTCTTGTTTCAAATTCATTCCTTGTTTAAGATTAATTTTTTTAAAATCTTTCTACGATTCTATTTGTAGGCGTTTCAACAGTCATCCTGTCTCTTATGAGTGGGTTAGTATGTAGTTAAAGTTAAAAGTTCAAAAATGCCGCAATATTAAGCGATAAATTGATATATTCCTAAATTAATAAAAAGAAAAAATATTTTGAAAACTTGACTATTAACAGAATAATTCGACAATCGAAACCAAGATGATTTTTGAGCGGCAGGCGTTGGTGACCTCGTAGGTTTTACGTCTTAAAGCCTAAATAAACCAACAAACAAAGATGATTTTTGAGGGGATAAAATGGTGCTAAAAGTTCTAAAGGCGGATTGTAACTAAAGGGAAAACGAAACCGAACAAATTCAACAAATCAAATTTGAATTTTCTTTTTTTTTCTTTTTTTTCTTAAGCAAGACAGAATTTTATTTATTGATAACACAGTTATAATTAAGGTCATTTAACAATCCAACTTTACTGCTGTTTGCAAACTCGTAGAAATTTTTCTTGAGGGTCAACGTAACTGTTTTATGTCATATTCACCTATTTAGACCGCAAACCGTAGAACAAACATAATGTAGTTAGGTGTAATCTCATTCGAATTTAAAGTACTTTCATAGAAGCTGGGTGATTGCGGAGTTGGGTGATTTTTTTATAGAAGGCACAAGAAGACATACTGTTTAGAATCGTTTGTTAATATATCACCTTCTACGGAATTTGTTTTGCTATTGTTTGCCAGGTTGACGGATTTAAATCGAATGTCTCCAGCATCAATGTTTTATGAAGATTGGCGTCCAGAACATAGTTCATCTTCAAAGATGGTATCGTCGCCGGTGTTAAAAGCTCAAAATAACGACATTGAGCAGTACCGTTTTTTCCGTAAAATTTTGGTTTCAGCAATTTCGCAAAAGTACACGAATTTAAATTTTTCTGAATTTCATTTCAAAGAGAATCACAGTTACAGATTTAAAAGAGGTTAGTTAACTAAGTAAAAAATTGAAGGTTACAGGGGAAAACCCCGTCAGTCAGTTTGGAATAATTGTGCTGTCTATTTGTTGCTGAAGTGAACTTTTGGAAAAGTTATCTTATATATACTAAACCTTGTAAGTTAGCAGAAAATTTTGTTTGAAAATAGAGCGAATTATATAACAGATACGACAGCAAGACATAAGATTTGGCTTTTATTGGCAAATTCGAATTAGTAGAGGGTCATAAGATAATACTTCTTAATAACTCTCAAGAACTAATGTATATGTTATATGACTTTTGGGCTTCCTTGGAATGGAAAACGTTCAAGACAGTTTTTCTAAAAATTAGCTTTTTTAATGGCATGTTCTCTCTGTGCCCTATAACTGTTTTAGAAAGGCATTCCCCCTGATAAACGTCGCAAGTTAAGGATTAAAAAATGATACGCACTAGACAAGTTTTGCGTCTTTCTTAAACCCAAGACGTTTTTTTTAATTAGATCACTTCTATGCCTTTTAATAGGATGGACTTGAGAGCATGGCCTCTATGAAACTGAAAACAAATCTAACTAACTTTGAAATGAAACTATAGAGCTGTTCGTATTTTTATCAGGCCAAGTTATGTCATAATGGGTGTAAGATTGAATGGAGTCTCTACATACAGGTTCGCTATAATTGCTAGTGGATCAACTCGATTTGTATATAAACATAAATCTATCCTACACGTTGATAAGATATGTAAATGTAGATGACAAGGATAGCAATCAATCAGGTTTGTGGACTAGCAGCTGTTGATTATATCAGCTGGTAGGGACCGCTAGCTGCGTGCTAAGCTTCATCACGTGACCGCTCCTTCCGTGACTGGGTCCTACCACGCGACCTGCTACTATTTTTTTTTAAACGTTTTTTAATACAGCACTATTCGACGAATCTCAAGCGAGTAGGATTTATTCAGGGCAGTAAGATATGGCTGACATTCACCGCTCCATCTCTCGAAGATCAGAAGACGATCGATTTAATCAAATTTTCAACAGAATTAAATTAATCGGCAATTTTAAGTTACCAATGTATTTTGAATGCGCTGAAAAATTAGTATGTTTTATCCTTACAAGATCGTTACAAGAAACATAAATGCATTTTTCAACAATATCTAAATAAATTAAAGGGACAGTTTAAAATTTAAACATTCAACATCTTGTTCTTCTAACAGAGAAATAAAGCCTTTATTACCCAAAGTGGTCTGCTGTGTACAAGAAAGTTTAATAGGAGGCTTTATATTCTGAATATATTTTATATTACTTCAAAACTTTAAAGTTTACCCTCCTAAAAAATCACGTTTTCTGAGATAAGACTTTGTTGAAAGGAATGAGGAACATCTACTGAAATATGTCACTATACACCATTTTGCTAGTTTATCGTTATATGGCTTTTGACCTATGTATTATGATTTCTTTTCATGGTTTAGTAGCAAAAATTGGTATAAAAAGACATAAAAATTTGTCATATCTATACAATTATGAATAACTAATGAGACTCTAGAATCTGGAAAAACTTGCTTTTTTTATTAAACACGACTGAGCCCTTCAGTTAACAGAATGACTATTACAAAATTACACATTTTTCAGGAAAGCGCTTTGATTAATATTCTTCTAATATTCCTCTTTGGTGAAGTCGTATATTTTTATATTGTATGTATATTTTAGTAAACTTGTAAGTTTTAATATTTCCTCTTTAAATTTGGTATATACTCAATAGGTATACTGACTGACATAAAAATGAGCACACTGACTTATTTTCAATTAGTTGTCCATATTAGTATGAACCATTATAGTTGATACAAGCCTGGATGTAGAATATACATAACGGGGCGAAGGAATGAAGGAGGATCGATAGTAAGGGTAAAATGTACAAAACTGGAGCCGAGAGCGAATTTTAAAAAAAATATAAAAATTCTCTCACAAATAGGTTTTTCTCCCCCTTTTTTCTTTCTTTATTCCTTTCCTTTTTTCATTCTTTCCTTTCTTTCTTTTTTTTTTGTTATTTTCTTTTATCTTATTATTTTAGCCTAACCCGGGGCGGACGTTGTTAGGGGCAACGGAGAGAGGACTAGAGAGGGAAGGTACAGTCTGTGTACAGGCGGAGGGAGCTGTACAGTCGCAGTACCGCTCCGGGTATTGATTGACAGGAGACTGACAGGGGCTCGGGACCCCAACCCCCCCCCCCCCCAACCCACGCCCCCCTACCAAGTCCGTTAATTGCCACTAATTGCCGATGGGGGGGGGGGGGGTCTCATTATTTCGGGAGGGGATTGACGAATCCCCCAGCGACACAATTATCTAATGCTCTCTTTCTTCCTAGCGGGGATGGAGGAAACAAGTGATATTTGTTCCACATGGCGAAACGATTGATGAAAGTAATACTCAATACAAAAAATTTACTAAAACCGTTGCAGCAATGTTACTGATCAAATGACGGGCGAATGATTAACATACTTAACAGATACACAACTATCTGGGCACGAACTACAGCTAGATTTCGCACAAAAAATTATTAATGTTATCGGCAATATTTAATATAACCTTCATGATGGATGTATTTGCATACTGAACTAGGTAAACTTGGAGATTTAGGAAAGTAAATAGTATTCCGGAGAAATTTACTCCAAAAAAAAACCAAACATGTTAGCCTACATTAAATTACGAATAAGAAAGGATTGTGTATATTTGCTGATATTTTTTATAATGTATATATATATAAAGGTATAGTAACATTCCTCTACTGAACGAAAAGGAAAAAAAAAGCATTTCGTTCGGATTCATTTTTTTAATTTGAGATATTGACGAATATATTATAAATAAAATAAGCCGCAACTCTATTAATAATTGTTCTATTTCCGTTATTTTATTTTCATTTTGTAGCGAAGAAAGAAGTTATCATTTGGCACAAGAATAATGGAAACACCACAACTTTTCGAGATCTGAGTTAACAAACATAAGCCCCTTGCATATTTAATTTGCATATATAAGACTAATAAGTGCTAATCCAGTATTAATAAATTTGTACAATACATTAAACACTCTAACCTAATTGGAAACGGCTGATTAAAATGTAGACTACAAATCTTTTCAACCCATTTGTATAAACAACAATTGAGGTACTAAAAAAGAAAATTTGCCATGCATTAAAGAGGAATGTGTGCTGAATTATGCGCAAATGATGCTTTATAGCAGATGGGACATACACAATCTCAAAGCAATCTAAAACACTCTTAGAATGAATTTTTTCAATTTTTCACTCAAATAAAACTCAATTCCGACTGTTAAGAACTTTTAAAACGTTATTTTAAAACTAACCAGTAGCCAAACGCGCTTGATGAAACAAATGCAGCGATAGTGTCTGATCAATGAATAGTTGAAATATTTAAAAAAAATAAAAAAAAAGGTTAACTAATTATCATAATATCCCTTCTTCGACAATATGATCAGAAAGATGTTTATTCACGGTTACATTTCAGATTATAATTACACGCTTGCTTATTTAGTAACACGCTTAGCTATTCAAGCTACCGTATAAGATAACAAGAGAATACAAAATAAAAATCCATTCTCTATAGGCTGAGTATAACGTATTGAAACAGACATCTAAGCTTTTTATAGTTCCAAAAAGAGGTTAGATTGGATAAAAAATATATATATATATTAAAACAGTATAAATGTCCCTTTAACGTTTCATCGATTTAAGCCCTATCATCAGTAAAAAACAGCACATATAAATAGCAAAAAAAAAATGTAAAATGTGATCAGAGATCTAATGTCTCTCACTCAAACGGATTTTTTACGACATGATTGAGAAAAAATCTCCTTTTTTTCTGCATTTGTGTGCTTATAAACTTTGATGACTAGTCCATTAGTGGGATTTAGGAGCTAGAAACTTTTATTTAATTTATTTTTTAATATGTGCCAATTATATCGGTACGATATGTTTTATTAATTAAACAAAATAATAATGAATCAATAAATTTCATAGCCTAGTTAATTAAGCGCTGGCTTACGATGCTGAATAAGCCAGCATATAAATTATGAATAATAACCTGTAACTTATCTATTACAGTTCCCAGAAAAAAAATAAATAAAAATAACTTCAGGATCATAAATCAGGAAAATAGAACATCATACTGGCCACTCTATTTTAGTAAAATGTTAAGGATGAGGTTAATGAATAAAACATGTCGTATAGAACCCCTTTTGGTCAAGAAAAAGAATACTCTTTAACTTAGATAATTCCAAATTTTTTTTAATATCAGAATTTTCGATTGAATACTGTGGTTTCAAACAAACGTCTAACAAAATAAATTTACTAGGTAATAATAATTATCTTATGATTTTTTACTTTGTTTTGTTTGCGGTATTTATCTATCATGCACACTATGTTTTTTATTTTTTTTTTAAATTAAGCACGATTGGAAAATTGGGAGAGAAGCTAAAGTTGATCAATATAAGAGAACCTTTTGAATAATACGACCTCAGCTAAGTTAACCTGATATACGGAGACAAACAAATACAGGAAAGTCAATAGAGATAAGTCTCCGTGGCACCGACTTTCCAGACGCAAACAATATTGTTTTCGTCTTCCTAACTACTGGTCGCTCTACGCTTAATTTACAATTAATAATAATATTGAAAGAATAAGGGAAAAGGTACAAGACAATTTAACGCACATGTGAATTTTTTTATTGCAATAAGAATTAACTTATCAAAAATTAGTTGCATACGCTTAAATTAATGAAGATAAAAGAAATTAAAAAAAATTGGCAACTAGTGATTGCGGTCTCTGTATGTTTTGAACACTACAGAGAAAGGAAGGGCTAAACAAAAACAGGTATAATAATAATTATAAATAAGAGATTTGACCGACCCATAAAATCAAGTTTATTATGATTTCAGGATAAAACAAAAATTCTGGTCTCATTTACAATACAACTCCTTAAAACAATCTGGTGCGTGCTCCCAACACACAACTTTCACTTACTAACTTACTTAGATTAGAAATTAATGCGTTTTGTTAATTACCACTTCTCAAATGAACAGAACGGCTTTAATTATGAACAATGGTCTGTCATTAAAGGCGTACATGCGTGGGCTCAACGAGTTTTATGAGTTGACTGGATATTTTTCTTTTTTCCTCCTCTTTATGTTTTCTTTATTTTTATCATATCTCATATTTAGCCATTTCTTATTTTTAGGCGTAACGAGAGACAGTTAATTTCTCCATGTAAACAAAAACAAAGGTACTTTATAGGAAACAAAAAAACAAACAAAAAAGGCCCCCACCCCCCCCCCCAAAAAAAGCCCCCTCAGAACATTTTAATATTGATAAAGCTTACCTGATATTAAAGAAAACCTAATTTTCATTAAACATGATGAATTTGATAAAAATCGTTAAAGCCGTTTTTGAGATAATCGAAAAAAAGATAAAAATTGGAAAAAAAGTCATAAAATAAAGTGCCCCCCCAGTTGGACCAATTTTGATGAAATGTTGACTTTTACATATTTGGTATATACATACATCAAATACCCAGTTTCTTCAAAATCGTTAAAGCCGTTTTTGAGTAAATAAAAAAAAAGACGTGAAAATGATACAAAATTTATTAAGTTAAGTCCCCCCTCCGGTTAATCAATTTTGATGAAATTTTTACAGTCATATCTCGGGCATAAAAATAGATCAAATGCTCAGTTTAATCAAAATCGTTAGAGCCATTTTTGAGAAAATCGAAAAAAAATGTAAAAAGTTATTAAATAAAGTACCACCTCCCTTTGAGCAATTTTGATGAAATTTTTGCTGTCGCATCGCGGGCATATACCTACACTTAATACCCAATTTCAGGTTCCCACGGTTTATAGTTTTTGAGCTAGTCTGTTCACACACACAGACACAGACACAGACACAGACACACACACACACACACACAGACCATTTCGCGGGACTTGGTTATTTCGACTCAGGGGGTCCCAAAACGTGTATTTCCGATGAAAACCGGAAGTCGAAATTTTTCACGATCGCAATACTTTCACTTACTATATATTTCATATATAGGTAAGTGAAAGTAAAAATATCTTAAATGGTTAACTACGACCTGTGCTTTTTCAGTTTTTATTTCTCAGATTTTGATATACAGTTTTCGAAATTCTGTTTATTCTTTATTACTTCGAACTGATAGTTCATAGTTTCATAGTTCGGAATATTGACTGATTTTTTATATTTTTGTTTTGCATAAGACGTACTTAATCTTTTAGGCAGATAATTTAAATAACAAATAGGTTTAGAATAGTACAAAAAAAAAAATCCCAAAATATAATTTAAAAAAATACAAAAAAAAAAACTTGAAACCAGAGAGTAATATTTTTTCTAAAGAGCAATATTTTGCTGAGACGTAACCAGTAACATTCCTGAATAATGCTGAAATTTGAGTTTGTTATTCTGTCAACTTAAAGGCTCATTATACCTACTAACACAAATAACACAATTATCTATACCAATATAGGTATATATTAAAAAATATTGTTCAGTGTTTTGTTAAAAAATTTCATTTTTATAATTTCCGAATAAAAAGAAATAATAATAAATAATTTACGATGACGATCAAGAATATTATCCCTCTAATTTTTATATCGTTACATTACGGCGAGAATATCTAGAGCAAAATTTTTATAGATGCTATTACATTAAAAGTTTATCTCTTCAGCTTGGAATTACTCCTACGTTAGTGCATTAATTTTATATTTTATAATACAGGTGTAATAATTTACACTCTGCATCGTAACGTTACCGTTACGTTAACGTTATTAGGTTAACTTAATATTCATTAAATAAACTTCCAAGTTAAAAAGGCTATTTACGGATTCCAACTTTAACCAAAAATAAATTAGAAAACCAAAGAGGTTATTGCTTCGGCATGATCGGATTTCAAATATTTTTTCGAAAATCAAAAATTAAGCAAACCTTCAAAAAAAAAATTTACTTATCAAGGGCCAAAGAAAATTCAACAGCACCTGATTTGGTGGTTGCACCACTGACTTCTAAAACAGTGAATAATTAAAAAGCGTTTCCTTCCTGGGAAAGTGTTTCATTTTTCCTCTGCTATAAAAATTGAGGGGGGAGGGAGAGGAGGAGAGAAGGTTTATTAAAAATGAAAGAGGGTGTATGGTGGGAGGGGGGGAGAGCAAAATAACTTTAAAAGTACGTTTTAAAATTTTAAATATTAATGAGCTACTACAAAAATTTGTTTTTATAACTTTTTGTTTGTACTAAATAAACTAAAAGAATATAAATCAACCGTAAATCGTACAGTTTATAATACTGAAATGACAGTTATACGAATTAATAATAAAAATATACACGTATGTAGAAACGAAGGTTATCATAGCATATTAATTTAATAAAAAAATACCACTGCAACCAAAAAAGTGAGGTCTAGATTCCATCAATGAATTAAGTTGAAATCACGCTAAAACGCGTTTTCTCTCCAACTATTATTTTACTGAGGTTATCAATATCATGTTGCTGGCTGAGCACAGGAAGGTTTTATCTGGTTAAAAATCAATGTTAGGGAAAATGTTCAAATTTCATTTTGCATTTCTTTCCAATATGACAGAATAATGGCTTTTTAAACAAAAATATTCAAATCCTCTGGTGGTATAATCTGCATTTTTTTTTTCTAATATTTTTCATTTTAACATTAATTACAGCATATATACAAATAAAATCTTTCCATACATCTTTTAGTATATATTTTTAATATTATAAGTCTTAGTAATAAATAAGCCAACAAAATCTTAAAATAACTAAATATTTTTTACGAAAGAAAAAAAAAACGATTCAAGGAGTATATTAAAATCTATAATTCAATAGCTAAAAAAATTATAATAATTAGTAATGGCAATATATGAAAAAATTGTCACAAATCTAAGCTTTTTGAGCAATATTCTATTTTACTCTGAAAATCCAGCAAATCACCCCAAGAATCATAAATCGAGTCTTGAAACACCCCACTAAAGGGTAGAAATACTCTTTGAAGACCACCAATTCACTTTCGGTTGTAATCGCCTCTAATGAAGTGCTTCTCAACACAAAGCCTTAACGAGTTTCCGTTTTTAAGTTGAAATTAAACTCCAATAATATACCTTCAAAGAGGAATTATACCAAGAATTGTAATGGCTATTACTTTTGTAATCCCCGTTGATGTCACATAATTCATTTAAGTTCATCAAAAGTGTAGGATAAAATGACTGATTTATTAACAAATATGATTATGAAATTATATTCTAGACTTGAAGAATATAAGCGGACGATGTGGGAGCCCTACATTTTTCCTGTCCAGTTATAATTGTAGAGATCTTTTATGAGTATTTTTTACTCCCTTTAAAAAATATCCTATGACCACCAGGCGGTCTATGAGCCCGCGACCCTCTGTGTGTATTAGCTGGTTATACTAACCACTACTACCCTAAAATAGTTCATTGTAAAATAATTATCATTTCAACAACAACATTATTCATACCTAATTGGCGAAAAATTCAGATAGAGGTTTCTTTTTACTTTTACTTACCTATATATGAAATATATAGTAAGTGGAAGTATTGCGATCGTGAAAAAAATCGACTTCCGGTTTTCAACGGAAATACACGTTTTGGGGTCCCCTGAGTCGAAATGACCAAGTCCAGCGAAATGGTCTGTGTGTGTGTGTGTGTGTGTGTGTGTGTGTGTGTGTGTGTGTGTGTGTGTGTGTGAGTGAGTGAACAGACTAGCTCAAAAACTATAAACCGTGCGATCCTGAAATTGGGTATTTAGTGTAGGTATATGCCCGCGATGTGACAGCATAAATTTCATCAAAATTACTTAAAGGGAGGTGGTACTTTACTTAATAACTTTTTAGGTTTTTTTCGATTTTCTCAAAAACGGCTCTAACGATTTTGATTAAACTGAGTATTTCATCTATTTATATGCCCGAGATATGACTGTAAAAATTACATCAAAATTGATTAACCGGAGGGGGGACTTTACTTAATAAATTTTGTAACATTTTCACGTGTTTTTTTTATTTACTCTAAATCGGCTTTAACGATTTTGATCAAACTGGGTATTTGATGTATTTATATGCCCGAGATATGACTGTAAATATTTCATCAAAATTGATTAACCGGAGGGGGGACTTTACTTAATAAATTTTGTAACATTTTCACGTGTTTTTTTTATTTACTCTAAATCGGCTTTAACGATTTTGATCAAACTGGGTATTTGATGTATGTATATGCCAAACATGTAATAGCCAACATTTCATCAAAATTGATCTACAGAAGGGGGGACTTTACTTAATAAATTTTGTATTATTTTCAAGGGTTTTTTTATTTACTCAAAAACGGCTTTAACGATTTTGATTAAACTTAGTATTTGATCTATTTATATGCCCGAGATATGTCTGTAAATATTTCATCAAAATTGATTAACCGGAGGGGGGACTTTACTTAATAAATTTTGTATTATTTTCACGGGGTTTTTTATTTACTCAAAAACGGCTTTAACGATTTTGATTAAACTTAGTATTTGATCTATTTATATGCCAGAGATATGTCTGTAAAAATTTCATCGAAATTGATCAACCGCAGGGGGCACTTTACTTAATAAATTTTGTATCATTTTTATGTGCTTTTTTTATTTACTCAAAAACGGCTTTCACGATTGTTACCAAACTGGGTATTTGATCTATTTATATGCCCGAGATATGTCTGTAAAAATTTCATCAAAATTGATCTACCGAAGGGGGGACTTTACTTAATAAATTTTGTATCATTTTTACGTGCTTTTTTTATTTACTCAAAAACGGCTTTCACGATTGTGACCAAACTGGGTATTTGATGTATGTATATGCCAAATATGTGATAGCCAACATTTCATCAAAATTGATCTACCGAAGGGGGGACTTTACTTAATAAATTTTGAATCATTTTCACGGGGTTTTTTATTTACTCAAAAACGGCTTTAACGATTAATAAAAATAAGATATGAATGTAGAAAAATGTGTGACTTTGGGAAATGATATTTAACAAAACACGTCAATTTCTTATCTAAGTAAGTTGGTAATTGAAAGTTGTGTGTTGCGCGCACGCACCAGATTTTATAATTTTAAAATTTTGGTTCAGAAATAGAGTGAAAAAAAAAAATGATACTAAAGACTTATTACTTAAAAATAAGAAATCATACAAAAAATAAACAATAGCTGTCAAGTGGCTGAAAGCCTAAAAAATCAAAAATAATCGAATTTTTCATTACCAATATTTTGGATAATACTAGATAATTTAAGGGACACGAATAAAATAATTAATCAGTAACCTTTATATTAATTTTTTCTTGACACACAATATTCATTCTACATTGCAAAAACAGGAATTCGGTAATATACTAATACCGAATTGCTGTTTGGTCATTGCTTTTTAGAACTGTAAAAAAAGGAATGATGTAATACAAAGATACAGTATCTTATCTTCATCCATAAAATCGAACAGTTTTTCAACGGATAACAATTAACTTATAAAACATCTGGAGGTAGAATATTTTAATTTGGTATTTTTATAGCAGAAGGCGTTATTTTAAGATAAGGTTGAAAAACATACATAACCTTTACAGTATATTTAAAACGGTATGTCCATGTTCTCACTACCCATGAGCGATGGAATTTGATACATGAGGTGTCAAATTAAAGGGAATTTATCGGAGATTTGACGAATCGTAATTCAAAATCTGAAATTATGACCGGAGCTTAGAAGATCAGTGAAGAAGTAGTTTTTTTTTCAAAATTATGGCGATAAACTAGATGGTTTTGGTAGATTGATGAAGGTTGACGAAGAAATTGACTAAGGTTCTATACGATTTTTCCATTTGTAAATACAATTTTTTTTATGGACACCTCTCTATATCACCTGATTATATATATATATATTATATATAATTACATAATCTTACGTGTTTCTTATCAATTAAGTATCAATCGAGTATCTCAGTATATTAGTTGCTATTGTAACTAAGAATAGCTTTTAAAAATAAATATAAACTAACCGTTAATCGGTGTTAAGTATGCTATTCGCTTAATTGATATGTAATGAATAGACTTCTTGAGTATATTTTAAGGTTTACAAACCAAAAATGTATCATAGTTATCGCACATTTTTTTTAATTGTATAGTGAAAAAAATATGACATTTGAGGTTAACAGTTTATCACAGGGGTGGTAGTGTGTTTTAAACCAAACCTAAAAGCTTGCAGAAAATATTAAAATATTGTTAATTACAACTTTGCTATTTAAAGTATAAATTGAAATTATAAGACGTTCAGATAATAATAATATAAACATTTATTGCGGTTATTATCAACAGTTCTGCATAGTATATTTAAGTAATTATCAATGTTATTAATATTTTTTTGTTCGGGAATGAAACAAAGTAAGAACATTATAACCCACAAAAATTTTCTCTTAAAAAAATAAAAATAATAATTGAAAAAAAATAGCAAATATCATTTAATACACTTATACATATCACATAAAATTAAATTTAAAAAAATTGGGCAAAAAGTCAAAAACTGTTTTATTATTAACACTTTCACAGTCTTGGCAGGAATGATTTCAACATTCGACTAGCTCAAGGCATAGGATAACTTAAAAATAAACGAACAGAATGTTCTAGATGCATCTTCATACAAACTTCTTCAACACCATCGATTCAACAGATATAACGCTTCCTATTCAATTACCGATAATAATTTGAATAATCGAATTTCGTAATAAAACATATATCTGATTTAAAAAAAAAAAAGTGTAGATAATTTAATGGATCCGCCGAAAAACGTTCTAAGTGACAAATATGCAATGTTGAGTAATCAGTGAAATAAAATCATATTCTAAAGTTGTTGTTAGTTCTGTAGGTGAATTTTTTTCTCTCATTTGATTTGTTGTGTATACATGTAAAATTTCATAATGGAGTACTAGATCATACTATGACGTACTATTATACATTTTAATACATTCACCCAAAAGTGCCACTTCGGCAATTTTGTCGCTTAGAACGTTTTTCGGCGGATCCATTCAATTGTATTTGTACAGAATGAGACACTTTAAAAAAAAAACAAAAAAAAACTATAGGTTCATTAAAATTAGAAATAGGCTTGAAAAAAGTTTGAAGAACAATAGGACACCATTTTTGGAATCTTTTTTGCTTAATTTGTGGGTTATTAAACGGTTTTGGT
The DNA here is from genome assembly GCA_911387785.2 of Aelia acuminata. Classification (NCBI taxonomy): domain Eukaryota; kingdom Metazoa; phylum Arthropoda; class Insecta; order Hemiptera; family Pentatomidae; genus Aelia; species Aelia acuminata. The sequence goes on along the minus strand of OU426981.1, from coordinate 74,596,258 downwards.
TTCCGGCGCCGTTTCCAGTCAGAATTTTCTCGCGCCCCCTCCTCATGTCAAATCTAAGGGAAAATCTTATGTAACTAATAGTTTATCTGCAGTTCAAATTCAGAAACGCATTGATATATGTATTATACCTCATATAAAGTATAAATAGTAAAATATTAAAGGTGAACACTATTTTTTGCGATAACATAAAATGCATTTCAGTTGTAAATATGTTTAACCTTCATTTTTTATGAAGCTTAAACATATTTAGTATTCATATTTGAATACTATTTTCAAATAAATTTTGCCAGATATTTTAAAATGCTTGAAGCAAATACTGCACTTGTCTAATATATTACAGATTTTAAAAAAGTAGTCAGTCACCTTAATAAACAGACAGAAAAAAACAAAAATCGAAGACGCTTGTGGAATTTACGTTCTAACATGCAACGTTCAGGTACGCCAAGATTCCGAAACCTCTGATTGGTTGTTGGTTGTCACCCCTTTTTCACATTCTATCTTTTGTATTTATCCCCTCCATGCTTACATTTTTCAACTAAAAAACAAAGCAAAAACTTTATACATCGACACGCTAACATCTATGATAACAAAACATCGACAAGGACACGCATAACATCGATGTCGCATCCCTAATTTCAACAAAAGGGGTGTTAGGAATGCAGGGGTGCACAAATGTCACTGAGCCAAGAATCGTGAGGAGTTTAAGGGCCACCATTCAAGGCATTCGTCGGGTGAGATTAGCTCATTAAAGCTCTACGATTGCTATTAGCGTAGAGCTAAATAAAGGAATAGATTAATTGTAGAATTAGTAGCAAGATACGAATCTCCAATACCGGTTTTATTTTACACAAGCGTGATAACTGAGACTAACGAGCAAACAGAAAAAAATAACGAGGTGTCTATAAAGGAACAGTTAAAAAGAGTCCTACATAGAAGGACTAGATAGTTGCCGGGACCGTACCGCCCTTGAACGGAAGACTAAAAGAGAAAGGCAGGAGGTAGAGGAGAAGAAATAACGGGGTGAGAAGGGGAGAGGTCGCCGGGCTGAAGGAGAGCTAACAGTTCAACAATCCCGAGGTTAGCAACCATCTTTACTGCAAGAGATCGGCTAAGGGGCTGATAGCAAACTGAAGAAGCTATCATTAAGCCGAAAGAAACCCTAGGTCAATGGTCTCCATGGGAGTAAGCATTAGAACCGATTGGCTAGGAAAAGAGGATTCTATCCATATTAAGATACTTAACAAAAACAAATTATAATAGTATAAGGTAAACCATACAGTTATTGGCACCCCTAACTTTAACTTAAAGAGATAGGTAAACAAGTCCTAATTTTCTTACAAGATATACATGTGATGAGTCTAATGTTTGAAGGGTCCTCTAAGTCATCTATGAAGTAAGACTTTAACAACCAACCAAAGGAAAGATTTCACAATTAAATCCACAGGGTGCCAATAACTAGATTTGGGACTTTTAAAAATAAATATTGCCATATTGTAAAACTATTGAACTTTTGGCCAAAAAAAACCTTTCGAGTCTTTATAAGGAAAGATAAAGAGGAGTAATAGGAAGTTTCAATTAGATCCCTTGATAAGAAGTATTTTTTTTTTAAATGTCACGACTGAAATTTAGTCTTAGGCCCGATGCACACGGACGACACTTTTCTGCGATGCGGACTATAAGCCAGGTCAGGGGTACCTGGAGTATAATGGTAAATCCGGTCGGTCCATTGTACTCCAGGTACCTCTGACCCGGCTTATAGTCCGCATCGCAGAAAAGTGTCGTCCGTGTGCACCGGGCCTTAAGGGTGCCAATAACTGTGGGGTTTACTCTATACACTCATGGAGATTGGGGGCCTTGATTTTTATTTGACGAATTTTAGCCTATGGACAATAAGATCTCTGCGTAAACGGGGCACATAGAGGCAAGAGTTGTATTATGAGCATCTTAGTGTAGTATGGGAATCCTAAATATAAAAAAATCTAGTGCGCGCAAAACACAACTTTCACTTAGCAACCTACTTAGAGTAGAAAATTTACGTGTTTCGACCAAATGTGTCAACGCAATTTAGACTATTTGCAGAAAATATATGTTTTCTTGTTTATTTACTTCTCTTTGTTATTATACATAAGGTTTATAGTATTATAATTATAGGAAACTAGTAGGTCCTCAGTACGTTATTATTTAATTCTTTTTTTAAGGAATTAAAATTGAAAAAAAAAATCCTTATTTCAGCAGCTGGTTGTTCTTTTTATCTGTGACAGTAAAGCAATGCAAAACATAATACTCCATGGCATCTAATGTACAAGTAGTTTGAAAACTTCCATTATTAATGTGTTCCAACAAGCAATTAAAACACGTTGACAACTCTTCCGCATGAGCAGAACGCCTTAACTTATAAACAATTGGCTGTAAGTAAAGGCGTACTGTGCATGCGAGAGTTTCGACCTGTTTTAAGTGATGTCGAAGCGAGTCTTTTCACACACACGATACCTCAATCATCGAATTTAATGAATTATTATTGAGATAGATATGGAGTGCTGAAAAAGGACTCCTTTTTGAAATTCTATACAAAATTTCGAATATAATTTTGGGAAATACATGGAAGACAGACGGGGCCAACAACCCCAAAATGAATTACAGACAATGCGGAAGAGAGGGCAGGGGGAGGGTGGAGAAGGGGGCAGATGTGGCAGTACTATAGGGGTCAACCGGAGCGGAAAGGGGGCCCCACCGCTACTCTCATTAAGTCACCGCCGGAGTCAGTTGTACCCCCCCCCCCCACGATCTATACCACATCTGATACTGCTAATTACTAAATGACAGTCAATTAGCAGCGGCTCTTAATGGACGTCTCTATTCTACCATAATTAACACAATAAGTCTGGGTACCAATTAATGAAGGGACGGCAAATAGAAATTACCGAAAGTAAACCCGCCCTGCTCTAACTCTCAGCTGCTACAACTTTAATTTTAACCTGTCGTTAGGTTTACTTTTCGAAGGAAAATTACATCGCGAAGTTTTTAGGAAAACAAGTTGTTGATTTCTTTTGATTATGAGAAATTATGGTGTGTATCGTCGATTAATATTCCAGAATAATGTTAACATTTTTTAGAACATCATTACAGATAAATCTAAAGAAAAAACATAGATGAGGCTCTTACAGTCACAGCGTTTACCGAGGGAATTTGGCACTAATCCGGTTGTGGATTGGACATTGAGACTGATCGTCTACAACTCAATGCTAAAGACCCATCAAGATGCAAACTCCATTGCAAAAGCAACATAACAAGAGTTCACATCTTTGAAGATTCTACGTTCTATACTTAAATGTTACGTATGTTGAAAGATTATTTTCTTTTATATATATATAAAATCACCATGTATTCATAGAATCATATTAGTTGATTTTTACAGCTGAAACGTGGTAATAAATAAAAGAAAACGACAATTTTTCTTCAAATGCCCAAGAAATTTATGGTTGTTCGAACCATTGCGGCCAGAATAACATTGGATGAATCTTGACTCAGGTTAGTTGGAGAGTTTTACCCCAGGTAGCAGCCAGGGGCTGGCAAAAAGTACCGAATGGTCCAAAAGATTGACCAGTCCCTCCGAACAGTTACAGTGCTGTTGCCTATTGGATATCCCCTGTTATTCTACAAGTCGGAAATGTAAATTTCATTTATAAATACGGTAATGAAATATTTAGAAATTATATCATATGAAATCGAATTATGGCCGTTTTAAATGTTACTTCAAGACGAAGAAAGTATAATTCTATAAGAATATTGTATTAAGTGTGATATTACCTACTAAGAAAAGTTGAACAAAACAAAAATAAATGATTGCTAAAACATATGCTTATAAGAATGAAAATTAAGTAACAAATTGTAAGTAATGAACAGACATTTTTTGTTGATATAATATGGTTTTATATTAATTCAATCTTTATTCGTGGGCAACAACCTTTTTTAAATATTTTATTTTTGAAGAGAAAAGATTTGGCCTTGCTTCTTTTCGACTTCCCCTAATCTTCAAAAATAAAATATTTATAAATATGGTTTATATAAATAAAATATGTTTTCCTAATATCAATCATACTTTTAAAGTATTAGGCTAGGCCCACAATAACACACAGGCGACGCAGAGGAGTTTTTGAGAAAAGTGTACTAGAAAAGGAACATTGGGACGCAGAGCAGGGCAGTGCAGTTTCTATCTACCACACGTATTAAAAAAAACTGCTTTGCGTCACTATGTGCGCCTCTCCTAAGGAAGAAACAAGGTAATCTAATTCCAGATTGCTAAAAAGGGGACACTAGAGGAGTAAATGATAATTCTAAAAAAATTAGTTATTCATAATATAAAATATTGATTGAGATTAGTTGTTATAGGTAAATGATGAAAAAAGAAAATAAATTTTGATTTCAGATCCCTAGAGCATAGACCTGAGTGACCCCGATTTCAACCGGTAGTTCTGAAGTGGATGCGTACCTACCTACCGCTGGCTCCCTTTCACCAGCTAGGATAAAAACCTGCCCCAAGGGGTACGGACCACGTCATTAATACATCTATTGAATCATTAACAGTACAGAAAGGAACTAAAAACATTTAGAAAGTATCTGTAAGATACGTGATGGATTAATTAATTATAAGTAAGAATAATATTGTTCAATAAAGAAAAAAATATAACGGTACAAGGGAACCACATATACAAAGGAAAAAGTACATTAAAATTACTCAACTATTAAAATTAAATTGAAATATTTTCGTTTTATGATATCGGCCCCAACCCGTATGTAAACCCAAGAGTTTACATATTTTCAAATCGTTTCACGTTTTTCTCTTCCATGTATCTCAAAGTCATTCATAAGTATCAAATTCTCCAGTCCATAAAGATCTACACATAGCCAAAATACATCAAAAACAATTATAATTTTATTTTTTTCAGCACTTAATCAACATATCGTCGTCACCATGCTAAAGTAACGAATGTGCAACTAAAAACCTATGCATATTCGTTACTTTAGCATGGTGACGACGGTATATTGTTTTAAAAAATGAAACCTTAACAACTTAATATGTTTTTCTCGTCTTGAAACCGTCATCTAGCGAATTTCAATTACCTCTCCACTCATTGAGTAACAAGGAGTTATTTCAAGATGCAAGAAAATAAATAGAAACAGACGACAACGCATGGTCGTTAAAAAAAAATACATACATATACGCTGCTTTCTTCGTCTTTCTGATTTGTTAAGGAGCTTTTTCTCGCTGTCTATTTCATCCTATGAGTAAATAGCTTAATTACTTAATATTTAATGTGTGTAACTTTTTTTTTTTTTTTGAAGACGGACGAAGATTATTTTTAATTCCCTAAGTGTCGCGGAAAAGGATTGCACTTAATTTTGGTTTTGTACGAAAAATCGCTTCTGAGCTAGCCTATTCAGACATACACACATACCATTTCGCGATTGGACTATGGACCGAGTCCACGAGGTTAAAAACCGAGAGTCGTCAATATTTTTTACGATCGCAATATTTTTCCTTACTAAATTTCATATATGGGAAAGTGAAAGTGAAAAATGTCGCGGGACATCCCTGGGAACATACACACGTTCTGTGATTTTGTCACTAAGTGAGTACTAGGCTTAAAATAAGAAGAATTATGGTATATCGTTTTATATTCATAAAAAATATGGCATGTAGTATTATACATTGTTCAATAATAATATAATAGATAATAATTGTAGAAGAGATATTTCATTTTAGCATAAAATAAGACAAGATTTAATTATGAGGGTACATAAAATCAAGAGCCCACGGGAAATGTGCAGACTGGAGTAGGGACGGGGGTAATATATTCCCTCACATTCCTTTGGGAGACAAAAAATACTTTTTTCCCCCTACCCTGGTGGAACCTCCTCTAAATGTAAAGGAGGTAGGGGGAGTACTACCGACCGTTTTACTTCTTTCATCTTTGTTTACAGTCCGGCTCAATGGGCTTTGATACCAAGTAGAAATATCTCCTCTCGCCTTTTCAATTAGCAAACGGTTTAAGAGGCCGATCGAAAGGTTTTTATATTTTTGTATTTGTACAACAAAATATTAGAGGGCTGAACAGGAATTGGTTGGGGGTGCGGTCCAAATAATTAGCACAAATATGTGATATTTACATATTTTATTGTACCCGACGTTTCGACCCAAATTTTTGATCATCAGGGCTAAATGAGAATAAAAAAAACAAAACAACCAATCAGAGAAATGGTATGAACAGATATAAATGTATGTGAAACTTTAAACAAAATTAAATAAGTTAGATAAAATAAACATTTTTTTTTTTTGTAGAATTTAGGAGAGAGAGAGAGAGAAACACTTTATTCATCATAAAAGCGATGCTGCCCAACTACATTTGGTTGCTAATACACAGCATACTATACATCTTATCTTATAGCTCTTAAAGTAAAGCCATGATAAAATTAATAAATGAAAATGAGACAAAACTTAAAACAGCAAATCTGAGGTAATGAGAGAGAAATATTAAACTATAGGCGAAAATAATAAGGTTGCAACGGTCTGTAGCAATGAAGCCTTAGGCATATAAGATTAAATGTCGTATACAAAATACAAAGTGGTGTGTAAATCGAAAGTGTAAACACGATAAAAAAGATGGATGATAAAAAATTATAATGATGCAGAGTAAGTCACTGAATGAAGGGTAAGAGATCTTCGGATGCATTATGGTTAAAGGATAATTATAAGATTTATGTATTGAAAGTGTTATACACTAGAAGGATGGATGATTATTAATATGAATATGACTATGTAAATATCATATATTTGTATACATTGACCGCACCCCCAACCAATTTCTGTTCATTACGTCTACGGTCGACTATTTTCCAGCATCATTAGAGGGCTGATATAAAAAAAAAGAATGTATGATTTACTAATTAATCTCAAACCGATTTTAAAGGGGGTTTTACACATAACCCAAAAATATAAACTGGGAAAAAAACTGTGGAAATAGAGAAATAAAAAAATATCCCTACACAGTGGAGTATTAGGAAGAATTAATTTTTCTTGGTTTGATAGCTTTTTTAATTTCATAAAAAAAAATCGACAAAATAGTTTTATGTAAATAAAAGGAATCATTCAAGTCAAAATTACTTGTGATCACCAGAAGATGGACCTTGAAACGTTGAAAAAATGTTTAAAATATTTTGATAAAAGAATCAAATGGAAGATAACAACTGATTTCTGAAAAAAAAGACAAAGAGCAATCGCCAAGTAACTTTTCTCAAGCTAACTGACAATAGACAGATCGGTCACGAATGACAAGTACCTACGAGCCCAGGAAAACAACCGTTTCACACCCACGCGTTTTCCATAGTTCTAATAATGAATGCAAAGCAAACGCAGCGAACAATAAAAGCCGAGCGATTTATTCTTAAAATCAAATCACAGACTCAAAAGCGAAGATTAATTCGATTACTCACAATAATTAGGTGCTCGAAATGGTATGAAGTGTATAAAATATCCCATGAAATTATCGATAGCAAAAAACATAATCGCTCTGTCCTTATAAGAAACGCAACGCAATAACATAATACCGATTGAAGAAAATAATTCCATTAGAATTGAAATATCGAGAAAGAAGTGATTGCATATGCGACTACATGAAACTTAAAACAATTATCAGGAATCATATCTTCATTGGAATAGCGAACATCAGCAATGAGAATGATTAATTGGGTGTGACTCAGTCTAGAAGGGGGGGGGGGGGCTAGGGGAAATGGCAGTAGAGCAGTTGAACAGCCCTCTGGGGGGGGGGGGGGGGGAGAGAGGATGCAAGTACCGGGGGTCAAAGGGGAAGTACCAAAGCTATTCAATAATCCCGGCCCATCGTGCTCCGGATTCCAGAAACTCTCCAAAATCTATTAGAAAATGAGGCATTGTTCATCAACAAATTAAATTGTTATCAATTATAAACGTATCAAATCCTTATATATATAAAAATCTCGTGTCCGTATGTTTGTCTCTCTATTTCTCAGAAACTACTCAACCGATTTTAATGAAATTTGGCTCAATTTATATAGTTTTGGCCAACTTACCGGACCGGATAGTTTTTAAATTGATTAGTGATCAAAATAATTCTTATATAGCGAATTACTGCAAATACAGTAGGTCGTGTTATGATTTATTAACATGGCTACACATGTCGATTTAATAACCTTTTTGTTTACAAGCATGCTATTATAATTACGGTTATAATAGTTTTGTATTGCGTTATTAGTAAGTGCAGTTATTTGGTCTTATTGTTCCATCTTTATATTCTGCAGGCAAATAGTAATAAAAATCTTTATATTTATTCTTAATTTTGAATTATGGATAAATCAAGAAAAGGTTACACCAAAGTCTCAAAAGTGTATGTATTTTTCCTTCCTTTTCCTTTTTATTTGTAATCCTTCCAATTCCTAACTAAGTGCTCAAACACTTTGCTGAGGTCCACCCCGATATCAACTTTTAGAAAAGTAAATACATTTTAGGCTTTAATTAGAATAGTCCTTATATATATGTAAAATTTAAAAAATGTCAGCGAAGATTTTGTATTGTATTATGTAAGTGCAGTTATTTGTTCATAGAGTTCCATCCTTATATTCCACTGGCAAATAGTTGTAAAATCTTTGTATTCTTTCTTAATTTTAATTAAAGAATATAAATCAAGAAAACGTTACAACAAATTCTAAAAAGTGTAGATATTTTTCCTTCCTTTTCCTTTTTTATTTGTATTCTTTCCAATTCCTAGCTAAATGCTCTAACACTGTGCTGTGGTCGACCCTGATATCAACTTTTAGAAAAGTAAATACATTTTAGGCTATAATTAGAATAGTCCTTATATATATGTAAAATTTTAAAAATGTCAGCGAAGATTTTGTATTGTATTATGTAAGTGCAGTTATTTGTTCATAGAGTTCCATCCTTATATTCCACTGGCAAATAGTTGTAAAATCTTTGTATTCTTTCTTAATTTTAATTAAAAAATATAAATCAAGAAAACGTTACAACTAATTCTCAAAAGTATAGGTATTTTTCCTTCCCTTTCCTTTTTTATTTGTATTCTTTCCAATTCGTAGCTAAATGCTCTAACACTGTACTGTGGTCGACCCTGATATCAACTTTTAGAAAATTAAATACATTTTAATAACTTAAAATAGGCTATAATTGGAATCGTCCTTTTATATATGTGAAATTTAAAAAATGTCAGCGTAGATTTTGTATTGTATTATGTAAGTGCTGTTATTTGTTCATAGTGTTCCATTATTATATTCCACTGGCAAATAGTTGTAAAATCTTTGTATTCTTTCTTAATTTTAATTAAAGAATATAAATCAAGAAAACGTTACAACAAATTCTAAAAAGTGTAGATATTTTTCCTTCCTTTTCCTTTTTTATTTGTATTCTTTCCAATTCCTAGCTAAATGCTCTAACACTGTGCTGTGGTCGACCCTGATACCAACTTTTAGAAAAGTAAATACATTTTAGGCTATAATTAGAATAGTCCTTATATATATGTAAAATTTTAAAAATGTCAGCGAAGATTTTGTATTGTATTATGTAAGTGCAGTTATTTGTTCATAGAGTTCCATCCTTATATTCCACTGGCAAATAGTTGTAAAATCTTTGTATTCTTTCTTAATTTTAATTAAAAAATATAAATCAAGAAAACGTTACAACTAATTCTCAAAAGTATAGGTATTTTTCCTTCACTTTCCTTTTTTATTTGTATTCTTTCCAATTCGTAGCTAAATGCTCTAACACTGTACTGTGGTCGACCCTGATATCAACTTTTAGAAATTTAAATACATTTTAATAACTTAAAATAGGCTATAATTGGAATCGTCCTTTTATATATGTGAAATTTAAAAAATGTCAGCGTAGATTTTGTATTGTATTATGTAAGTGCTGTTATTTGTTCATAGTGTTCCATTATTATATTCCACTGGCAAATAGTTGTAAAATCTTTGTATTCATTCTTAATTTTAGTTAAAGAATAAACCATGAAAAGGTTACTACAAATTCTCAAAAGTATAGGTATTTTTCCTTCCCTTTCCTTTTTTATTTGTATTCTTTCCAATTCCTAGCTAAATGCTCTAACACTGTGCTGTGGTCGACCCTGATATCAACTTTTAGAAAAGTAAATACATTTTAATAACTTAAAATAGTCTATTCTTATATGTATATGTGTAAAATTTAAAAAATGTTAGTGAAGAATTGTAATTCTTTCTTAATCAACAATTATTTGAAGTAGAAAAAATTAAATCTCAATGGAATACACATAGTTCCTTTCTGTTCAGCAGAGGTATATTTTTCTTTATATGTAGAATTTAAAACATGTTAGCGAAAATTTCTAATCCCTTCTTAATCAATGATAATTTAAAGTAGACAAAATTTAATCCCAATAGAATACAAATCGTTCCTTCCTTTTTAGCAGAGTTGTAATTATCTTTATAAGTAAAATTTATAAAATGTCAGCGATGATTTATAATCTCTTCGAATTTATAGTATTTTGAAATTATTAGATTAGAAATAGGTTTTTAGAATATTTTATACATTACTTAATTAAAAATAATCAATATTCAAATTAAAATATGTCCGTCTGAATTTAAAACAATTAGTCTAAATAATAAAAACATGTGTTTCTTTAAATATCAAACATCCTTTAAACATCATTACATATGTAAAATTTATAGAAAGCCAAAGAAAATTTTAATCCTTTCTTAATCAACTTTAATTTAAAGTTGAAAAAATAAATTGAATCCCAATGGAATACAGATTATTCCTTCCTGATCAGTGTAATTATCTTTATATGTAAAATTTAAAAATTGTCGTCATATGTCGATTTCATAATGTTTTTGTTTATAAGCATGCTATTGTAATACAGGTTATCATTATTATAATTTTGTATTGCGTTATGTGAGTGCAGTTATTTGTTCCTATATTATTATTTTCCACAGACAAATGGTAATACAAATCTTTGTATTTATTGTTAATTTTCATTAAAGAATAAATAAATCAAGAAAAGGTTACAATAAATTCTCAAAAGTGTAGGTACTTTTTCCTTTTCCTTTTTTATTTGTATTTAAATTAAATTACAAGCTAACCACTGAAACACTTTTCTGTGGCCCACCCTGATATCAACTTTTAGTAAAGTAAAGACATTTTAATAATTTAAATTAGGCTATTATTTGAAATAATACTCTATAAATGTTGTAACAGCACCTACTGTCATAGGTGTAACCTAATAGAAACCTTACTTGGGGAGTCAGTGTTGCCAAAAATTAGTGAAAATTAGTGAGACAATAGTGGCTACACTGCGGGTAACAGTCATAAAAACTCACTGGGTGTGTTTTGATTAGGTGTTGTGGGTTACTTTGTGATTTGCATGATTAAAGAACTGCATAATAAAGACTTTGATATTATATTTTCAGTTGATTTATTTAACAGAAGTTTCTTTATTTTCATTATTCGTTTTGTTATTATTATTTAAATACAGTGTTTTTTTTATTTTACCAAACCTTTTTATCATTTTTATCCCGAGATCTAAAATGTAAAATTTAAAAAATGTCAGTGAAGATTTGTAATTTCTCCTTTATCAACAATAATTTAAAGTTGAGAAAATTTAATCACAATCGAATAGAGGATGTTACTTCCTGTTCAGCAGAGTTGTAATTATCTTTAAATGTAAAATTTAAGAAATGTTAGCGAAGATTTTAATCCTTTCTTTAATTTAAAGTAGGCTATTATTGGGAATGATATTTCGTTGTTATTTTACCAGAATACAATTTTTTACTTATCTCTAAATGATTGTTGATTAAGAAAGGATTACAAATTGCGGCATTTTTTAAATTTTACATTTAATGATTATTACACCTCTACTGAACAGGAATAATTGCTATTTGGGTAACTTCAAGTTTCAGATTTATCCACCATAAATATGAGAGTACTACTGCAAAATAATCCATCGGCAGATATATTTTTTAAACAATTGCTCTATATTGGAAACGGTGAAATAGAGCTGCATCGAAATTCAAAATTTATCAAATGACCAGAAAATTTCTGAACTGTTGTAGAGACGAAAAATGAACAGTATACGAAATATAAAGTGTCTTTCCTGATATTTTGAACAATTATTTGGACTATAATTGGCTGGGTAGTCGTGCTATTTTGGCAGCAAAAAATGTTGATTTCGATGAAATAAACTTCCAAAATCAATTGACAATGTTCTAGATGTAAACGAAGCCGTAAATTTCCAAACTGAATTTTTTAATTCCCTGGATATACACCCAAACAATCTCCAGTTGAAGATTGGCTCACCGATCATTCTTCTTCGTAACTTAAATCCACCTCAATTGTGCAACGGTACACGTTTGGTCATTAAAAGGATCACAGGAAATGTTATTGAAGGAAAAATGTTGCCTGGAAGGTTTACAGGAGATATCGTCCTGTTGCTACCTATTCCTCTGGAACCGACAGAATTTTTAATAAAATTTAAAAGGCTTCAATATCCTATTCGTTTGGCTTTTGCCATGACCATAAACAAATCCCAAGGGCAAACAATGCCCACTTGGACTTTGAAAATCCGTGTTTTTCCCTTGGGCAATGGCATAACTCACTTAGGAAATGGGTATCGCCTGCTCACGTGTGTGGAAACCATCAAATCTTTGGTTTGTGTTAAAAAAAAAAAAAAAAAGGTTAACCCAAAACATTTGAACAAATTAGTACTTGAATAAATAAAAATTCTTAATTGTATTTTGTAAAAACTTCTTTAAGAAGAGATTTCTTATCACTCAAATATATTGCTAAATTAAAAGCTTCAACACACCACCCTCCTACCCAACACTTATTAGCCGAAGGGTTGGGAAATCGAGGTCTTAAAGAAATTGAGAAAAACGCCTATCAAAAGGACATATATGACGCGTTAACCAAGATTGGCATGACCCTGAGCAAAATTAAACCCGTTGTTAAACTAACAATACCAAGTTGAAGTAGTGTTAGGCCAATAATCAATAGATCAATGGCTGAGGTTACCAAACCTTACTTCAGTCATCCTTTTTAAAATTAGTGGAAAAATATAGTCATTTCGAGTTAGTTTATACCGATCCATAAAAAAAGGGCGATAGAGTTGGCAGCTCTGTGAGTCGTAAACACAATCAGCTCCTTTTTAATCAAACTACATTGAAATATGAGATGTAAAAAATAAAAACTTTAACTTTCCTATATTCTTTATCAAATACTTTTAAATGGTGTAATGAATGCTCTATTCTCAATCATGTTGGATTTTGATTAGCTGAAAGGTTTTCATCTTTATCAATGAATATTGGTATCACTGTATTTGTTTAAAAATATTAGGATATAACTACTGAGCCACAGCAACGCGTGGCCGGGTCTGCTAGTATAACATATATCTATAGAATAACGCTGCAGAACAGCCCATGAAAGCATTCTATCAACAAATAAACAACTATGGTAACACAAGATCCACTTAAAACCCGAGAAAAAGTAAAACTCAAGCATTTGTTTTGAACTCAAACTGTATCCAATCAATACTGACATTAAGCGTATTAAATAATAGTTAACAGAGAAAAAAATCCCATTGTACAAAGCAGGTACCATTGCCAAGACAACTCAACTTCATCGAAATCGTTAACGAGCTTAATTTTCTTATTGGATAGATGATAGTTGACCGGATATAGAATTAGGTAGAAAATAGTCCGGGGAGGCGGTCAATAAAATACAAAATAGTCTTATACTATTTTGTATACTTGTACTTAATTTTCTTACCATTTAATTGATTTGTTATTTTCCCATCCGACAACATTAAGCTCGTTTTTTTCTCTGCCAAGCCTTAATATACAAAATCTGTAGTATACTCTAAAACAGACATCGGCTAGCAAAAAAATTAACAAACCTCATTATTAAAAGTGAAGAACATAATTTTTAATTTTTACATCACGCAAAACTTATACTACCATATATGCTTTAATGGTATAAAACCTCGAAAATTAATCATTCTTTAGGTGAACACGCATTTTGTTTGAAGTGTATTTTTAGGGAATATTCAAAACCATATCGCTTGCCGGATTGACTTTACCCATGACTGCTCTTAAAAGTACTAGGAGAATTGTCAAGATTCCAATAAAACTTCATTTAGTCCGACCAAAAGAATCTTTCCACTTCGGATGGGTGTTCACTGTTCACTGGCATGTGCCTTCTAATTTATACAAATAATAAAAGAGGAAAATAGTAAGTCGTTATAGAAAGTATTTTCGCTATTCTCAAAGTGATGAAGTGGAGGGTGGGGAGTGTACAGGTTGATGGTGAATTACAAAAGCGACAAGTTCACCTTTTTTACTTCAATACTAATAGGCAATTCTTTCAAATTCAAATAGGAGATTTGCCAAATTAACAAAGATCAATCAAAGGATTCATGTACGACAGAAACAGAAGAAAAACCAAATATTTTTTTTCTTTTTTTTTTTCGTGAGAACATTAAAAAATTTACGTTACTGCTTCGACAAACGTTAACAGAGAAAAAATACAGAAAAAAATTCAGCAACTGAAAAGTTTAAGGTCAATGTTTTCCCAGATACATCAAACATTAAAACTATAACAGGGGTAGAAGAAGCATCATGAGGTAAATCGATGGTATTTATGAATAAGTACTAACAGCTGTGTTTTTTCCTTCGACATTAAAAACACAGACTTTTAGCGACCTCTCCGAGAACACAACAAACTTAAGAAACCGATACTATAGTACATTTATCACACATTCCAAGTATCCCACAGATAACAGGCTTCTTAACCGAAAAGGATAAACTTTTGTGCTTTCACAATTACAAATATTTGCGACCCTACTTGAAGAAATAACATCAAATGTAATAATCGAAACAGAAATAAAGGACCACTTGACTATATATTCGTTAGATAAATAATAATTGTTAGGCAATTAACATTATAAAATAATTTATTTTACAGTTGTGTGGACAGACTAATATATTTCGCATTAAAACCTCATATATATATTATATATAAACATTATAATGTATATAATAATTAACAGTATAGAGAGGGACTAAAAATATTTAGTAAGCACAGAATAAATAATAGAGTTAAATATTGTTAAAAAAAACAAAAAAAAAAAATGGTGCATGGGAACTACAAAAAGAAAATAAACCGCTAAGGGCCGCTTTCTCCAAGTTAGTTTAAACCGAGTTTAAATTTAATCCGGATTATCTCTTAGTTTAAACCAGATGTGAGTTTCTTCAAGTCGGTTTAACCTCTAAACTTGGTTTAAAATGCAAAATATAAACAAACATTTTGTGTGATAACATACTCGCCCTTGTTACTCAAGAATTATTGTTTTGCACTTGACTGAATACAAAAATGGAAAATATACATAATTGAAATTTTAAATGACATGGAAGAAGAAGATTATGGTGTTTTTGTTGCCAAAGAGACGCATCAATAGACGCAATCAGTTAATCCAAAAATATTTTCAGAATATTTTAAATCAGTGAAGTAGAATTGAGATGAGAAAAAAATGTTTCTTAACGTGCATTATTTTTATTGTAATTGGTTCATAATTAATATCAAGGTTATGTTGTAAATTATGTTTCACTTGAATATGTCATAATGATGTAATTTTATTATTATTATGCTATAGTAATTATAGCTTAATAAGCTCAACTTAGATCATTTATTATTTAAACAAAATGATAATAATAATAAAAAGGTTCAACATTATTTGAAAAAAATTTATGAAATGTAATAGAGTTTATTATTATTCTTGTCATAATAATATCGTATTATAAAGAACAGTTTATTAAGATATAAATTAAATCTCTGAAAACAGCACTGCTCGTTTCATTGAATTTATTCGCCAGTTTCTTCCATTCATCCTCCTCTTTGACAGTGACGAAATCTGTTTTTTACTTTCACTTACCTATATATGAAATATATAGTAAGTGGAAGTATTGCGATCGTGAAAATTTTTTGGTTTCAAAAATGTCTCTATTCTCTTCCACAAGAGTCAGAAGAACATTAATTTCACACTGAGAAAAGTTTTTACTTCTTTTTGCT
Source organism: Aelia acuminata (assembly GCA_911387785.2). Lineage (NCBI taxonomy): Eukaryota > Metazoa > Arthropoda > Insecta > Hemiptera > Pentatomidae > Aelia > Aelia acuminata. The sequence continues at coordinate 74,580,123 of OU426981.1, read as the reverse complement.
CCATTTTTATAGAACACTTTCACCTTATTTACTTTTTTGGTAAAAACAAAATAATATGTATAAATAATCTTTCCATAACCCTTACATTACCTTCTCTTTCCATAGAAGTTTCAACAAGGAAATGTAAACAAATATGCACCAACCTTTTAAAAAACATAATAACCTTCACATGATTAGGTTTAAACCGAGCTTAAACTAAACTAAGGCTGCAGAAAGTGAATCAGAGTTTAAACCTCGGATTAAAGATAATCCGGTTTAAGTTAATCTAAGTTTAAACTATATTGGAGAAAGCGGGCCTAAGAGATTCAAGAGACACCCAACTATGTATAAAAGATATAACAATATATGTATTGTTATATATAAATTACTAGTTAGCCGGTGAGAATTGTTCGCATCCCACATTTATCACTGACTTAACAGTCATCAAATAGGACTAAGTAAACACATCAAATTATACAGGATAGGTTTTTTTTTTTTTTTTTTTTTTTTCACAACTTTCAAAAGGCTGTTGAAACTTGTATACTTGAACTTATATAATTGTCCGAAATTAGAAAGTTTTTAGTTATGCGCGAATAAAGTTTTATTTTCTTGGAGCTCTTCCCCTTCTTTTTCGGGGTATCTGAAAAATTTTCGGCAGCGGATGTAAAGAAAATCGTTAAAACCTCAATTGTCGAAAGTTACGGCGTACCGACAAAAAAAAAAACACCTTTTAGAAATGATATTTCTATAAGATATTTGAAGAATAATTACTGGTTGTTACAGTAGATTTTTATTATGTTAGCAAATATTCACATTTACTAACTCTCTTCCTGTGAGGGGCTTGAATAAATGTCTATTATTATGGTTTATTTTTTTTTAATTTAAAAATAATTACTTTGAATTCTGTAAAGACTTTTAATTAATTCCCAGACCCCTGTAATTTTTTTCGTTTTTCAGAAAACTGATATTACTTTAATGATTTAAAAAAAATAGATGGAAGTAGTTTGTCGATTCAGCAATTGTTCATTAAAATTTTAAAATAATTTTTTAAATTTCAATAACTTACGATCAATTGGAATAAATGCTACGGTAGCCATTTTCTTCTTTGTATGTCATGTCCTATCTATTGTTAGTATCGAGGTTGGTGCGATGTACAGTTACTCGTGAAGTTTTCCCATGAAATATGAATTTCTGCTGATTACGAATTGAAAGTCACATTTTGTAATGAGGGTCATTTCTGAGATTATTTAATGGTTATAACAATACAGATTTAAAAATAATTCTCATTGTATTTTAAATCGTTTTCTTTAAAAAGTTACCAGAAAAAAAAATATCAAATAATAATTATTTTTAAATAATATAATATTTAGGTATTTATTCAAGCTGGGTCACAATTGACTTGGAAAAAGTTTACAATTACTTTGGAAATGGTTCGTTAGACGGGAAAAGGTAACAATAGACATGAAAATGCTAAATCTTCTGAACAAATTTTATTCTCCTTCAAACTCTTAATTCAATCTTCTGAATTTTTTTTATTTCACTTTATTTTCAGGATATGACGTTATTGAGGGAAAGGAGTGAGCGATTGTCATACACCGAAGGGGATTTTCTGTATATTTAATAAAATTAACAATAGCCTAAAATTAGAAAGGAATCGTGATCCAATGACCGAGAGAGTAGTCCCAGAGGGGAACCCGGGGAGCGGAGTATGCAGATCAATACCAAAGTTATAATCAATGCCAGGAGGGGGTGAGTAAGGAGGGTGCCACCCCTTCCCCTCCTACCCCTCCCGGATTAGAAACATTTATTTTATATTAGAAAAAAACAAAACAAAAAAGTAACTCAAATCACCGTATACCGGGGTGTGTCAATTAGGGAACTTCCTGCGACCCATAACACGGAAGGGGGAATGACATGTCGGGTCAAAAAATGAGAATTTTAGGGGATCGATTCTGATATTGCACTCCATTATAACAAATAATGTCCATTATGTTTATCCCTGTTGGGGTATTTTCTGTTTTTGGTACGTCATTTACTTTCACTGGTTGAGAAGTAACTGTTTTTAATCATTTAATAATCATCTGCTGTTTATACAGATACGTAATCATTACACAAAATAAATTTGAGGGAGAAAAGATAATAATCAGATTACTATACTCCTTACTTCAAAACGAAGAAGTGCCATAGACTTCTGAATCAGTAAAGGAATTTTGGCAGAAAATGTGCATTGTTGTTCATTAACTTCCTTAATACTTATCATGAATGAAATTTTATTTTAAAGCTTTCCTAAACCGCTACACCGGAAATTAATACAAATCACTCACTCCGATTGCGAAATATAAGCCGCGGTTTTTGTGAGAAAATCAAAATGATCGTAGAGGTTTCTAAATGGTGTCAATTTTTTCAGGTTTTCAAAGAGAACCTATACATTTTTACCTTTCGGTCCTATACATTTTTTCGATTAACCCCTTCGTTTGCGAGTAGTCAGCGAAAAACTGCAATTCTCAGCAAAAATAGTCGCGTGGCTTTTTCGAAGGTGCCATTTTTTTCAATTTATCGAGAAAATAAATTGTGGACTACAAACATTGTGGTTCTATACCCTTTTCCGTTGTCGCCGACGTTTGCGAATTACAAGCATGAACATGTGATTTCAGTCAATAGAATCAGCGCACTCGCTTTCCGCGAACCGATATGCGTATTTAAGTATGTGGCGTTTACCAGGCTGTGCTCTTAACATTGCTCTTAATGTTGCCCAGTAACATCTATGTCTGTAAAATAAACCTTCCAACAAACAATCACAGATGACCATATCGTAACTTCAAACATAGTGTTCAAAAAATAAATAATCTACAATTTAAACACATCTATTCTTTACTTCAACCCTCACCTATGCCCATGACGCACTAAATACACACTATACGATACTAAATATAGAGTGTGTACTTTAATTAAGTGGAATTTAAGTAGGTTAGAGTGAGAAAGCTTAGCAAGTAATAAATATATTGCTTTAATAATCAATAAATAAGTTTCATTTTATTACATTGATTCATTAGCGATCACTATAAAGATTGAAAAGTAATTAGTTAGTATAACTAAAACAAAACAAGGCCTCTTTTGTAAAAACTCACTAATATCGATAGAGGCCAGAATTTAGAACGAAATAATTTGAACCCCCAGGAAAATTCTTTAATTCGAAGAGATGTAATTTAATTCGCTCCCCAAGTATTTCTAGGTGAATACCCACAAATGAACCACAATCTTTTCTAAAAATCGAACTTAATGCATGCGGGTCCACATATTTTGAAGTTAACCATATTTAAATTCGTCTTTCGAAGTCGAAACATTTTTAAAGACTTTACTTTACTAATAGGGTTCCTGGCATCTTTACCTTATTCATTAATAAAATGGGTAAGTTTGAAGCGTGAACAGCGATCCAGATTCCGGATAAAAAAAAAATTCGCCCATTCAAAATTATATATCAGTATATCGCTGTTGATACTGCAAAAAGTCATAAGTAAAAAAAAAATCATTTTTGGTTTGGTAATTAAAAGGAGTAGCTCTAGGGTCCTTAAAGACGACGTATACAATCAGCTAATATAAAGGAAGAATCACGTATAATAAAGATTATTCGAATGTCAGGACTGGACCTATGTCCTTTAACTGTATGTTTAACTAGCCAAAAGGAGACATTAAAAATATTAGAAAAAGCTACATAAGTGAAAATGATACAATTTTTTTTTTAAGTTTAAAAGTAATGAATATGGAAAAGAAACATTTGATTAGCTAAGATGTACAACCTGTATTCAATATTAGGTCTAATACTAATAATAACACAAGTATTATTTATTGCAAAACAAATTGTCGAGTATAGAACATTAGTAAAAATAAATATTAAGCATTTTATTTATCGTATCACACGATAACTTCGTTAAAATACGTAGACCAGGAAGACCTGTCCGACATGGATAAGATTGACAGCTACGAAATATTGGGATGGATTAGAGGCTAGACACTACTACCGAAAAAAAGAAGAGGCTCTTAAAGAAATACAAATATGCTTCGTCCTAAATACGAATGGGAGATTTTAATTAAGAAGAACTTTACATGAATAAATTTAAATGATTTTGTTTATAAATTGGAATATCTTAGGATATTATTTGATTTTTAATCAAAAGGAATAGTTTTAGGGTGCTAAAGACGACATACCATTTAACATAAAAGAATAACATGCACAGAAAAATTATTAGAATGTCACTGGTCAATCGGAAAAATATAAACTATAATAAGAAAAAAGTTTTAGAAGTAAGAATAATCAAATACAAAAAATAAAATAAGAACTACACATAAATTTTTTACCTTCTCATAGTAATTAGCAGATATTTGACATGCGAACTTTTATAAGTAATAGAAAACTACTTTAGACATAAAATAAACATAAAACATGTCAGTAACACGCGAATGAAAATATTTGTATTCAAAGCGCATGTTTCAATTTACTCTATTTATTATTCAAGTAATTAAAAGGTAAGTTCTTTTTTATGATGTTAACATTGAGTATACGTAGCCATATTGTTTATGTTTACTGTCTGCGAAAAATTCAGAACGGTTTTTTAACATTATTCCATATTTTAATAAATCCCATGTACGTACATACTAGATTTATTGAAATTCAAAAAATCGAAATGTGGAAACTTCGACACAATATTCCAAAAATGAACAGCTTAAACTATTCCAGTATTTATCAAAAAACTGATTTATATATCAGTCAACTAGATTAGAAAACTGCAAAAACAACCAGATCGAAACGACAGTAGCCAAAAAAATTGGCGTAAAAAACTTTTAACGATATCCCGATTAATTTTAACAAGATAAATGATAAAAAACGCAAGCAGTGGTGAATATATTTTATCCCTTAATGGTGAGACAGAGGCCCGTCGTCCTTGAGACCTTTTCCGAGCCGAACGAACTCTTTGACAGATTCAAATCTTCGCCGAAAGGTATAAAAATCCGGGCGGGATTTACGTTCAACAGGTCCCAATTAGCGGGTTCGTTTCCGGCTAAAAGAGACCGATAGGCGGGTGGGGAAGGCGGAATTCCGATTACCGCTAAAACGATTTCGATATGAAGTTCTTGATGTCTCATATCATTAGGGGACAGATACGGACATTAAAACTCGCTATTAACTCCTAGGCTGTTAAGTATCGTTTATTTGATTTAATAGTTTTATTTCAAACTAGTAGGATCCATCCCAATTATAGCGTATCCATTAACAGAATTTTATCATCCCAGTGAAAAAGTCGTTATGCCGAATAAAACCTAAACTGAGTTAAATTCCTAAAAACAAGCACGGAGGCGGTTTGTTCCTAGTGAATATGTCAGGCGCTCATATGAAACGTAGATATTAAAATTTGCTTGGAACATGTTTTAATATTTCGGTGAACAATTATTCAAATGTAATGTCTCATTATTGATAACATCTATTCACTTGGTTAAATGGCGGCAGTCGCCACTAGTTTGGCAATTTTAACGGAATTCCAGGTCAATAAAAAACCTGATTTAATATTATATTACAGTATTTAAAATACTGTTCAACTTTAAAAGTCGTGACCTGAAAATTTAAGTATAAGACAAATAACATTGTTACTTGGACAAATCATACCTAACTTGTTTGTTTGGCGCAGAACCTTCAGATTATCAACGGCTGAAACTTTATATAAATATTTGAAATCCATAAAGATGATCTGTATGATGAAAGAACCAAAAAAAAAAAAGTTCGTAAAAACGAAATATTTCCAATAAATGTATAGGAAGAGAAAATATGACACTACCACCGGAAACCGAACCCAAGTACTCTGCATGTAAAAATATTTAAACATTATAGATTAATTATTTAAAAGTGAACAAAGATTACATTTCAACATAAATACTACACTAAATTAACTAAATATAATCAAACAAGACAGTAAAAGTAGTAGGAAATGTATATGACACGACAGCATAACTCTGGTTTAGGCTTTACTATTTTGCATGCTGGGAAGAACTCAAAATAAACCAATATTGAAACCTGATGATCGTGTTCCCGCAGGTATAGGGCTACTTGGTGCCAGTGGTACTAACTGTCATAATGGTAGACTATTTGTGATCGAAGACTATTTTTTCGCTGTTTGTCGGTACATAGTAAAAGAGAGAATGCAGTTGAAATGCAAAAAAACAACAAAAAAAAAACAAAACATTTTTTTGAGTTGCAAATATCTTATTGCATAAGTTTTTTGTTTTCATTTTATTTTTTAAAAAATCATTTTAATTGAATTCCCTACACCAGCAAGATCTAGGAACAGATGTCTGAAAAAAAATTTGCCCAACTTTATTTAGATGTACGATGTAGTATGTGGAGAACGGCCAACCATTCCGGATAATTCATAGGATGATAGTAATATTCGATAATTCCTATATTAGTGCGTAGTCAGCATAGATGACTAAATAAACGCTTTCTCCCTTTTACGCGGGTGGTGGGGTTCACCATTGGTATACATGCTAGCTCAGCACAACTCCTTAAAAGTAATTAACTTACTCAGATGTATTTCAAGGATATGAATTGTTTATACGAGGAGACCCTAACAACGCGTTGCTGTGGCTCAATAGATATAATGCATTGAACTAATTATATCTCATTCTTTTTAATGTTGTCAAATCAAAATTCACTGATAAAGATAAAGAAGTTTCACCTAACCTGTAATCCAACAGGATTTAAAATAGAACTTTAACCCAACTTTAAAATTGTTCGGTAAAGAATTTAGAACTGTAGAAATAGTAAGTATTAATGATCCATTTATTTAGCACTAACTGGATTATCCCAGCAGAGACGAGATTGAATATAAATAACACACACGAAAAAAGAACTAGTAAAGAATACAATTGGAATAGGGTGAAAAGGAGACACGTAATTGCATAAGGGAAAAAAAAATGGATTTTCCTATTCCAAGCCCGAAAAAATAGATTTGGCTACTGGATGATTACCCACCCTTAACGCCGAAATATCGAAAGAAAACGTTGTGGCAATAAATCAACATACACCGCCATCGGTTGGACATTTATAAAACTTACAAATAATCACATTCAATCGTAGGATAATAAGCATTTAATTTGCAACAAAAAAAAAATTGAGGCCAATAATCGAGATATATCTTTTAAGTTGGACAAAACTACACACAATGAGCCAAATTTCATCGAAATCGGTTGAGTAGTTTCTGAGTTTACCTCCGACAAACAAACACACGGGTATGTTTTTATACCTACGACAAAAATACGGGACACGAGATTTATATATGTATAACGATAAAGTTGATTCAGACAAAATTGACGGGAGCGTATTACCAAATAACCTCCCACATCACATCTTAAAAGAATCGCTTTTATTGCGCTAACCTAGTATATGACGACAGGAACGCAAATCAAAATTTGCTATAACTTCTGATCAACGATTCAGCTAGGTTACATCATCACATCAAGCTCACTCAGCCAAACTGTTCTTCTCTTAATGGATGAATTGCAAAGTTAGTATAAATACCTCGATGATATTCAATAGTTATGTAATGCGATGTTTTTAATAGCTGAAAAAAGGTAAAACAGTAATTTTGGCAGATTAGGATAATTGAACAGCGAACTGGAATACAATGTCCCAAATGATGACCAGAAAAAATAAAAGATTTGTTAAGTACTCTTTTTTCATAACCGGGGTCTCTAAGTTAAACAAGTTTTCCAAGAGAAAATCTCAAAATTTGTAGATGGACCGAAACCCGACTTAAGTTCCACAGCCCCTCCACAAATCTCAAATGTCAGAGGTCGTGGAACCCTTGGGCCTTTCAGTTGTTAGGCAACAGCTATTTTACACGTGAGATGTTAGAAAGTGGTTGAATGTAAAATTTTTGTGCCTGCGAAGAGGAGGAGGAGGTAGCCGGCGAGGTCACTGATTCAGGAGCCATAGAAAAAGAAAAGAAAAAAGTAAAAGAAAAAAAAGGCGAATTGGACGGAACAGTTACCTTGGGTACTGGAGCTTCAAGGCTAGAGTGCCTCAGTACCTGTCTGTCGCTTCACCTCTCTCCCGCTACCATAATGAGCTCTGCGATTTAAAATGGATCATGGAAAATAGGCATGAGGCCGTATGGTGAAAACGTTAAAGAAGATGTCGTCGTCACCATGCTAAAGTAACGAATATGCATTTTTTTTTTTTTGTTATTAGTTGCGAATTCGTTACTATAGCATGGTGGCGACGATGTTAGGAGACAAACCAATGTAAAACGGAGAAGAAAAAAAAGTGACGAAAATCGAACTAACTTTAACTTTCTACCCCTACTAATGGTAATACCGTTCGACCAGAACAGGATTAGTCTAAATAGAAAATGAGTTTTGAGTTATTTTATTTATTATTATTACTTCATCTTGCCTCTACTATTTCTGCAGAGGACCGCGAGATTGATGATTCTTAAAAAATATAATCAATCGGATAAAGAATTTTTGTTTTTATAGACCAGTCTTGTAATGGACGAGAGATGTATCCCTATATAAGCCTTTCAATAATTTCATGTGGTTTGACCCTTACCTATTGTAGGTTATAAAATAACCATCGATTTTCGCTATTGTATCACCATTTATACCTACTACTACCTATCATTTATAATTAGTAAAGCTATATTTTTGATAAATTTTTGGCTTTTAATTAGTTGTAATGTACGTAAACAGAAAAAAAAAAAAAAAAAAAACCATTACCACTATAAACAGGTCTAGCGTCAAGACTGTGTAAGGAAGTTCCTTTTTCTAGGGTAGCAGTCGTGGAAGGTGATTTGACCGTGACCACGCTCAACCTTATAGAGGCTGATTTTGTCTCAGGAGGGTCCCTTGGCCCACGAGAGATTTGCGACAGAATATTAAAAGCTATTCAGCAATGCCAGATTCGAACTCGGACATTGAGTTCACAGCACCATGGAGCTACCCTCCTAAATTTATATTTGCTTGTTTCTTTAACGTCACTTTATGCCACTAAGGCTAATCGGACGATGCTACAGCGGGAGTCCTAAATTTTGCCTATCCATATAATAATGATATGGGTCTTTTATGAGTACCTAATGAGTTTCTATACATCTATGTGGTTTATAAAGCAACACCCAACAGCAACTTTGGCATGATAAAGAGAACAATATAGTCTCATTTTTATCAATAGTAAAAAAGCATACGCGATATATACATATTTTACATTAAGCGTTCATAATTTATTGATTCGGACTGAATAATTTGTATACTACAATACTATTATATGTATCTTATAGCAGTGTAACATATTTATCTTGTTGTTTACAAGATATTATACCGCCTCCTATTCTAATTCGAAATAACTAATGGGAGAAGTATTTTGATTGTCTAGGAAGAGGGGAGTTGAAAGACCCAACATTTCCAGCGTGGCACTGTTCCAAAGGCAGTATTTTTGGTCGAGAATTGATTTTTCCGAATAACAGAACCTTCTATGAGTTGTTTATGCCCCTGTTTACGTAACATTATTTACAATATTATACCATTTTCGAACCGTTCATTGAATTTACACCATATATTTTTTATTAAATAAGGAATGCGAAATTCTATATTTTTTCCAATTTTATATAGCTTTGTTCTAATCTAAACCATCCACCGCAGGAAGAGGTATTATAAAGGTCGTATTTGATTTACGGGAATAGGGAGGTGTGAATCAATCAATACCTAATTTAGTATCGATGAACGGTTTTTTGAAGTTCCTTGTCAAAAAAAAAAAAAAAAAAAAAGGGCATGTAATTCAATTTGCAGTTTGCGTCAATGGGTCATAAAAGCCGAGAAATTCAACTTCAGAACCTCATAAACTATTTTATTTTACATCTCGAGTATGAAAAATAATATCGACATGATTTTTGCACCACCATTTTTATTTTTGAGTGAAGAAAGGAAAAATATAAAAACGTTTTTAATATTTTTGAGGGTAATGATTTTTTACATTAATTTATTTTTGGCTTCTTGGTCCCATTAGGCCGAACGGCTAAATACGTATCTAACATTTATTTACCAGGAACCTCCATACAGGTTTTCATGTAGATCCGTGTGAAACTAGCCTTGTCGTCCTCTAATAATGGTTTATATTACAGAATGAACATAAGATTTCTATAATGATAGCGTGTGACGAGTGTGCTAACGCGTTTGGAAGAAATACCTGCAGCACTGAACACCTGAAGAAGATTATCACCGCTGTCTCCCTTGGCCAGAACTTAGTACTAGAGTTCCAAAGGATTCGATTTAGGCCCTAATAAGTTACAGTTTTCGATAACATGATAAAAAGGGTTTATTGCTATAGATACTTCCATATAACGTGTTTTTTATTAGTTTTCACACGTGATAAGAAACAGGTAATGGATTATTATAAGTTAAAAATAATTATAAATTAAATTATACCATATCCACTAACTTAAAAGTAGTTTAATGTTTTAAACTAAAATACATTTAATGTTTTAATAAAAAAACATTTACTAAAAAGGTATAACAAACTGTTAATTGTACGAGTTCAGAGACGCATCTTGATTACCTATTTGTAAAATTTACATGCAATTTATTATAGATTGTATAAAAGCCTGCTTACACGGTTGTTACTTTTGGAACTAAACGTTTCTTGGATTTTTGGCGGCCAGGAGAGATGACAATGGACCAAATAATTCTGTTAACAATGTTTTATTTATTTTAAGTTATTTTTATCTTCTTGGGATGATTATTAGTCTTATAAACCGATTAATAAGCGAATTAAATTTTCATACTAGACATTAATAATAAAAAATTACCCATGTAAACAAATCTTTTTGGCACGTTCTAGTTGGTACTAGTCGCCCCTGGCGGTCAAATAGCGAAGAAGCAACATTTGGTTCCAAAAACTTAACCATGTAACGAGGCCATAAGACTCTGTTGTTTTCTTAGTTTGTAAATGGTCGCTATAAATAGTTAAAAAAAAAAAAAACGCAAAAAAAAAGAAGAATTTGTTACGTTACTTAAGCCGTATTACGTACAAGACTTAATTAACCAATAATATGTACCTAATACAATTTCTTAAATTATATTAAATGTTTTATTATAAGTTAAACTGTTTCCCTAACATAGCTAATAATTTGAAAATGCCAAGGTATCTTAAGTGGGACTTTACGCACGGGAATTAAAAGTAATTGCATCAAGAATAAATAATATATAGGTAAGTGCAAGTAAAAATATTTGTAAATAAGATAAAAACTGTTTACGGATACAACTACACAACGAGGACATCTATTATGGAAACAACCGTAGACCCCTCGCACCTCTTCGTAAATGAGAACGTGAATAACCAATATGTTCCGTGTACAAATATTTTGAATTCAGAACTGTTATAATTACGAATAGCTGAATACAAAACGAGGATATGGAATATTTTATGAGAATATATCATTTTAATTGACCGCGCGTCCTCCACACTGAAAATATATGGTTCGCAACGGTCGTAAGATGTGGAACAGATGGTGGGTGAGAAAACGCCAGGAAGAAATGTGTATACAAAGTTTCGACAAGCAACGCGTGTCTAAAGAAAGATACAATGTTTTGCAGGATTACTAATGATACGTAAATAAACATAAATGGGTCCCATTAAGAATGGATATAAACAGCGATAGTTATATCGAAACGATATTTTCATGAGCGGTATCGTTGATCCGAACACGGAGATTGCATTACCTTTTCGGACTATCAAAATTTTCGTTAAATTGAAGTGATGGGAAAATTTCAAACCGGAATATTATTAAGGAATATAGTCATACAGTGTAGGTTCTGCCTGTTATTTGTTTCAGTAGTCGACCTAATTGCCCAATTCAAGCAAGTAATAAATTAGCTTATAACATTTCTTGACTTTAACTATATATTCCATTAAATTAAAAATCTGGTGCGTGCGCGCAACACACAACTTTCACTTACCAACTTACTTAGATTAGAAATTGACGTGTTTTGCTAATTATCATTTCCCAAAGTCACACATTTTTCTACATTCATATCTTAATTTTGTTAATCGTTAAAGCCGTTTTTGAGTATATAAAAAAACCCGTGAAAATGATACAAAATTTATTAAGTAAAGTCCCCCCTCCCGTAGATCAATTTTGATGAAATTTTTACAGTCATATTTCGGGCATATAAATCGATCAAATACTCAGTTTAATCAAAATCGTTAGAGCCGTTTTTGAGAAAATCGAAAAAAACGTAAAAAGTTATTAAATAAAGTACCCCCTCCCTTTGAGCAATTTTGATGAAATTTTTGCTGTCACATCGCGGGCATATACCTACACTAAATACCCAATTTCAGGTTCCCACGGTTTATAGTTTTTGAGCTAGTCTGTTCACATACACACACACACACACACACACACACACACACACACACACAGACCATTTCGCGGGACTATGTGTGTAAATGGTTATTTCGACTCAGGGGGTCCCAAAACGTGTATTTCCGTTGAAAACCGGAAGTCGAAAATTTTCACGATCGCAATACTTCCACTTACTATATATTTCATATATAGGTAAGTGGGATAGCCGAGCGTGTAGGAGCGCGAACCGTTGTTGCACGCTCGAGCCGAACGGCGGCGGTTCGAATCCGCCCTGGGAGGGTTGACTTTTATTTCGTGGAGGCCCCACGAAATAAATCTCGACCCTCCCACCATGGTTAGAATAGGTTGGTTACACCTGTAGAGTAACCCCCCGTATGCCACATATGGCCAGGTAGGGGTACCGAACAAAAAAATATAGGTAAGTGAAAGTAAAAATTAATACAACAGACTGCTAAGGTTACGTTCGGTCAAGATAATCTTTGAACGATTTTGGTATTTTCTAATGGGTTTCAGTTAGCAATCAATAGATGTACCTTTGTATTCTCTTGGTCTTGGTCAAAGATATCTTGGTTTTTCTACCAAGATATCTTTAAATTTCCCGAAATTGACTTTCCAATAGTTTTGAGGAAGTGAGAGATCAGAAAGAAAAACGACTCTAGAAGCATAGATATTTCGTAGCTAATCCTCCCATCTCTCATCATTCAATATTAATGTTTTTATAATTGTTCGGATTACCGAGGGTTTCGGATTGTCAAATTGCAATTGTATGCGGAAATGATAATTATCGTTATATTGGGTCTCTTATATTTTTCATTTTTAAATAGAGTTTAGTAGTACAATATGATCAAAAAAATTAATAAAGAATATTGATATTTTTAATAATTGAAATAAGGGAAAAGGGCCAGCACCTAAATGAAGTAACTACATCAGAAAAAAAATTGTTTTCTTTATTTTATTGCCTTATAATCAAGCAATATCCTAATTCTACGTCGCCATCACTTCAAACAGGGGAAACTCGTCTCACAAACAGTTTATGAATTCCGTTACAGAATACATGGGTAATATATTTTTTCTAAACATAATACATACAGGTATGGGAGGAAAGCTCTGTGAAGGGAATAATATATCATTTTTTTTTTTTTGCGCTTATTTGGATATGACGTTAAATTTTTCATAGTCTAAATAAATGATAATTTAAAGAATAAATTTGTTTTCCTCGCCTCCTAAGCCCAATTAAAAGTATTCCCTAAGCCTCCTTATGAGTGTATTATCTATGAGGTGAATAATTTAAAATGAATACTAAAATAATTAATACAGATAAAGAAAAAAAATTAAAATGAAAAAATGTATCATTCTGTATTCAGCCCTTATCCTTAGTTCAACAATAATTATAAAAGTTTTTATTAAAATAAAATTTTGATCATACTAATTTTTTTTCCAACACATTTTTTCATCTAAATAATAAATAGCCAAGCGTCGGTTGAGAATCTGAATAAGAAAAAATCTGGTGCGTGCGCGCAACACACAACTTTCACTTACCAACTTACTTAGGTTAGAAATTAATGCGTTTTGTTAATTCCCACTTCTCAAATGAACAGAACATCTTTAATTATAACGCATTGGTTTGTCATTAAAGGCGTTCGGCGCATGCGTGAACTCAAGGTGTTTTATGAGTTGACGAAATATTCATTTTTTTTTCTCCTGTATATGTTTACTTGATTTTCTACATATATCATATTTAGCCATTTCTTATTTTTAGGCGTGATGAGAGACAGTTAATTTCTCAATATAAACTAAAACAAAGGTACTTTATAGGAAAACAAAAAAGGCCCCTTCCCCATTTAAGCCCCCTCAGAACATTTTAATAATGATAAAGCTTACCTGATATTAAATAAAAACTAATTTTCATTAAACATGACGAATTTGATAAAAATCTTTAAAGCCGTTTTTGAGATAATCGATCAAAAAGGTAAAAATTGGTTATGAAGTAAAGTGCCCCCTCCGTTTGACCAATTATGATGAAATGTTGGCTATCACATCTTTGGCATATACATACATCAAATACCAAGTTTGATCAAAATCGTTAAAACCGTTTTTGAGTAAATAAAAAAAAACCTGAAAATGATATAAAATTTATCAAGTAAAGTCCCCCCTCTTGTAGATCAATTTTGATGAAATTTTTACAGTCATATCTCGGGCATGTAAATACATCAAATACCAAGTTTGATCAAGATCGATAAAACCGTTTTTGAGTAAATAAAAAAAACAGGTGAAAATGATACAAAATTTATTAAGTAAAGTCCCCCCTCCGGTTGATCAATTTTGATGAAATTTTTACAGTCATATCTCGGGCATATAAATACATCAAATACCCAGTTTGATCAAAATCGTTAAAGCCGATTTAGAGTAAATAAAAAAAACACGTGAAAATGTTACAAAATTTATTAAGTAAAGTCCCCCCTCCGGTTAATCAATTTTGATGAAATTTTTACAGTCATATCTCGGGCATATAAATACATCAAATACCCAGTTTGATCAAAATCGTTAAAGCCGATTTAAAGTAAATAAAAAAAACACGTGAGAATGTTACAAAATTTATTAAGTAAAGTCCCCCCTCCGGTTAATCAATTTTGATGAAATTTTTACAGTCATATCTCGGGCATATAAATACATCAAATACCCAGTTTGATCAAAATCGTTAAAGCCGATTTAGAGTAAATAAAAAAAACACGTGAAAATGTTACAAAATTTATTAAGTAAAGTTCCCCCTCCGGTTAATCAATTTTGATGAAATTTTTACAGTCATATCTCGGGCATATAAGTAGATGAAATACTCAGTTTAATCAAAATCGTTAGAGCCGTTTTTGAGAAAATCGAAAAAAACCTAAAAAGTTATTAAGTAAAGTACCCCCTCCCTTTAAGTAATTTTGATGAAATTTATGCTGTCACATCGCGGGCATATACCTACACTAAATACCCAATTTCAGGATCGCACGGTTTATAGTTTTTGAGCTAGTCTGTTCACATACACACACACACACACACACACACACAGACACACACACACACAGACCATTTCGCGGGACTTGGTCATTTCGACTCAGGGGACCCCAAAACGTGTATTTCCGTTGAAAACCGGAAGTCGAATTTTTTCACGATCGCAATACTTCCACTTACTATATATTTCATATATAGGTAAGTGAAAGTAAAAAGTGATCCTGAAAAAGAAAAAAAAAAGGATTCCGGTTGTGAACAGGTCTCCTCCTTGATTACGGGAATGGGTGGAATGGAAGAAGTTTACAATCGAAATGTCTAAGGGTTCGGTTTGATTTTATTCAGTAAAATAATCGATAACGTTGAATTTTTCGCTAATAGTTTTTTTTTATAATTAGATTCTTCTAAATTTTTCGCTAAGTACTTAGGGAATTAGTGTTTTGTTTTTTACTCGGTAGGTATGTATATAATTTGCCAATGGTAATAATCAGCATGACGTTAGTAATTTTTTTTTAATTTTCTTGGTTTTTTTTTCTGAAAAAAATGGACGAGACATTTACGCGGAAAAGATATATAAATCTGTCTAAATAAATTTCTTCAGTGTAAATTACGTTTGAGAGACTTGGATTCATTTTCATTTCCGTCACCATTTTACTAGCACTTCAAGCATCTTTTACAATTCTTAACCGTAAAATGTAAAGATTAAAATTAAGGATTAAAGGCATATCCCTGATATTAATTGAAAAGAGGCCAAAATTGATAGTTTATTAATGACCTAAAGAGGATTTGCCTCTAAAACTTTGAATCTCGTTTTTATTAAAATTAAGGATAGCAAAATCATAGGTATACCAAATATTGAAAATAAATTTTATTTTTTAAGTCATTGCAAAGCATAAACATCTGAGAAGAATTTTAACTCTAACAAGCATAACAACTTTAATGTTACTTTAATATTTTAACTAATAAACTTATCGACTAAAAATATAATTTTTATAGACATCATAATTAGTACTTGATTAAATATTAAATTTTTAATAGTATTTATCAGAAGGAAAACGAAGTAAGACAACACGCCTAAAAAAAAAATTACAATTTGCATTAATTCAAGAAAAACTAACCATAGGGAAGATTTCACAATTAAATCCACAAGGTGTCAACAACTAGTTTTTGCACTTTTTACAATAAGTATTGCCATAGGGTAAAACTATTGAACTTTTGACAAAAAAAAAAAAATCTGGTGCGTGCGCGCAACACACAACTTTCACTTACCAACTTACTTAGATAAGAAATTGGCGTGTTTTGTTAAATATCATTTCCCAAAGTCACACATTTTTCTACATTCATATCTTATTTTTGTTAATCGTTAAAGCCGTTTTTGAGTAAATAAAAAACCCCATGAAAATGATACAAAATTTATTAAGTAAAGTCCCCCCATCGGTTGATCAATTTTGATGAAATGTTGGCTATCACATATTTGGCATATACATACATCAAATACCCAGTTTGGTCACAATCGTGAAAGCCGTTTTTGAGTAAATAAAAAAAGCACGTAAAAATGATACAAAATTTATTAAGTAAAGTGCCCCCTGCGGTTGATCAATTTTGATGAAATTTTTACAGACATATCTCGGGCATATAAATAGATCAAATACCCAGTTTGATCGAAATCTTTAATGCCGTTTTTGAGTAAATAAAAAAAACACATGAAAATTATATAAAATTTATTAAGTAAAGTCCCCCCTCCGGTTAATCAATTTTGATGAAATTTTTACAGTCATATCTCGGGCATATAAATACATCAAATACCCAGTTTGATCAAAATCGTTAGAGCCGTTTTTGAGAAAATCGAATAAAACCTAAAAAGTTATTAAGTAAAGTACCCCCTCCCTTTGAGCAAATTTGATGAAATTTATGCTGTCACATCGCGGGCATATACCTACACTAAATACCCAATTTCAGGATCGCACGGTTTATAGTTTTTGAGCTAGTCTGTTCACACACACACACACACACACACACACAGACACACACACACACAGACCATTTCGCGGGACTTGGTCATTTTGACTCAGGGGGTCCCAAAACGTGTAAATCCGTTGAAAACCGGAAGTCGAAATTTTTCACGATCGCAATACTTCCACTTACTATATATTTCATATATAGGTAAGTGAAAGTAAAAAAAACTTTATAAGGACGGATTAAGAGGAGCTATAGGAAGTTTCCATTTGATCCCTTCATAAAGTTTTTTTTTTTTTTTTTTTTAATTTCACCACAGAAATGAGGTCTTAAGGGTGTCAATAACTTTCAGGTTTACCCTATATAGACAGACAGTCAACGCTTTTTACACTGTTATTGATTTTGATAAGCAACTGAAAGTATTTATCTTGGTGTCGTTTACCTCCCAAGCATAGGTATAAAAAAATATGCCTCAAAGAAAATAGACAAAGAAATAAAAAGTTCTCTTGCACAAAATTAATTCAATGTGAGAAATAAAAATCACTAGAAGAACATTGATGATCATTAACATTATTAATAAGTCAAGGGAAGAGAAATTTTGAAAACAATAAAACCAACAAAAAAAAAAACAAACATAAAATTCTGATTGTAATAACTTCACGGTATGTACTGGCTGTGAGAGGTTACATAATAAGGACGATATGTAGAAGTCAAAAAGGAAACACTCCATTCTATTTCAATTAGGTTACTGAGGCAAAAGATAAGCCTTATCTCAATTGCTTCATCTAATCAACTTGAGGTCCTTGCAACCTGCGGCACACATACAACTTTATTATTGTACTACCAAGACAATTAGTGAGGCACCGTTTTAAGGCAAACTTTATCCTTAAATTCACCCTTTCTTAACTTCTTATGTTCCTAGATCACAATTAGTATTAAGAAAATAAAACTATGGAAAAAAAAAAATTTACAATATGTAATTATGACAAAGATCGTCTCGAAAATTCAAATCGGGAACAGAAATTAGTTAAAAACCATCTAAGTATTCCGATTAATGCCAGTCAATCAAACACAGGATTCTCTATAATATACGAGGAGCTTGAGGAGTTCTACGATTGTTAACAATTACGAATTTTATATTAACAAGGTGCAATAAATGAATATTTTCTAAATTCCATGTTCAGGTAAAATACTCCAGAGAGGCTAAATTAAGGCAACCATTTCATAACCATTTAGAACAAAATATAAATTGAAATTGAAAAAATGATAATAAAAAAATTTACACTCAAGAATTTCGACAAAACTTAAAAAAAATTTAAGCGGCCTGATATTGACATAAATCGAGATCAATCAAATAAATGCAAACTTGAAAATAATATTTTAGCCCTTAAATCAGAAAAAAAAATCCTAATCCTATTGAAAATCATCCTAATCTAATTGAAAATCTCTCGATACTTAGGCCTAATTAGGCCTCGGTTATTCAGATCTACGGATTATCCGGATCACATTTATAGACATTTTTATTTTATTAAATGTTCACGTATACAATAACTTTAAAAACAGATATCATAACATAGTTAAATATATTTAAAAAAATGCGCTTTTGACGAAACTCTTTAAAACTAAATTATTAGGTAATGTAAAGAAAGAAGATCGTGCTTCGTATAAACGCCAAATATTTCCGAAAGAAAAAATAGTGGACCAAATCATTCTAACAGAACGATGTGAAAAGGTTTTTGGCGACGTATGGAATTTTAAGTTATTATATATAATTTTGGTATAAACTCGTACCGATTTATGTTGAAATAAATTCATATTAGCTTCTTTCATGTTTTTTTATTTGTTTTTCACTATTTTTATCGTTTTATAGCTCCTGATTAAATAAAAAAACTAACTTTATGTAAGGCAAAGACGGACCTTTTAAGCCATCTTGTGAAGTTCAAAATAAAATAAGAGCCCTCGAGATTGCTATATGAATGAATCATTAACAAATGGGCTCCTGACACGAATACTCCTTGATAGCCCTCAAACACGACGGGTGATTAACTGATAATAAGGCTTATTTTCGTTGCATAGCAAATTTTCAAGCACCCTTGTAGCACGGTATAAGTAACTTACAAAGGTACATATAGGTTTTATGTTTCATCGAATAATATTTTGTGCGAATGAATGTATATGGTATATGTTTTATTCGATTTTTTTCATATCTAATATGTTTTTAAACGAAAGAAAGTTAATTTCTCTGTCTAAACAATAAAATAAAAGGTAGTTAATAATAGGAAAACAAAAAATTCCTTCGCCATTTACGCCCCAATCAAAACATTTTTATGATAAAACCTACCTGATATTAAAGAATACTTGATTCTCATTATAAAAGAAGGTTAATCAAAATCGTTTACCGTTTTTGAGAAAATCGAAAAAACGCATAAGTCGGACAAAATGTGTGAAATAAAGTTCCC
Organism: Aelia acuminata; assembly: GCA_911387785.2. Taxonomy (NCBI): domain Eukaryota; kingdom Metazoa; phylum Arthropoda; class Insecta; order Hemiptera; family Pentatomidae; genus Aelia; species Aelia acuminata. Next base: position 74,560,331 of record OU426981.1, on the reverse strand, counting down.
CCTCCGTTTGATCAATTTTAGATGTAACATCAAGGGCATAAACATCAAACGCCCAATTTCAGCATCGTACGGTTTGTAGTTTTTGATCTGTTTTTACATATACACACAGACCATTTCGCGGGACTTGGGTTATTTGGACTCAGGGAACCCCCAACATGTATTTCCGTATAACAACAAAAGTCCAAATTTTTCACGATCGCAATACTTTCTCTTACTATATATTTCATTTATAGTGACAGTACAAAAAAACCTGTACCACTACAACCCATAAAAGGTCTAGGATGCAGTAGTGTATAAGGAAGTATTGTTTCTTGGTCAGCGGTCATGCAAGGTGTTTTGACGCTGTTCAGGCTCAGGCTCGGCCCCAGGGGTTCAGCAATTAATAGCCTGTAATTATATGTATTTTCTTATTATACGAGCGGATGAGAATGTAAGAAACATAAATATTTTAACAAATTGTAATGTCCCCGTTTGATATCAAAGATTTAGAGATAAATATGTAAAACACTCATTCCCAAATTGAGAACATCGAAATTCTAGCATCTTCTCATGTCACTAAATAGTACCTAAAATACCGCTAAGTTATCCAAGGGAGGAGGTGAATATAGGCGACTCTGGATAAACAGATGATCGGTTGATAAGAAGAAAATTGAAAGGACGGTCAAGTATGAACTCTACATTCAGATCTTATCATCCTGCGCCCCTAAGCTTAATCCCATTCTCATCTCCGATACTCGCCTATCGTATTCATCTCATACTAAACAAATACTTATCATAACATTTTTCTTCCTTTTATTGGAAGGGGGTGTAAGGAGGAATAAATAGCTTAAGTATTTTCTTTCTCGTGACTTTCAACAATACAGTCATTTAAGTATGTTGAAAATATGGGCAACTCATTTAACGAGATTTTATGATTAAAAGAGTTTTGGAAAAATGTTTAACTTTCAAAAAAAGGGAAATAGGTAATAAAAAACGAAACTCAACAGAATTATTTTTGAACATGATAATGTTGAGACAAAATTATATCACATTATACACATATTTTGATAAGTAGAAAAGGGACGAGAAGTGAAGAAATAATATAATGGAATAATAACAAAAATCGGATAATAGTTTTAGTAAAGAAATAATTATTAATTATCTTCTAATTTGATGCTAATGTATGCATGAATTCAAGCTATTGCTACAAAAATTTCATGTTCCTTATTCTTTTTAGATTTTTAGGTAAACATTTTATTTCTAGCGAATTAATTATTTTTGTTGGTTTTACCTCTCGTTCAATTCTTAGCCCTAATTATTAAGGTTCCTTATGTCTTTTCAAAATATGTCAATCGTGAATACTGGATGTAGATAGAAAAAACATAACATATCGGCGACCTAAAAATGGAAAAATCAAATTATATACGAGGAGAGAAATGCGGTTCTTCATATCATCAGTGAATTCATATTTTTGAAATTTCAAACTAACAAAAGCTTGCACGTCCTGAATTTGAATACCGAGGGAACGAGGAATGGGGGGGGGGGGGGGGGGAGAGGAGAGGAACAGGGTAAAGTTGGTTTGGGAAGCGAGTGTACATTACCGATCGGTGGGGGCACGGGACCCGCGTTGCCATGGCAACTACGCTGTAATTATTACGCGAGGGTAAAAAAGAAAGAGCTACGCGGATGCTCTGTTCACGTGGCAACTGGAAATTCTCCTCCTCCCCCCCCCCCTCCCCATCTCCCCCTAGATATAGTAACCATTTCTTATCTAGCCGGGGTTGTGGCTTACGGATTTAAATAATCCTGGTGGAAACAAATGTCTATAAAAACAAAATATTAATTAAAAAAAAACAAATAAGAAAAAACAAGAAAAAAACAAAACAATATGTACATGAAGTCAGATGCAGGTGGTTATTTTAAACATAATATGCTATTCAAACCATGTGACGAAAAAAAAAAAAACTATTGCATGTTCTATATAGAAAATAAATATAACAAAATCAAATGAAATTTTTTTCTTGAATTCAACAAAAAAATAAGAAAATAAACATATATTTTTATTTTTAAGACCGATACATTTTTATTTAAAATATTCAATAAAATATTTTCGAGTAATAATAAAATTAATAAAATTGTTTAATTCACCATACCATATGAACATATTTAATAAAAACAGGAATGTTAACCACATTAAACTTATGATCACTTGAAAAATTAGATTTTAAGTATTAAAACTTACGTTTTATGGAAACTCCTAATTAATTTTAAAAGGAAAAACTGCAGTCAATATATATCAAAATTTATATTATTTTACCGATGTTTAATTACGTTTAACAATATTAAACTGGGAATTGCAGGACAAAGCACTTCTATCAGTACTATTGGCTTTATAATACAAATATAACCAGCTTTGTTGTCAGACCAGTCAAAATTATCATAACCACAAGATGAACACTTATCAAAAAATATCAGACTTGACCAAATTATAAAGGATATCTGAAATGGACAAAAATACTTTGAATTTTCAAATCAACATGAAATATTGGAATTAATGCAATTAAAATTTTTAATTTAAACTATCAACAAATGAATGCAAGTAATTCAAATAAAGAACACTTAGAAATAAAAATAAAAAAATCAGGAAAAAAAAATAACAGTGGATAACAAAGCGATTAAATTCACTGAATATAGATCACTGAAAATAAATTTTTAAAAAAAATATGAAACATAAATTTTTAATAAACATGACCAGAAATTAACACAAGTGATCTATAAAAACAACGACCTTTGATATGATGACATTAATATTCACTCCTACTAATATAAATTGAATTGCCTACCACAATATATACAACTAGCACTCATGTGTCTTTAATTTATAACAGTTGGCTGAAAATATTAAGAATGCTATACAAACGGTCTATATAGGTAAAATGTTTAAGTAATTTTCAGCATATATAAATAAATTTAGGAGAATAATAAAGGATCTGATTTTCACAAATTTTAATCAAAATCGATATAGACTAAACAATAAAATTATGATAACTTAAGAAAAGATATAAAAAAGTAAATGTGAACTTACCCCTGATCTATCCTGTCAACAGGTCCAGGAGGCATTTGACCAGGCATCATACCATGGCCAGGAATAGGCCCCGGGAGAGGTCCATGTCCAAAAGGTGAACCCGGTGGCATTCCAAACTGATGTCCCCCAAACTGCGCTCCAGGCCCACCAAAATGAGGGTTGCCGCCAGGTGGTCCGAAAGGTCCAGAGGAACCTGGCCGGCCTACGAAATTCGGTCCTGAGCTAGACGGAGAGCCAAATGGTCCAGGACCATTATAGCTAGAATTAGCCGGAGGAGGGGGAAACTGAGGTGGGCCTGGGCCTGGAGTCGAGGAGCCAGATGGGGCAGGGGAGGCCGTGTATTGAGGCGTAGAGGATCCTGGGGCATAGGGGCCTGAGCCAGCAGGAGAGCCTGCTGGAGGACCCTGGAATTGACCCTGATATCCGCCTGGAGGTGGAGGCCCAGATCCAAAAGATGGAGCTGAATTAAAAGGGGCATTAGGGTCGCCAGGCGGTGGGCCCTTCCACGACACACCTGGGTCCTCCAGTGTGGCGGGTAGGGAAATAGGAGGTGCGACTCGACGGTTACAGCCTAAAAAACAAAGAAAGAAAGCCAGATATTAGATGATACTCTTGGTAAGGACACTAGACATATAAAAAATAATAATTATCACGGATGTAACAACCAAAAATTGAGACAAAATAATCAAGAAATTAAATATTGTACACCACATAGTAAAAATAAATTAAATAGAAACGAGAAACAAAATAGATATTTTATAATGCAGGAAGTGATAGATGCGACGAACTGAACAAATACACATGTAAATTATTGCCTCGTAATATAACAAATAGGTAAAAATAGTATAATCCCACTTCTAAAATTAATTTATTTTTACTGTTTATATCTTTAATGAACATTATCTTGTCGGTTAAAATTCACTTATTGAACAGTTAAACGCATAAAGTAAACTCTAAACAATGTTTGATGTAGGCATAAACTTAAGTGGTGCAAAAAAAACAGAACATTGTCAAAAACTACGATAAAATAAAATCATAAAATATATAAATAAAAAGATAACATAAAGATAACAGGAAAGAAATGTTAAAAAGAAAATAAGTCACTAAAAAGGATAATAGAAAAAAAAAGATAAGAGGTTAGTTATAGCATAAGTATATCAGAGTAAAATCCTTTACTAATATATACTGAAAACTGTATCGAGTGGGAATAGAACGTAATGAATCTGCTAAAACATTTGTGAATCGGCTTCAACCTTAAGAAATAATGTGATATACAACAAACATAACAGATTCTTAAGCACTATTTTTAGATTTTAAATTGGTTGGAGCTAATTTTTTGAAGTAAAGGGAGAACATTTAATTTTCTATGAAAAATATTTAAATATCTTGGAATTAACAGCAAATTATTCTTTGTAAGTGTTAAATGCTAAGAAAACAGATAAAGCGTTTAGAATTAAGCAAGGAAGAAAAACATGACTATTTGTTTGGTTTTGTAGCATAACCTAGCTCCAAGTTAAGATGAAAATTTGAAAAAAAGCGGTTATCTGGAAAAACACAGAAGTCATATTGTAGAAGGAGGTTAATCTAAGGACCAAATAATCTATAACAAAATTTCGTGTACCAGTATTTCTCATGACAGAAGCCTTCATATTGGCAACACAAATGCACAACAGTGAAAAGGGAGAATTTCTAACACTTTTCTCCCCGTCACACAGGAATTAATTTTTAAAAATTACATTTTTTGCTTCGTTGGCCTCCGCGTCCCTGTCTCATTCTGTGATTGTCAAAACACGTGAAAATAGAATGTTTTGAAAGACTGCCTTTCTAACCACATTACTCATACAACACTTCATGTCCTGGCGGCACAACACTCCACAACACAAAACACGCACAAACAAATCATAACACAAGTCACTGATTAATTTCCCAGTCATTAACCATGATGTATGGTCCATCCTGTTTAAAAATCAACAGAACCCTGTTGGGTAGCCTATACCTCATTTCTAAATAAAATCAACTTCTCAAGAAAGGCAGCAAGTAAACACTACGCAAGTCAAAACAACTTCACTAAAAATTTAAAATACGTATTTCAGCGATAAATTAATGCACAAATTAAGATCTGGCAGTGACTAAATAATTTTAGAGCAATGTAAACCGAAAAACACTGAACTAAGACTAAAACAAACGCGAAAAGTGAGAAACAACATGGACGCTGATTTGACTTCAGCCATGCTCACATTCTGTCTCCCCCATCACCACTATGCTGTGCTATTCCAAGTTCAATCACAACCTCAAATATAAAATATTTACGTTGGTAACACTCTAGATACAATAAGTGCGGTTAAACCTCTTAATTTATGGATGGGATGATATTTTATGAAAAGTATAACAGTAAGTCAGTTAGTTACACTAAGCGAAATTAAATGCCTGCCAAACCGGCACCTTTTTTTCCTACCAAACAGTTTTAAGTTGTGATATTTACATCAAATAATTTAATGATATAATTCGAAAGTTTCCCACCTTATTTGTCGACGTCCTGTTCTTTACTGGCTTCACAATAATTGTCAACTAATTTTCTTCTTGGGTCGCCTGCAAAAATTTGATGGCGAGAATCCTGAAATCGGTGCCATTTTTACAGTGAGACGGCGGCGCCACGCATCAGTTTCAAAGTCAAAGCACTATCACTTAGATTAAACACTGCTGTTAAATAGTTCATGCACTCTTTTAACACTGTTTTCACAATAATTAGTACAAATTCATCAACTATTTCACAACTGACATCAGTTTTTTTTTGTCCGTTTTACATCGTGAAGACAGGTTTAGTTGACAGTGTCACCCCGGTAAAAATCAATAAAAGTACCAGGCCACCCCTACGCACTATCATGACAGGATTGTGTGTGGGGGAAAAAGTCAGGGTCCAGTCTCATGAGCGCACTAAACTTAACTGGCGACATTGTGGAATACAAAGTCATGTGGCGTGACTTGGTATCGCATCGTTGACTCCCATGTGAAAACAATAATGGATCCTGACCTCCTCATTATCTACACGCCTTTAGAAAGTTATAATTCACGTTAAAAAAAAAATTTGTAACCAAAATAATCATAAAAATAATAAAAATGACAAACAAATTGGGTTCAACAATAATAACAAAGTTTTTTAGAACGAACTGCAAATATGAAATTGCTATTAATGTAAAAACATAAAAATGTTTTTTAAAAAAACAACAAAACTTAAACTGCGGTATTAAGAATTGTGGTGTCGGTAGCGGCACTGGAATGGCCTCTTGCCTTAGGGAACGAACGTTGTCACCTAGCCCAGGTTGTGTCATAGTACTGTACTCAATAGGTAAATAAAGGTGAAACCAAAGAGATGAATTCAAGTCTTTGAACTTTAATAGAGTAATAAATAGATGTAGTTGATAATACTTCACATAAGAATGAGCATATATTTAATAAATGAGTTTAAACATAATACTGATTTAATAATTGATCTTTGAAAGCACGACGTGTGCTTACCTTTGAATGCTACACCGTGGTATGCGCTGTTGCCAAATATTGCAAGACGCCGCTACTGTAACTTCAAGGTTTCTTTGCCGGCAGTTGGTAAAATGATTGCAGTAAAATGAGTTGTGTGAATAAGTAATCAACGTTACCAGCATCTTTTCGAATCCAATTCAATATTAATTATTTTTGAACAAAGCTCACTCAAATGAATAAATAAAACACGAAAATTATGCTGTAATAACTAATAAGTAATTAAATTGATAACTTCTTTCTAACTAGTTGATAACACTTAATTCAATAAAATAAAACATTTAAAAAAATATATTAAACTCTAAAAATTAAAAGAGGAGGGAAAAGTACAATAATTAAAGAGTACCCCTTCTGCCATCTATTGAGTTCGTTAAGAACTACATTCTATTCTTGGATTCATGACCTTACAAATATTAGAGAGCAATGATGTCATGTATTGCAACATATGTCTAAAACTTTTATGAAACAATAGATTATGCTTTGTAAACTTTTAAATTTCGCTTAGTGAAACAGAGATATTAATTAAAAAGATCTGGCCTTCTAGATTCAAGTTTTATTAAGAAGCTAGAAATGCGGGCATGCGCACTGTGAGGGCCTTTTGATTCTCGACTCTTCTGATTTCATCATCTTGTTACACGTGAAGTTATCTTAGTACTTTTTAAGTAAATCCCATTGAAACAAAATGTTGAACTTGGCAAAGATTTCACCGGTTACATCTCACTTCGTAAATCCTCATAATGGGTTCACGGTAAGCATTTAATTTATTCCAGAAATATGTAATATAAAAGTTCCATTACCGGTGCACAACTTAATTACTTGTTTCTTAAAATTTAGTTACATTTTAATTCTTCTATTTGTCATTCAATACTTACCTATGCTATGTTAAGTTTACCAAAATGTACTTTTTTCCCCTGTTTTGTATTTAATGGTAATAAAAAATATTTATCTTTAAAGTTATAATGATTACTTTGTCAGATTTTAGTATTCCAGTTTTCTTACTAATACTTCCCAGTAGCATTTTATTTTTCTTATTATTTCCTAGTTTTCTTCTTTCACCATAAGATAACCTAAATTCACTGCCTGGTAATGTTAAGATTCACTAAATTTAGTTTAGTTTATCACCCAAAGAAATTCTATTTCTGTTCTTAAATACACAAATTGTTATGAATTCACTGTATATGTATATAAATTTTTGGTGGAACATAAATGTTTTCATTTTAGGAATCATTAACTTTCTCTATCCTTGTGTGATTTTGAATTATGGGAAAGGACACTTTAATCTGGTTGTGTTAAAAAAAAATATTTTTTATAAATTGTAGGTTTTAATAATGTAATTTCTGTTGTTTTTTTTCAGAAGCCATCAGTCATGCACATGTTGCGTCATGTTCAAAAGAAACATAAGTATGCTTTGTTCTCTTCCCTAACATTCCATTAAATATTTTTAGCTAAGAAAATTACTTTAATAATTTTAAATATTTTAGATCCGAAGGTGTCAGGGGTACAGTTATTGGCATAGATTTAGGAACAACCAATTCATGTGTTGCTGTAATGGAAGGTAAACAGGCTAAAGTTATTGAAAATGCTGAAGGTTCAAGAACCACCCCCTCTGTGGTAGCTTTTACGAAAGGTATTAACTTATTAATAATTTGCTTAGATACAAAATTTATGTTTCTTTAGGCCTAATATAAAATTGTTTTAAGATGGGGAGCGTCTTGTTGGTATGCCAGCCAAACGTCAGGCAGTTACCAACTCTGCAAATACATTTTATGCCACCAAACGTCTTATTGGTAGGAGATTTGAGGATGCTGAAGTTAAAAAAGACATGTAAGTTCTGTATTATTACTTGTTGTGTAATTACGTTACTACTGTATGTTACTTAGATGTCTTAATGCCATTAACATGCAATATAAAAGTTAGAAGATGATGAAATATTGCCTCATCACATGCCTCACATTCATGTCTGTTGACCATATCCAGTATGTTAAATCCATGGTTTCTCTTATGATTGGCTTTTTTAAAATTGCGAAGTAAGAGCACCGATCTAATTGTGAATTACTATTAGACAATGGTTTGGCCTGACTTAAAGTTTTGCTTATCTCATTTTAATATTAAAGATATAGATACATATATATATTTCAGAATCATGGAAGGTAAGAGTGTAAGTGGAAAAATAAAATATATATTCCTAGATAATAGGATTTTATCTGTTATACTAATGAAATGTTTCATATATACACTCATGTATTTCTGTCGAAAATAATTAGTAATAATATTTATAGGTAGTCCTTGAGGGTTAAAAATATTGAAATACATGTAGGTTGTTGATGTGTTCGTTTGTTTAACGTCCCCTTATGCAACCACGGGCTAATCTGATGATGCCACAGTGGGAGTCATAAATTTTGCCTATCATTAATTACTGCATTTGCCTATATTACTATTGAAATAATCTGTTCCATTTTATTATAAATTACTTAGTTAAGTTACTCATTTCTTTCCTAAACTTTCTTCCATTATTACCAACAATTGGGAAGGAAATGTTAGCTATACTCTTAGTACTTCACTATTCTGGTGATTTTGTAGTGCATGACATAATAATCTTATATCCAGTCTCCAAGTTGAGTATTTTTTCACTGTTCTGAGGTATGGTAGCATGTAGTGCATACCAGATTGATCTTGTAATCAACCTCCATGATGAATAAACTATTTGAAGCTGGGAACCCCAATGAATTTAAAACAGTAGATTCTTTTTTTTTTTTCTACAGAATGTAGTTTTATAATACATTTTTTGTTAAAAGTGTGTTACGAATTATTTACTATGCACTTTTTCTATGTTAATCTTTTGACTGTTCATCTAATAATCTTTCTTTATCTGAGAGACGACTAAAGTTCAGTTCTGCCTACATATTACATACTTGATTTAAATTACCAATCTTTAATGCAGGTCACATTGAAAAAACAGGTAGAACATAAGAAGTGTGGTGTCTGAGAATGAATTATTTGGTGCCACTTAAGCGTTTCATCCCTTGGGGCTTAGGCCAAGCTTTTCTTTAAGGCCTTTATTTTCTCTTTCTTTTTTTTTTAAGGTTATCAGGTCAACCTCTCATTTTCTTTATTGAAATAGTTTACCAAAAATCATGGAAATTGTGGTACACCAAAAATCAAGGCTTTTGCTTCACTCTCTTTTCAACTTAATATCAACAAATTATTAAGAAAGTGAATAATTGAATGTAGACCCTAAGCATACATAATCTTAAAAGCATTGATATATATATCCTTCAAGGTCATTTGTTAAGATCACAAAGGTCATTTGTACTTACTGTTGATTGGTGCAGAATGTGAAAATTGTCTTTTTTAAAACTTCGAAGTGAAACACTAAGTTCTTTTAGCTGTAGTTTATAATTGTAGGTTATGGCTAATATGTTGAAATTTCAGTCAATTTTTATTTTACATTGTTATTGGAATATAATAACCTTAAATGCAACTGGTGTTTTCATTTCTCTTATAAGATTCCATGATCTAATCTTTTCTGGAACGTTACATAACTTTTTGATTATATAATGTTTATTCTCTATTATATGTTGATATTTCATCATTTTTATTTTTAAATAATTACTTTTTAATTTTTAAATAATTTTATTAGAAGAGAAAAGATTCGACCATGGCCGCGAATCGAACCCAGGTCCTCTGCTATCTCAATGAGTATTGCTTAACAAATATGCTTGAAATGTTTAAGTCCTTTGAAACACACACACTTAAGATTTATAAATCAATAATCCACATTCACTTTTACTAAGCAGTTTCTAAGAAATAATTAGGAGTGGTTCCCTTCATAGTTGTTCTTGGAAAAAAATAAGTGAATTGTAATTAAAATTAATATGAAAAGAAATACTTCCAATAATTAAAAGTTATAATGCTGTCATGAATCTGTATTATACGAGTATATTTTATATTTATATCTGTATTATATATAACAATATATTCCTGAATAAAATCATTGTTTATTAATCAGGCTACAATTAAAGCATCTCTTACAGACTTTAATTTTCTTGATTTGTAATTCCCTGCTAATGCCTGGCACCCCTAGGCCCTAAATGTCACTGCATTTAATTACATATAGTTAGAGTTTTGTGAACTCACAAATATTTCTGGCAGAATAAATTAAGTTATTAGAAGTCCTGGTTACATCGGTACCATTAGATGAAGAACATGAAGTTTAATGGTGTGTTTGTGAATTGAATTAAATTTTTAGGGTGTCATTTTTTTATTTAACCCCTTCATGGCTCCAGACGAGATATCTCGCGAATAAAAGTCGGTCCCCACAAGCTAATGATGAGATAACTCGTCAAAGGCTGCCGTTCCCCACACGCTAATGACGAGATATCTCGCAATTGTTTTTTCGCTTATTTACCATCCTCAGCTTCACAAGAGATAAGTTGTCGTGACTGAGGCACTCCTAGCGGATCCACAGAGTCTTAATAAATAGATCAAGCGGCCGCTAGGCTGCAGGGGTATCTCTATTGCGGAAATATTTGTCGACCCGGTAGCTGCCTGTCATCTAGGTCGGCCGTTCAGGGAAGCCCGGCTCACCCCTTTTTACCTGCTAATTTTTTTTTTTTCTGTCCCTTATCCCTCCCTCGCCTACCATCATGGGTCTGAAGGACATATTTTGCCATTATTCATTCGAGTTCTAGATGCTCTGAGCGATAGTCCTCTGTTTTGGTGATATTCACTGTTTTAATTCGCTAAATATTGCTTTAAATTTAAAAAAAGAATACTTATTAAAAATTAATTAAATTAAAAAAATGTATATAAAGTATTAACATTATTATATTATTATTCATTATTACCTTCTTATATCACGTAATCTCTTATTGCAATCGGTAATCTAGCATTTTAATTTATTGAAATAATGATAAAGGTATTATAGAATCATAAAAAATAAGTGAAACATTATTAAATAGTCATAAAGGTTATGAGAAGTTGAAGCAGTCAGCGGCAGAGAGTGGCCTGCAGTCCTTAGCATGGGGAGTGAAATGCCTGCAGACCCACTCAGTGTCTCAGTGCTACTCTCGTTACAAATGCTTAGCGGTTAAAGGGTTAAATATCTAATACATACTAGAATTTCAAAATTTCTAATCATATGTTAATCTAATTTTTATTGTTGTTCTTTTTATGTTTTTCATAAAGGAAAACAGTGTCATACAAAATTGTGAAGGCATCCAATGGGGACGCTTGGGTTCAGGGCTCGGATGGGAAGATGTATTCTCCAAGTCAAATAGGTGCATTTGTTCTGGCTAAAATGAAAGAAACTGCTGAAGGCTACCTTAACACTCCAGTAAAGAATGCAGTCATTACAGTACCAGCCTATTTCAACGATTCTCAGAGACAGGTAATATTAAACTCAATTGAATGGAGTTTCTTCCTTCTCTATTTCATTTTATTTTTTAAGTATAATTTTAACACACGAGTTAATAATAAATCTCCTTTGTTAAAATTAGTGGCTCACTGTAATTTGTTTTTTCAAGTTTTACTAAACTGATATTTTCAAAATAGCAAGTAATCTACACTCCATAAAATTTGGCTATTAAGTCTAATTGAAACCGAGAAACCCAACATGTTCAAAAAAACAAATGTCAAGTTAAGTTCATTTTTGGGCTACTTACATGATGAGAAATTAAATTCAAGAGAATTTTGTTTATAAATCTATTTTCTTTAAATGCATATATACTGGAGTGAGAAAAAAAAAATTAAGTTAATGGGGATCTCTTAATTCAAAGTCGAAACTTTTATTTCTCTTTTCCATGAATTTGGATTTGTTGAGTTTCTCAAATGACTGATTTAATTACAGTTTCTCAGTTTTTATAGTTTTCAGTATCTCTTTAAGTGTACTGTCTTGACTTAGTAGGCCAATCATTAAAATAGGATGTTAATTTCTTTTTCTTTTTTCACTAAGAAAAAATAAAATAAAAATCCTGCTCTGTGGCTCAAAACCTTGATTTAACTTGTCATCGGTGACTTGGCCAGAAACAGAAAATAATCTGTAATTGCTATGCCTGCGCTAATTTACATCAATACAATGGTGCTTATGACAAAAATTAGGTGATACTTGAGCCTTTAAATTAATGTTGCATTTATTTCCTTGCCAATAAACATGTTTTCTTTGTGAAAAAAAAAAAAAATGTGAAGTGTATTTTATGGAAAGGACTTTAAAACGAAATAATAATATGCTCAAAGTACTATAACTAAATAAGCTTTAATGTTCTTCCTGAAATAAAAACTGAAGGTCTTATTTGAGTTCTTCCTTTATCAACATGATAATTGACTTGTTGTTTAGTTACTCTTTTCCATACGTTATAACATATTTTTGATGATTATTTATGTATTCCAGTTTGATATGGCATTATTATTATTATTATTATTATTTATTTTTTTTTTTTCAGGCTACTAAGGATGCTGGTCAAATCTCTGGATTGAATGTCCTTAGGGTTATCAATGAGCCAACTGCTGCCGCTCTGGCCTATGGAATGGACAAATCAGAAGATAAGATGTAATATTTCTTTTTCGTCTTCTTATCAGTTGACCCTTTATTAGTTGTTATAATACTAATTAAATTTCTGTTAATAGTGTACTAAAAATCAGACAGGAATTCCTATTTCCATGAGCCTTCAAGGCAATGTAGTGAATAAGGCTAACATCCTCATTGAATGTATTTAAAAGAGTGATCAAATCAGATCATTTATTTAAACAAAACAAAACTGGCTGCTAGAATTGTCAATTGGTTAAACAATGATTGACCTATAAGTCTAAAAATTTGTTCCGGTAGGGTTTTGTAATGTGGAGAGTCTGATTTTCATTGTCCATCAGTGTCCTTCAACTTTTGATTTATAATGTTTTAACTGATTTGTTGATTGTTAGCCAGTTTTTCGATCATATCTCATATTTTATAGTTTAAAGTCTTATATCCTCTTGTAATGTCATTCATATAGAATAATTTACAATTTGAGCCAAGCTCACGCTGTAATTTAATTATAATTAAACCAATGATGAGGATCATGGGAATGAAACCTTAATTATTAAGGGATGTCTGTGATATTTCCTTTTTGTCACTACCTCTGAGGTTTCTACCATACAGTAGGAGGGTCTCGCTTAACATCACATAATGTTAAATTAGTGATTTTTATTTTTCATTTCATTGATTAGTTTTAAAATTTAATTTCTTATTAAATAGAGATTAGTATAGATAGATGTGTGTTTATTTCTCACAAATTATAGATATTTACATTAGTATATAAACAGTAAATTCCTGCTTAAAATTATTTGCAATTCCCCATCATTCGCTCTTCTGTGTCAGGTTTTACTAGAACTTTTTAATGCTCACTGGATATTATTAAATTCTTTGTTCCTTCAAGAAAAAAAGAAACTCAATACTTTATTTTTATTTTGAACAGAATCTGATTGGTACTTCCCCTATATCTTTTTTTATCAAATGTTATTAAGTTTTATAAGTCTTTATTTTATCAATTTCTTTTGGTAACAGAATTATTACTACTCCTCAATTTAAGTTAACAATGTGTGAAATGAGGTTTTATTTGTCTAGTCCTTCACTTATTAAAAAACAAATTTTATTAGTTTTTTCTTAATAGAGTACTTTTTGATCTATCTATTGCTTTATTATTATTTATTATACTGTTAATGGTAACTTAGTATTTTCATTAATTTAATGCAGTCATGATGATATGCCATACGGTTTCGCAAATTATTGCAGATTCATTATTTGATGATAAACTTATCCGTCTGAACTGTGATCTAATGAAATAAAACTAAATTGTTATTTCTTCCCACAATTAATAATTTTTTTAGCTGACTTTCTCATAAACAATAAACGTAATTGTGAAAATAAGTTAATATAGAAATGTGAGATGTATCATTGTTTTCTCTTGCTTAGGGATTAAACATTTTATCTGATTAAAATTCCCCCCCCCCCCTTAAAATCTCATAAATTATATCATAGAAATATGTTATTCAACTGTAAATTCCTAAGTTTGGTGTGCTGGAAAAGAACTGGATATAATTACTTACAAGGTTATATAAGAAAAAAATATGTATTTCTAGCCAAAATCAATTTAAAAATTATTTGTTTATTTTAAAAACGATGCATTTAACTTAATTGTGAAGAAAAATTTCCAGAAACCTTTCTTCCTTACTTCTTTGTAAGTTATTACTGGAAACGGACGTATTTAAAATTCTGGTGCGATGCCCGCAACATGCAACTTTGACTCATTTAGATTAGATATTGACGTGTTTAGATAAATATTTAAATCCCATTCAGCTACTTCACACATTTATTTACTTATTTTTGTTTGTCTCTTAAACTTAAAAGTTCTGAATACTTTTTATTGGAGAATGGCATCATGTGCTTAACTAAAAAATATTTTTTTTAGTTTATTGCAGAGCGATATGTTTCAATAATTAAATCATAATAATACCCTTTTATGGTAATATTTATTTTTGTTGATGCATAAAGTAGGACCTAATATTAAACTAGGACCACTGGTTTTTATTGCAGTAAGTGCTAAACCGTTGTGTATGCCCTCCTTTATTGGCAGTGTATCTGAAACTCACCTTAACAGTTTTTTTTTCGGCCTGATGGGTTCCAGATAGTTGTTGAATTATATAAGAAATGTATATAAATGATTTTTTCAAAGTGCCATAAAAATAATACAGTGTTCTATGAAGGAATTAAACCTACTCCATCCATAACCAGTTACTACTGAACTAACGACTTCTTTTACTGTTTTTACTTTCACTTACCTATATATGAAATATATAGTAAGTGGAAGTATTGCGATCGTGAAAATTTTCGACTTCCGGTTTTCAACGGAAATACACGTTTTGGGGTCCCCTGAGTCGAAATGACCAAGTCCCGCGAAATGGTCTGTGTGTGTGTGTGTATGTGAACAGACTAGCTCAAAAACTATAAACCGTGCGATCCTGAAATTGGGTATTTAGTGTAGGTATATGCTCGCGATGTGACAGCATAAATTTCATCAAAATTACTTAAAGGGAGGGGGTACTTTACTTAATAACTTTTTAGGTTTTTTTCGATTTTCTCAAAAACGGCTCTAACGATTTTGATTAAACTGAGTATTTCATCTATTTATATGCCCGAGATATGACTGTAAAAATTTCATCAAAATTGATTAACCGGAGGGGGGACTTTACTTAATAAATTTTGTAACATTTTCACGTGTTTTTTTTATTTACTCTAAATCGGCTTTAACGATTTTGATCAAACTGGGTATTTGATGTATTTATATGCCCGAGATATGACTGTAAAAATTTCATCAAAATTGATTAACCAGAGGGGGGACTTTACTTAATAAATTTTGTAACATTTTCACGTGTTTTTTTTATTTTTTAAAAAACGGCTCTAACGGTTTTGATTAAACTTAGTATTTGATCTATTTATATGCCCGAGATATGTCTGTAAAGATTTCATCAAAATTGATCAACCGCAGGGGGCACTTTACTTAATAAATTTTGTAACATTTTCACGTGTTTTTTTTATTTACTCTAAATCGGCTTTAACGATTTTGATCAAACTGGGTATTTAATGTATTTATATGCCCGAGATATGACTGTAAAAATTTCATCAAAATTGATTAACCGGAGGGGGGACTTTACTTAATAAATTTTGTAAAAATTTCACGTGTTTTTTTGATTT
The DNA here is from genome assembly GCA_911387785.2 of Aelia acuminata. Classification (NCBI taxonomy): domain Eukaryota; kingdom Metazoa; phylum Arthropoda; class Insecta; order Hemiptera; family Pentatomidae; genus Aelia; species Aelia acuminata. The sequence continues at coordinate 74,544,009 of OU426981.1, read as the reverse complement.
TCTCAAAAACGGCTCTAACGATTTTGATTAAACTTAGTATTTGATCTATTTATATGCCCGAGATATGTCTGTAAAAATTTCATCAAAATTGATCAACCGCAGGGGGCACTTTACTTAATAAATTTTGTATCATTTTTACGTGCTTTTTTTATTTACTCGAAAACGGCTTTCACGATTGTGACCAAACTGGGTATTTGATGTATGTATATGCCAAATATGTGATAGCCAACATTTCATCAAAATTAATCAACCGAAGGGGGGACTTTACTTAATAAATTTTGTATCATTTTAACGGGGTTTTTTATTTACTCAAAAACGGCTTTAACGATTAATAAAAATAAGATATGAATGTAGAAAAATGTGTGACTTTGGGAAATGATATTTAACAAAACACGTCAATTTCTTATCTAAGTAAGTTGGTAAGTGAAAGTTGTGTGTTGCGCGCACGCACCAGATTTTTTTTTTCATTACTGTTCTAATACAATAGATATGATAAGTCAAGGCTGAATATTATATTTTCTATTTATCTAGTACAGTTGTGATGATATGCCATATGGTTTCGCAAATTTTTACTGAAGCATTTTGAAGATATACTTGGCCGTCTGAACTGTCTATTCACCAACCTTTTCATAAATCTGAGAGCTACCTTTTCATAAACGTTTTCATAGATATTATAATCAAGGCTGAATATTATATTTTCTATTTATCTAGTACAGTTGTGATGATATGCCATATGGTTTCGCAAATTTTTACTGAAGTATTTTGAAGATATACTTGGCCGTCTGAACTGTCTTTTCACCAACCTTTTCATAGATCTTAAAGCCCAAAGCTTATAATAAATAAAAAAATAAAGCTTTTTATTAACCAATACTCCCCACTAATCAATATCATTAATACTCCCATAAAAAATTTCTAATGCATCAATGAATGCCTGTGATGATATGTAAGGAATTGATTTCCTCACACGAGGTAATTTTTGTGATTTTACCTATTTGTCACTACCTCTGAGGTGCTTTGAGCATTAATTGTGAATTTATAATAAATGTATTCTCCTCTTAAGTATGTTTGTAAGTAATATTAGTTAATGTAGCTGCCTTGTTTTTTGTAAAACAGTATGAGAATATTTTCTTTAAATTTATACAGAAATAGGTATTATGTGGGATCATGTTAGGCATTTAATTATGATTTAAGCCGACTTCAAATATTTCCCTATTAGCTCTTTAAACCGCCTAGTAATAAGTTTTCTCATTTCCTATGGACTAGTCACCGTTAGCTCTGCTTAAGATAGTAAGTGGCTCTTGGTGTTAATTTATTTTAATGAATGAGGGAGGGATCAAATGCAAGAGGATCGGAAGGAGAAGTGACAAAACATAATTTTGATTCTTAATGTTAGTTATGATGATAGATCTGAAATGGATAAATTTTGTTTTATAGATTTTGTGATTTGATATACATAGTAAGGTCCAAAAGTTTCCGGCCTGGGATAGAAGGAAAGGTGAAAAAAAAAACTGGTTTTACTGTTCTGTTCAATATATTCTCCTCTAAGTTCAACACACTTAATACAACGCTTTGGCAAAATTTCTATACCATGAAAAAAATAATTTTCTTCTTTGTTAAAAAAATGTTCTTCCTCTGCTGCTTGGAGCTCTTCGTCGGTGTTAAATCGCCTTCCCCTAAGGTCAGATTTTAACTTTGAGAAAAGGTAGAAATCGCTAGGGGCCAAGTCTGGGCTGTAGGGTGGATGAGAGATTTCTTGGAATCCACAGTCCTTCACAGCGGCCTTGGAAATCAATGCTGTGTGGACAGGGGCATTGTCGTGAAGGAGGCGGACACCTCTGCTTAACTTCCCTCGCCTCTTCTCTTTAATGGCGTCTCGTAACCGGTGAAGTAGGGCTGCATAATACTCACCATTGATTGTGGTATTCCTTTCTTTAAAATCTATCAGTAGTATTCCTCTACAGTCCCAAAAAATTGTGGCCATTAACTTTTTTTTTTACTGTGTGACTTTAGCCTTTAAAGGAGGCGCTTCTCCTGGTCTTCTCCATTCCATGGACTCTCTTTTGCTGAGTGGGTCATAATATAGAAAGATTAATAAAAGAATAAGATTTAATTATTATACACTCCTTATTTATTATTAATAATAATTACATTTAATTATTAATGAAAGATTAATAATGTAGCACTCAGCTGCTTTTTTTTTCTTTTGTGTGGTATCATCCAATCAGAACTTGAACTTGCCCACAAAAAATTATTTAACTGTTCCTTCAATATACTTGCTATTATTTATATGCATTGCTTAATTAACTAATTGTAAGTGCTAAATAGACTTCCTTGTTTATATTATATGGTTTATTTAAATAAAACGTTTCCTTAATATCTCTTATTTTTTTAATGTATTAGGAAGAAAAAGCCAAGGGATCTAATGCAAGAGTTTTTGCTAGCAATTTTTATATCATTTAGAAAACAATAGAGCAAATGTTTTTATAAATTATCTTCAATTTTTTAACTGAATGTTGACCCTGATTTACAGGGTCGACCTACGGATTTTATATAAAAATTAATATAGAGCTACTCATTTGCTATATCATCAACTCAAACTTCATGATTTTTAAGGAGACTCATTTGAAGAAATTTGATTTTTTGTATATTGTCAGTTGAAATGCTGTGCTACCAATGAGCAGTTTCTTTATTAGTTATTATTATAACCGATATTCTTACTTAACTTATACTTATTTAGTTGCATGAATACAGTTTTTAATCATATTAAATAAATCGTCCAGTTTTGGAAAAAATAGACAACTTACTTTTTTTTTATATATATATACAAACTACTTTATTACAACCAAGGTCATATGTCATTGCCTAATAAACCTTGCTGCCATCGCCTCGTCTATCCCTTCTATCCATCTCTTCTCTTTGTTCTATCCACCTCTCTCCAGTCGCCCTCCCTTCCTTCTTCCCCATGGTACATGCTCAACTTCTTTTTGGGTCATCGGTCGTCTGCCATTCTCATGACGTGGCCAAACCAGCTCAGCTTTCTTGTCTCGATGGAGTGTAGGATAGAGGAATTTTCCCTTATTTGTGATGTGCTGAAATCTGGAGATAGTCCAGGTTTCCGAGGCATACACCACTGAGCTTTCAACAAATGAATGGAAGATTATCTTTTTTGTATGGAGATGAACGTTTTTGTTCCAACAAACAGAATTCAATGTCTTAATAATCTTTCTTCCGTTGATTACTTTTTCGTGCTGCTATCTTTTGAAACCCATCTGCCTAAATATTTAAAGCTATCAGTTGGGGTCAATTCCAATTCCCCAACATTTAGCGAGGGGTATCCATTTTATTGAAATGCCACATTCTTGGTTTTTTCTTCACTGATTTCCAGGTCTCCTGCCGTATATGCTTCTAACAGTTTCCTTATCATACATGATGAATCCTCTTTGTCACCCAATATGAAATGACCTGGTCATCAGAAAATTTTAAATTATAGAGGCATTTATTGTCTACTATTATCCCCATGCTAATGCATTTTCTTTTCGATAGGCTGATGATACTTTCAACATATATATTGAGCGATTGAGGGGAGAGCGAGCAGCCTTGCTTGAGGTTTTTGGTTATTACAAATTTTATTTTAACGCCATTTTTAAGCTTTGATTTTCCTACTCTTGCATATAATCTCCAATCCAAAGGAGTGTCTTCCTGTCGGTGACATTTTCAGAGTGTTGTCTTAAAATTTTCGAAGAACTTATCTCTATCCTAAGTCGAGTCATCATCGTTTGGTCCATAAGCGCTAATAATAACTGGATGACCATAGATTTTAATTTCTACTTTTATATGTTCATAATTAATTAAATGTTTTTTCAAAATTTTCGTAATCAACATAGACACCCCAGCTTTGGCTCCTTCACTTTTATCCACTCCACTAAAAAAGTAGATGTAATCTTACATTTCTGTTCCCTTTCCTTTTAATGTTGTCTCTGATAACACAACAATATCCATTTTTAGTTTCTTCAATTCATTCACTTATTCTATCCTTTTTGTCCTCAAACCTTGTACATTCCAAGTTCCAATATGTAGTTTCCGTTTCCTTTTTGACTGTCTTTTATCCGAGGCTGTTCTATTAGGTTTGAATGCTAATATATGTTTATATGCTTATATATATAAATATATATAAGATGAGCTGCAAATCCAACACCAACCCTCAACCTGGAGTACCAGGGAACTTCATTTCAGGCTCTCCTACCCTTCCTTCACTGAAGCCCTAAAGACATGGCCTAGAGCCCCACCTGCCCCTGAAATGCCATTTCCTACACTTCGCAGTGGTTATACCGCCATGACTCGGTACCGCCTCTATTAGTATCAGCCAGGGAGCACTACGGGGAGGGGAGGTATTTAGAGGTCGGATTTAACTCCCCAAACTTTTTTTTTAAGTCTGTAACATAAATGATTAATTAGTAAATTTTGTTTTTATTTATTACTTTTCTCTTCCTGTGTTACAGCATTGCTGTTATTGTATTTAGAGGTCGGATTTAACTCCCCAAACTTTTTTTTAAATATCTGTAATATAAATGATTAATTAGTAAATTTTGTTTTTATTTATTACTATTCTCTTCCTGTGTTACAGCATTGCTGTTTATGATCTCGGTGGTGGTACTTTTGATATTTCGATCCTCGAAATACAAAAGGGAGTGTTTGAAGTCAAATCAACCAATGGAGACACATTCCTCGGTGGTGAAGATTTTGATAACACCCTCGTCAATTTTCTTGTTCAAGAATTCAAAAGAGATGTGAGCGAAAATGCCTTTTATCATTTAGAATTATACTTATTGGTACTAGTTTCCCTACGTTATTTCTGGGCAAAGCCAATATGGTGCCTTTTAGTGTGGCCCCGATCTCCACTGAAAAGGACTCGTTTTTTCATCTCAGAAGAGCAAGTTGGATCTTATAAAGCTAATCAAGGCTCTTGAAACTGAAAAGGATGCGGATGCGATAAAAGTATATCACGGTAACATATCCTCCCAAAATAGGCCACGCCCAGATATAACTTAGGGAAATCTTTGCCTGTTAATTAAAAAAAAATAAAAAATGTATAATTGGTATAGGTAAAGTATTTAATTAAGTGAACATTAGATTTTTATTTTACTGTAACAACATAAAATCAAATCATCCGTAACAATATAAAATCAAAGGTATTATATTTAATTAGTCAGTTAAGTATGATCATAAGCATTCTATTAACCCTTTAATGGCTCTGGACGATAAATCTCGGAAAAAAAAAAGACAGCCCCCACAAGTGGAAGATGGTATATCTCGCAACCGGTTTCTCAATTATTTAATGTCCCCAGCTTCACACGAGATAAATTGTCATGACTGATGCACATCCTAGCGGATCCTCGGAGACTTAATAAGTACATCTAGGGGCCGCTAGGTTGTAGGAGTGTCTCTATTGGGGAAATATTTGTTCAACCTTTTTTCATTTCGAGTTCTAGATGCTTGGTTTTATCCGTCTTTTATTTGGTGATATTCACTGTTTTATTTCGTTAGTATTTCGCTAGTTTTGGTATTGCTTTCGTCATGTCGCGAAAGATTGTTGAATCATACATAAAAAGTCAATAAAACCAATAAAAAATAGTCGGAAAAGGTAATGAAGAGTTAAAGAAGTTAAGGCAGTCAGCATCAGATAATGGCCTTCACGCCTTAGCTTGGGAAGGGTAAAAGTCGGCCGACCAGCTTAGCTTCTCAGTGCAACTTTCGTTTGCATAGTCCTGGCAGAGTCCTTGGCTGCTAAAGGGTTAACACGTTTATTGCCTGCCAAACTAGAAGGCAACTCGTAGTTACAATTTTTTTTTTTGACCCCTTGTATTTGAAACTATAATACAATGAAATTCTTTCAAAATCTGGTTTTATTTGCTATTAAATCTAGTTAAGAACCATATCAATTTTCACGGGATTCAAAACACCTAAATATAAAGTAAAATCAAAGAAAAAGAGAGTATTATTAAGCATTAAGTTTTGAATAATAAACATATGAATAGATTATATCTATTTTTAATAATAATTATACTTTTTCTGTTACATTTTAGCAAGGAATTGATGTCACCAAAGACCAGATGGCAATGCAGAGGTTAAAGGAAGCTGCTGAGAAGGCCAAGATTGAACTTAGCAGTTCCCTGCAGACAGACATCAACCTTCCCTACCTTACGATGGACCAGTCAGGACCAAAACATATGAACCTCAAGGTATTCAGTTGTATGATTTTGTCAAACCCCCTCCGTTATGTTTCCTATTTAACCATCTTTATTTATTTTTTTAATAGCTGACCAGGTCAAAGTTCGAAAACCTTGTTGGAGAGCTTATTAAGAAGACTATCACACCTTGCCAGAAAGCCCTTACTGATGCAGAGGTAAAGAAGTCTGACATCGGGGAGGTTCTGCTTGTTGGAGGCATGACCAGAATGCCTAAGGTAACAACTCCGTTGAATTATTATTATCTATTTTATTAAAATTTAACAATCGACTAGAAGTTTTCTGTGAGAGTTTTTGACTGAGGATATCCATTGATTATTCTTACCTATAAAAAAAAAAAAAAAAAAAAAAATATCAAGAAACCATAACACAATTCCTGACTATAGATACATGGCATTTTACTCATGAGCATATGAAATAAATTAAAATATCGCCGGTAAACATGAATAGTGACAAAAGTTTTTTTTTCGATTTGTGCCACATTACAGAGGAAATGTGTAGTATTGTTTATTGAAAGAAATTGTCATAATTATTTTGCAATTCTGGATGCTTACTATCTATTTATAGTCTATTGATTGGCATGTGTCAGAGTAAACAAACTGCCTTAAATAGATTTACATTTAGTAAAATTTGCTATGTTTAATATGATTCAATTCAGTTTGAGACGATAGTATTTGTAAAAATAACTTTATTTTGTGGCAGATTGCGATGATGTGCATTTCTAATTTGTTCTCCGATTTAAATGAGGAAAAATCAACCTGAGCATTCAGCCACACTAAGTTATCGTTACGTATTAAGCATCCAAAAATCTAAACCAACTGTCTCTTAAGTAAATTTATGGTGGATTATAAACCTTCATAATTCTTTATTGCATGACTCAGTGTATCCATCAGCCTTCAATGATTGAGAAGTCAGGTTGAATTGTTTGCCTCAGAAAAAATTAAGACTATATCTGAATGAAAAAATTAGGTTGAATTTTCATTTTCTTGTTGAAACTATTGTGGGTCAAGACCACTGTGCTGTGTCATGGGTGCACCATGCCACTACTGGCTTAGCAGTTCTTTCTTGAAATGCATGAAACAGTTTTGGGGGGTGGTGTTTCTAGGTGGTTCTGATTATCCCAATAATGAAAAAAACAACTAAAATCTGCAGCTATAAATAAATATAATGCTGAAGTATTAAAAAAAAAATAAAAAACCATTTACTGCTAACTATTTTCATTGAATAGTAAATCGATTGAAGTCTCTTAGATAAATAAAGAATTAAAACTGAAATTAAAAACTATCTAAATGTTATTAAAAATTATTCATTTAAATACTTATAAAATACAACTATTTTTTTCATAACAACCATGGTTCACAGTTTTGCTATTGATGCAACTTGTAATCCCTGGATTGTCTCCACAATGAGGGGCTAAACCTTTGTTGTACAGTTCCCAATTCCAAATTGTATATTTTACCAGAAGGGAACAAAATACATTCTATAATATTTCTGCTTTGCTTTTAACTCCAATCTAATAAACTCAAAAAATAGCTCATATCCAACCGACGGAACCATCATTTTCAAAATAATTTATTTCATATTGTTCCAAGACATTAAGCATTGCCATGGAGGTTTGCTGTGATGTATATTTCTAATTTGTTCTCTGAAAAATGAGGAAAAAATAATCTGAGCTCTCCACCAAACTGGATTATTATATAATGTTTCGTTTGCTGCTTTCATTTAATGTTTGTGTTTTTCATTCATTAACCCTGCAAATGCTTTATTTTGTTTAAACAAAATGTGAATTAGGAAGATTTACTACTTGTAATAATACAAACTTTTAATTCACAAATATTCTAAAGTGGGTCACTGAATATATTTCTTAGATTATTAGTTTTAACTGATTAGGATTCTATGAATTCTTCATTTTATAAATAATCAGATTGTGATTTGTAAACATTCAGTGCTTAAACCAGCGATCAATGATTATTTTCTGATGATTAGTGTTAAATGTTATCTTGATAATGAACAATATTTATTTATTGATTTAGTTTTGTTCTTATGCCCCATAGGTCCAGGCAACAGTACAGGAAATTTTTGGAAAGTCCCCCTCGAAGGCAGTAAATCCTGATGAAGCTGTCGCTGTCGGGGCTGCTGTTCAAGGTGGTGTCCTCGCAGGTGATGTCACAGATGTATTACTTCTTGATGTCACGCCACTGTCATTAGGTATCGAAACTCTTGGAGGGGTTTTCACAAGACTCATTTCAAGAAACACCACTATTCCTACCAAGAAAAGCCAGGTAAATCCTTGTATCTTTTTTTTTTTTTTTTAACTAATTATAACTGATAATATTTTTTATAGTATTACTAATGTAACTGCATGATTTTTTGGATGATAAATTTTTAAGTTTTTTAACAATTAAATTTATTTTTGATCTTAAATGAATACATTAACATTTTCTGTCATATAAACCATTACAAACTTCATATAATAATAAATCCAATATCACTGGTCTTGATAATACTAATAGCAGTGCTATGATGTTTAATATTTTTTGTCTCTGAAATTATTGAATGTTGACTTTGGGTACTGAGCACAGCTATCAACTGATCTTAACAAACATTTCTTTAGTTATTATTTCTGTAAAATCACATGTTGATTTCAATGTGATATCAGCCATTAAATGTTTCAGTTTGCATTAACAACTAAGTATTATTTTATGTTAATCTGTTAAAGTTGATCCGAAATCACTACACAGATGAAAAATTGGATTTTGTTAAAACACACTTTTCTTACAATTATTTATCACTTTTCTTTTTTTAAATAAACAATTTAATTTATCTGTTTATTGTAACAACAATATTTTGTCATGAAGCAATAAATATTTTGTTCTGTTTTCTTTGTTGATTGATTTCCTAAGATTACTTCCTAAATGTTGCCCTCTGTGCAGAGTGCATGTATGATTTAGGTTGTTTTTTACCTGATTAAAAGGTTAGATTATTTATCCACATTTTAACCTTTGTTAGTAGGTGAGTGGGACTTAAAGAGCATCATGCCTTTTTGGTTGTGATTAGTTTTTTGTTTAGGTTTTTTCTGTAATATTTTGACATGTATTTACAGAATGTCTAATTTTATTGATGTTAAATTAATATAACTTTTCTTTTTTGTTATTTCTGATTTAATTTAGGGAAATAAACAAGTCAATTTGTTATGTATTTGATAGAATGGAGGGGATTTTGAGATCAAATTAAATTACATATATTTCAATTATTTTCTTAAATGATTCTCACTTAAAAAAACATTTTTGAATATTATCTAGGGCTAGACAACACCTTAATTTTATTTTTTATACACACACACACACACACACACACATTAGAGTTCTCTTTTATTTAGTAACTTCATCTTTTCTTTAAAAAAGAAATACCACCGACTGAATATGTCTGAGCTTCCTTCTTCCGGTTAGAGCCACTAAAATAAAATAACTTGACGTAGCTAAAATATATTTCATTCAAATATCTGAAGGGGGAAAAAAGCAACAAAAAAGAAAAAACCCTAGCTTTCAGTGTGCAAACTCCATAGAAAACTGAAGCCTTTTTTCCGCACCGCTGCCTGTCTTACAAATAATATTTTATTTTAAAAATTTTCCATGTGGCTGTCATAATATATTCTATTTTTTGTTCATATTGAATGTGCTTTAAGCTTACACCTGTGATGAGAATTTAGGGATTGACTGTTTAATGATTTGTTCTTTTCCTATTGTCACTACCTCTGAGGTGTTTTGCTAAGATAATAAAACATATAAGAATACGCCTATCATCATGTATATGTTTGCATATATATATTGTTATGTTATTCTCAATTGAGGAGCTCTTTTTAACTGCATTTTTTTATGTATTATCAGAGCTCCTTTAAAAATTATTTTTAGATATTAGGATATGCATAGAACTGTTTTCATAGTTCTGAACTAAAAAGCTAATTAACTTAAATCTTGACCTTGGTTGAGATTGTAATTACAGCATGTTTTAATAAATTTTATTCAATTATTTTTCTAGGTATTTTCAACCGCAGCTGATGGACAGACTCAAGTGGAAATCAAAGTTCACCAGGGTGAGAGAGAAATGGCAGCTGATAACAAACTTCTAGGCCAGTTCACCCTTATTGGTATCCCACCAGCGCCGAGAGGTGTGCCACAGATAGAAGTCACTTTTGATATCGACGCCAACGGTATTGTTCACGTTTCAGCGAGGGATAAGGGAACTGGAAAGGAGCAACAAAGTAAGTTATATCCAAGTCTGGTTATTTACTTAAATTGTGGTAATGATTCTACAATAAATAGTTTTGGATATTCAAAGGAATATTTTGAATGAAGCTATTCTGAAATACTGTTAAACTTACATCTTATATTAAAAAAAAAAAAAAAATGGACTGGAGGTTCTTGTTTTTTAAAGTTGATCTATACTATTTGTAAAAAATAAATCAAACAAAAAGATCCTAAGTTTAAGAGGTTATTATTACATCAACTTCATGTAATTTATTTGTATGGCTATATCATATTTTTTTATCATATGAATGATTTTATGCCAGTGGATCACCAGATTGTTAAATAAACCCTGCAAATAATGAAATCATTCAAATTTCAATGGTTAGCTTTAATTAGTTAATACTTGGTTAATTTTGATTATTAACCTTAATCCACTTTCACTTTGTGAATGTGTATGTTAATAAAAAAACTTTTGATGAGGTCTTGTGGATGACTAAAGTTTTATTCTTGTTATTTCAGTTGTTATCCAATCTTCTGGAGGTCTTAGCAAAGATGAAATCGAAAATATGGTCCGCAATGCTGAGCAGTACGCACAACAGGATAAGGTCAAGAAGGAGCGAGTTGAAGCCTTCAACCAGGCTGAGAATATTATTCACGAGACAGAATCCAAAATGAGCGAGTTCAAAGATCAGTTGCCACAAGCTGAGGTAAGTGTTACTTTTGTGATTCTTTATTTTCTAATTATTTGTTATTAGTTGACAAAGAAAAATGACAAGTAAATAGAAAAATGAAATTAAGTTCCACAATCTTAGCTTATTCTCTATAGATCCATTCTTTTGGTTTCTACAAAAGATGTTAATATTTATGATTAAATAAGAAATAGTTATCGTAAGAAGGTATTTGTTGTTAAGCTCATTATATATAATTATGTCTAACAATTCCTTTAGTACTGGTTAGGGCATACTTAAAATTAATTAGTCATTTATACGAAAGATTAACTTGATGAAAAAATATTAAATTCATATTTCACTTCAGCTGTGCAATGATGCTTAATATTTTTTGTCTCTGACATTATGGATGTTGACTCTGGGTACTGAGCACAGCTCTTCTTTAAATCAACTTTACGATAGGTTAAATGAAGGTCAGGATTTTCAGTTTACAATGATTTTATTGTGGTATCCTGACCATCATTTAACCTATCATAATTGAAGAAAAGTTGACTATCTCTCACCTCTAAATCAACTTTATATAATTTACTGCTTATATTTTCCATTTTAATTAATGTATATTCTGTTTTTCTATATATAAATATATATTTGTATAGGAAAACATAATTGTGAAAACATAACATAATAACTGGATGTATATCCACCTAAGAGCCAGACTGTCCTAAGTTATTTTTTGCTTTTTAAGAGGTAAGGAATTATTCTTAATTAAATCAAACATCCTGAATCTATGAAGCTATGCAAATAATCAATTCTGTAATTTGAATTGATTGAATAATTTGATCAATTTGAAACTAGTGTAAAATGAGGGCAAAACAGTCTATAAAAATGGATTTCAGACAGTCTGGCTCTCATTTACCGAAAAATGTACATAATATACATACATATGTAATAAATTTTTATTTATTCTTTAATAGAATGTTACTGTCTACATAACCTCCCGAAGTAGGTCATGCCCAGAAGTCTCATAGCTTTACAAATTGTTCTATTCAATTATGAAGTGGGAAATTATATGAACTTAGTATTCTGATGATTTTCAAAGTAATTTATGCAATCAATATAGCTCAGGATAGTTAATAGAATATTATCTATGACTTCATCCATTCTAGAGAAGTGAAAAGTGCTATTGAAGAACTAAATTTGTCTTGTCCAGAGTGGAAGGATTCCATTATAGAGGGATGAAAAACATTAAATTTGTATATCTTTGGTTAGGACCTTGACCAAATTAACCATTAAGTGGGGTATCCTGGGGTGTCCACTAGAGAAAGGTGTCTGTTGGCAGAAGTTTTACTAGATTATGAAAAATTCTAATTTAAAAATAAATTAATTATATCAGATCCATTATGGGCTGTTCTGTATGTAATTTATTTTCTTTATGTGTATAACCAGTATTTATGGATTTATTATTACTTGTGCTATGATGCTTATTATTTTTTGTCTCTGAATATCATATGTAGACTTGGGGACTGAGCACAACATTGCAATTAACAATTGTATCAGATTTTCTCCTTAATTTTGTGGCTTATTAGTGTTTTTAATTAATTTAATCTTTAATTTTAATCTTAAGCTTTATTATTATATACTTCAATAGATTTTAACCATTTTTACATGGTTAAATATTAAAATTTGTTTGAGTGTTTTATTTTTTATAAGACTTGTTCAAATTCAAGAATGTCATCAAGAATTCAATGCCCCCATTACTGCTTCAATTTTAAAGTGTACCTCCTGTGTATGACTAAAGGTTTTTTCTATTCTCAAATGTTTTAAAGGTATTTTATTTCTATCTTTTACTAAAGGGCTTGAAGAATTTGAACGATTTGATTGTAATAGGATTTGGGAACTAATTTAAAACATTCTTCATCCTTGTTGAATCACATACTTTAAAAAAAAAATTACCTAATTTCAATTATTGTTTTGCCCACTGTATCTGTTTTCAGTGTAGTTATGATGATATGCCATATGGTTTCGCAAATACTATCTGACTAATTATTTGAAGATACACTTGGCCGTCTGAACTGTCTACTGTAAACTAATTTTCAATATGAAGCTCCTATTAATTACAAAATTATTTTATTAAAATTTACTGGCTGATAAATGTTAATTTCTTGAAATAAAAGATAGTATAGAACATTTTACCAAAAAGTGCATCAAATATTGTATTAAATGATGATGATTGATTTATGTTTAAAATAGCTGTAAATTAACCCTTTGTTACAGATGCCTCTCAGACTTTCATTCCTGCCCACTAGCGGCACTGCTTGCCGCATTAGTATTTTTCTTTGTTTTTCCACATTTACGTCTTCTTAAAGCTACTATTTAAATATTTTTACCTAAAATTTTATCAAAAGATTAAGAAGAGGTATCTATGAGATAGATGAAGTAATATAAACATTTTTATTTTTAAAAAATAAATATTTTCGAACGAAAAGTAATTTCCAAAATAAGAACAAAAATAGGAAACATAATGGTACAGAAGAAGACGAATCGATTATATTGTGAACATTGGACATTTGTATTATTGTTCCTATGTTTTTCACATTCATGGCATGGACTTTTCCTAGGTCCAAATAAGTCAGTAGTGAGATTTCTGTTCGATTTTTTTTTGGTTCAATGAGGCCTTTTACTATATCTGTCAGTTTGTTTGATGATCTGAATGGCCCAAGTGGTTGAACTCCACAATATATCTTAAAACTGTAGCCGGAAAAAGTTTGCAAAATCCAAATAATACACGGCGCGGGATGCTGCGAAAATGGACTTTTTAACTTCAACCAATTGCTAGACACTGCCTGTAAATCACAGAAACTCGGCTCCACCTTTCTCCTATTCTACGCATATCCGATGAGGAATACTGTGGCGCTCATCTTGTTGAATTAAGAAATTACCGCGAAAATTCAAAATGACCAAAATTGTCACATGGAGTGTCGCTTAGCGTGTAACAAAAGGTTAAACAAAACTGTTTACAGTATTACAGTCTGAACTGTGTACTGTAAACCAAATTTCAATTTTGAGTTTGTCAATTTCAAAATAGTGAGAAGGGAAGCTCTGTGGGTAGGTTTGAGCATTGAACTAATATGGTCAGGTCTAAATTTAATAAAATAATAATTTAATCTGGAACAGGCTGATAACAGTGAACTTGGTAAAATATAGGTAATGCAAACGATTTTATTAAGAAATGCATTCACCATTTAAAGATAAAGTAAATATGCCATTTAAAAGTGGAGATTTATTAGTGTTAAAATATCTGTGTAAAAACAACTATTTATATAGTAGTTTAATTTACTAACATAGTTATTAACTTGGTTATTTTTTTAAATATGTTAATTACTAACAGCTATTGTTAAAATATTATATTTTAATATCCACTTATAATGTTATGAGAGCCCATTCCAAAATTGTAATTGAATTCGCTTAATTCATTGATTATTCTCTGACGTGAGAGTAGACAAATATAGCTCGACAACATAAGAGTTTTACCTGAGGCGGAGCTTAAATAAGCCACGCCTACTTCTGCTTTGGCACTAAATTTGAAGTGTGTCAGGTTATGTTATCAATTGTGACTAACAGATAGAGAGGACATTGAAATCAAAACAAGGATATGTGATGGAAACGGTGGGGATATAAGATGGAAATTAATTTTTTTTTTCTTTTCTTATATTTTATTGGTTGCTATCTTGTTTCATATTTAGCCATGATGATGACCTGAATCTCGGGTCGAAAGGTCTGCACGAAATATATACTATTGCACATAAAAGTGTTTTATTTAGTCACACCTCCAACCATTTCCATCACATATACTTCTTCTTTGGTCAACTAATTACCTCTATTACAAAACAAGGATACTATATTTCATGAAATAATTATCAATTGCAATATAAAAACAAACCATAATAATAATAAAATATCCTATGAATGAAACTTTGTATGTTTTGTATCAAAGAATAAAAGTACTATGTAGTAACTGTACGCCTATCTCGACCAGTGAGGGTCATATCTTCTCGACACCTCCCATAGATGTATCAGTACCTACTCATTTATTCCCAATTATAATTGTAAAATTATGAATATGTTTTACTTGTTCTTACTTTCTACGTTTACCTTTTTCTGTATATAAATAACTGTAAATCAAAGGAGAATTTATTGATCAATTATTTAAGATTGCCACCTTGGATCATCATTGTCTCTACAGCTTAAAGAATTCACAGCAGTTTCTTATTCACCCAAAAAATATTATTTAATAATAATAGTTTCTATTATTCTGACAGTCTTTGAGGCCCAGCATGACAGCTGCTAAAAGGTAACCTTTCTATTAAGTGTATCAGTATCAATAATGTGATAGAATTGGTCACTACCATTTATTATCTTAGGTATTGTGATTTGAATGTTGACCTCATCACATAAACACTATAAAATTGGTATTTATATATCTTACTGTAATATGTCAATAATCTTCCATCACTTTTTTTTCTTCTAGGTTGATAAGATGAAAGAAGAAATTGCCAAGGTTCGTGATCTTCTGGCCAAGAAGGATGAAGCTGATCCTGATGAAATCAGAAAGACTGTTGGCTCTCTACAGCAGAATTCGCTCAAATTATTTGAAATGGCTTATAAAAAGGTACTTCTTTTTCTTTATTTTAATTTGTTCTTTTCTATTTCAAAAATAGATGAATGCATTTTATTAGTAGTAGTATTATATTTAATTTTTGTAAGATTGTCAAAGTTAGTGCTGTACCAAGTAATAAACTTGATATCCTATCCTCCCTTTAAATCACAATAGGAAATTCATTAACATTTTCTTTTATCATTTAAATTTTTTAAATGGCTATCATTACTTTTAAGTGATCATGTTATTATTAAAAACATTAAAGGCATAGATAATCACACACAGCTACAGGGTCATACATTACTAGTTATTGAAAATCACTCAAGACTTATCAAGGATTAGTAGACAGATGGAATGTTACTTGGGTTTTTGACGGACTTTACGTTGTTAAACATTATTATCCATCATAAATGCGTGCATAATTATGGTAGACACTTGATTCTTTATGCTTAACAAACCTGATTGAAAGTTTGGTAATAAAGTTTCTAGTTTTGCACTTACAAGGAGACCACGTCACATTTCCCTCTCCGATTTTGATGAAATTTTTTTGGTGATTCTGCATCGAAAATAAGCCGACATGTGTCCGGCTGTTCCATTGAATGGGCCATCTGGACCGAGAAATTAAATATTTTAGGTTCAAAAATTGTTAAAATTGGCTTTCACAAAACAGTCATTGCTCCATTGTACCTGAACCAATTTTAATCAAACTTTCAGGGATTCTTCTACTTGAAAATATATTAGACACGTGTATCGGGATTTGTTGCAATTCAACCTAGTAAGGCCAGAGAATCACATAATAGTTAATATATTTATGATGCGCATCAGTCTTTTTGAAAGATAATAATTTATTTTTATGTAGTTTAAGACTCCTCTGCATGCTTTGTTGGTTTTAGCAGCTTAAACTTACTAACTTAAGCCTCAACTTTGATGTGACGCTCTAGCCTTACTAGGGTGAATCGTGACAAATCCCAATACACATGTCTAATATATTTTTAAGTTGAAGAATCCCTGAAAGTTTCATTAAAATTGGTTCTGGTAGAATGTAGCAATGACTGTTTTGTGAAAGCCAATTTTAATGATTTTTGGACCTAAAATATTTAATTTCTCAGTCCAGATGGCCCATTCAATGGAACGGCCAGACACGTGTCGACTTATTTTCGATGTAGAATCACCAAAAAAAATTTCATCAAAATCGGAGAGGGAAATGTGACGTGGTCCCCTTGTTAGTCACTTAACTTCAATTTTTCTCTCTGCCCCTTATACGTACCTGATTAGAAATATTTTTTTTTTAAATTATATTTCTTGGCATTCTTGAAGCCTAAAAATAAATTAAAATAGAAATCTCATTTTTTGGACATGTCGGGTTTTTTATTGTTAGTTGTGCAATGATGTTTATTATTTTTTGTCTCTGAACATAATTATGTGGACTTTGGGACTGAGCACAACTATTTTAATCATGATAGAAAAAATGTGTAATAGAATATCTGTACCTCTGCAAACATAGTTGGCTGGAATTGTTTTCTCAACTACATTTATCTTCAGTTAATTTCTTAAATTAGTTATGAATTACTTGTGTATACATTTTACGTATGTTAAAAAAGATTATTTGGTATTAGGTATATTAATTATTATTAATGAGGTTACTTCAATGTTGGTATAATAATATATAAACCTTTACTGTAATAGCTCCCTCTTGTATGATCAACAAATTTTTTTTTTTTTATACATATATGTTTTTAATTTATTGATCAAAAGTTTGCTCTTCTAGGGCATACCGAATTTAAACAACAGCTAGATCAAAATAGTCTTAGGTTAACGATTCAAAACAAATCATGTGCCTTTTTCCATCTAACATTCATTAAATTTTGAATCACTGGGTTTTGGTCATCTGTTGGCAGAATAGTCATGATGATATGCCATATGGTTTCGCAAATAATAACTGACATGTTGTTTGAAGATAGACTTGGCCGTCTGAACTGCTTGTTGCCAACTTATGTCATCCATATCATCTTTGGTTCGATCCATAGCTAACCAACCACTAAATGTTGTACCTAAAATTAGTGAACTCATTAAATTCTTGAATTATTACTTGCTTCTTTTGGTACAGAAATGAGCTGTTAACCGTACATGAATGTACCCTTTGCAGTTTCAATTATTTTTAGTAGTTATGCTATGATGTTTATTATTTTTTGTCTCTGAATATTATCATGTCGACTTTGGGACTGAGCATGACTATTTGCCTCAAGGTGTAGTTTGATTCTTAATTATCTGGATTAGTACGAATAAACATTACTTCCTCAAGTTGAAACAAGGATAAGGAATTCATCTTTTAGATAAGCCACTGCTTCATTTTTATCAGTCCTAGAAAAAAAAGCTTTAAAAAAAATGTTTTTTTGGATTTGTTTGTGATTTACCGCAATATGCAAGAGGCATTATTTCAAATATGTTGTAATTATTTTGCTTAACATTTTTCAGTCATCTGTTTCAGCAAGCCCTTCTTGTAATTTATATTGCCCTAAAATTTGTTTCTATTAAATCACTGTATTAAATCCCTAATGTTTTAATTGAAACAATTAAACTGGTTCTCTTAGTTTTGTGGGTATTTAAGAATTTTAATATAAATTAAGGATAATGTTATACATATTTAAATTATTTTACAATTTTACCTTGTCTATTTTCAGATGGCTTCAGAAAGGGACCAGCAATCCCAATCTGGAACTCAAACTTCCGAAAAAGACGAAGAACAGAAACAAGAAGGAAAACAATAAGTTGACTGATAAAATAGGAAAATATCTCGTTTAACATTTGAAGAACAAATATCTCTGGTTTTCTCTCTCCCCCTATTTGTTTTGTTTTTATATTGAAATATATATGATTCAACCCTTTGTTTTAAGTTTAAAAATTGTAAATAATCAGGTTTAAAATAATTTCAGTTATTCCGTTTGTATTTGTTCTTCATATTGTTTTTTTTTTTCCTTCATTTTTTTTAACATTATAGTAAAGGCTATTAACTGCCTATGATGAAGTTATTACATATATATTTTATATGTAGCAAATAAATTAAATTATATTGACGAGATATCTGTACAGTGTATATTGTTGGTAGGGCGCGTTTCGATATATATTGCGATTCCTAGAATCTTCCTAAATGCGAGAGTAGTTATGTGTAGAAGAATAGCCGACTGATGTTTGGATGGGATCCACAATGTGTATAGAGAGTATGGCGAGAATAAAATTCCTTTGTGTGACCATCTGTGCTATTAGTTATTAATTAGTTACCTTTTTGTAGTATTTTTTTTCATACTGCATCTTGTTTGTACATTTATTTTTACATTGATAATAAAGTTTTGCACGTTATATTTATTAGTTTTGTACTTATAGAGTTATTTTATTATATCACCAATGAAGTCTATAGTCCCGTTTTTATTTCTTTTTTTTCTTTTTTTTAATTTTTGTTAAAAAATCTATTATATTGATATTGTATATGGAGCTCACAAATATTTTTAAAATAAAATAAAAATTTTATTTCAATAAAAATTATTTTTCTCTACCCCTCCTTAAAGCATTATTATATTGCTTATGATGTTGGTAGTTTACAATGAAACCTTTATCCTTGCATTAAATATTCAATCTAGTAATCTTTAAAAAAGAGTTGTTGCAAATAGTTATGCAATAACGATGATTATATTAAATACATACAACAGGGTGCCGAGATTGCGGGAATTTCGCTCAACCATTTGCTGAACCTATTTTCAAATTAAATTAATTTGAAGTAATCCCCTTTAAGAATTGTATAAAGAAATGTGGTTGTGACCTCAATGAGTACATAATACTCAAGCTACTAGATGCTTACTGTCAAGTAGAGATGGGTATCACCTGTGAAAAAATTGATGGTAAGGGATGGTATCAACAGCAAAAATATAGGTTTTCTTGTTTAGTTATTACAGGCCCTTTTAATCATTAATTAAGAGGAATTTCATCTACTTCCTGAAATATATCTGTTAAAAAAATTCATGCCTCAGTTATAATATTCAAAACATAACTATAAGAATAAATAATTTGCCATTATCTTTTATCTAACTATATTGATTCTTAAGTAAATCCTACTTTGAGTAACTCCAGTAAACTGGGAGAAAAGTGATGAGAAGCGTTATTGTGATTTAAAAGAGTTTGCGAGTAGGAATTAACGGAGGTTGTTCAACAGTAAAAAAAAAAAAATGTACTAACAATCCTTAAAAGGTCTAATTTTTTATTTCTTGCTGTTAAATTTATGTTGAAGGGCTCACATGGACAGACAATTGAGGCGTTGACATGTATAAGGTAGTAAGTCAAGAAAAAATATTTTTATTTTAATATTTTTACACAATGATTTTGAACTGCTGAAATTAAGTTTATTCTTGAAAAGCATCTTCTGGTGTTCATAGTAACTAAACTACTTTAAACACCGACTTACTACTTTTCCTATACCATTGGAATGACTTTTTGCTATCTTTTCCATGTCAGTGCCTCTATCAACAATGAACAAGGTGCCTCAAACCTAGCAAAAATATGCCAGGCTGGGACAGAGTTGTTCGGGCAGTTAAGTGCTTGTAAAGCATATGTGAAAATAATATCGTTACCGTGAAATATTTTTTTTTTATGCAATTCATTTAGATTGTAATGTTATTAAATAAGAGTTTTTTTAATCTATAGAGAGGTTTACTAACTAAAATCAGATTAAAAATTTCTAATGTACTTAAATGTTATTTTAAATTATACTTTATTTATTTATTTTATTCATCCATTTTTTTTTCTATTGTGATCTATTATAAGACCTTTAGAAATTGAAGATCCCTTCCTTCATGCCTGAAAGTTTGAGATAAGCTGGGACCTATTACCTTGAGGACAGTTCATGAAGCAGAAAATATGGTAGTATATGGAGTCTATGAAGTGTTAAAATCATTTTTTTTTCTAGCTACCACAAAACAACTTTTTAAATATGCTTCAAAACTAATTTTTTAAAGTGGGTATTTTTAGAATTGTCTGAATGTTTAGGCTTGATTATAAAATACATGATTATACATTACACAGTAATTATTACTGAACTTAATATGTATATCACATGAAATTGGATGTATATACATTCGGTTTAATGCCTAAGTGAACTTAACACCAAACACAATATTTTGAGAAAGCTGAAGTTCAAAGAAAGTGGAATTTTGTGAATTAGGGTTATGTTTCCTTCCATTGACTTTGAAGTACAATATATTTCACTTTGTCTTTTACATTATTCGAATATAAATACCAAAAATTAAAAAATAACTATTGGTAATGTATACAAATTGAAATTTATTAAATTGTTTTGGCGCTTAGTTCACTATGGTTTTACACCGACCATACAAGGAAGGACCTTACTTATTTTACTGAATAACAACTCATGAGAATATTTATGACTGCCTTAACTGAAAATAAAATAATCAGATTAAACATTTGTCATAGCTCATTTATTGTTTTGAAATGTCTTAATTCATGGCATACATACATCTATAATGTATTTTGAATATTTAATGAAATTGTATTAATACATATATATAATTGTATATTTACTTATTACATCTAAATTATTATCTGGTAACACTTTACCTAACATTATCAGTTTAACAAATACATTTTGTCCTTTTATCAACCATTAATATTATTTCTTTCCTGTAGTTTGATTCAAGAAATGCCTAATTGATTACCATGGGTTGGTAGATACTGGTGTGTAATTAAATAAAATAATCCAATCATTGTTTTTTATATTTTGAATGAACAAAATTTTATCAATTTTTTTTTAATCATGAATTTAATCATATTCTGCTCCAATTGTGATGCTGATTCCATCTGATACAATTAGTGTAGAATGGTACCATATATTGGTGTCTAAAACAACTGGAAAATTCCATAAATATTAACTAATGTACAAATAAATATTTTATAATATATAGGAGGTTGGTTAATTTTCTCTACTACAGTATCATTAAAAAGTAATGAAGGTTAATAAAAAAAGAATAAAAACAACAACTTAAGAATTGCAATGGAAACATTCTTTGATTAAATGGTGCCTAAAGAGGATCTCTTTGTGAGTTAGGTGAGCTAATTTATTATAGCTATCATTTATTTATTAGCTAGCATAATAAAATTATATTACTAGATATTTCAGTCCGTAGCAATACATATTTACTAAATATCTAATAAATTATATATTGGTATAATACAGTACATAATATATTTTAAAAATGAATTTTTTTTCTGCAAAATACATGCACTGTTTTATAGTACTGTATATTTTACAGTTTACCTTATATACCAATATGAACTTGTTTACTTGTATCAAAGCTTTTTATTACTTGTTTAAAATATTTGACTCTATACTTACGCAAAAACAAAATAACATATATGTTTTATCACTTTATTATATCTGCACTCAATACATTTTCATTGCATCTACTTTAACTAAACTGGGATCCAAAGGTAAAATGTAAACACCATTTTTTGTTTTTATTAATTCTTATATTGGCTATACCATTATTTATACGGTGATAAGATTTATTAGTTTTGAATAATCTAATCTGATTCAAAAACAAATGTTTTACTTTGTGTTCAATTTATTATATTGTTTTATTCATAATGTTTATTAAAATTATATTTTAGCATAACTGATCGACAATCTTTATCAAGTTTAATTTTCATTTGCTTTGTATGAATTTATAAAATTATATATGATGTAGATAAATATTAATCAACATACTTTAAATAAAAACCACTCACATATTTCTCCTTGGTTGATAGTTACTTGATGAGTTGAACATTCATACATACATTCAGGGGGAGGTTGTAATGTCCAGTTCTTTGCCCCTACTAATTGTGCTTGCCAAGATGGATTATTCACATTGTCGACCTTTGAAATAAATAAATGAATACATTTAGAATTTTGACTATTTTAAATCATTTTCTGTGCAAATACTGTCAACTTACATGCATGTGTGCGCCATATCCAGGGCTCCCCATGAATACCCAATCCGTATTTTTGTTCTCTGAGTTTTTTGGAAGAAAGTAAGGTCTGCTATAGTGTTGTCTGAGAATTTGCCCTACTTCCTCATCACAGTTACTCCTAATAATGGATATTTAAATAGAATATCTAGTTGTAATAACCTTTATTATTCATTATTCTTCTTGAAAATGATTTTAAGTGACCACTTACCATCCCACGTACCATGGTTCCTGACCATAATGTAGCTCAGCTCGCTCCTTTGGCATTTCAAATACTTCCCAGAGAAATCTGAAGTTGGTCTTGTAAGGAAAGAATTGACATCTGTCTTGTGCCTTACTCCCAGCATATAGTTCTCGAAAGAATTCAAAACTGAAGACATATGGTGCAGACCAGTTTTTCATAGCATCACTTATAATTACTGGACGTGCTGTAAATGCATACCTGAAAAATATATTTAAAATTATAACAATATTAATAATTACAACTAATAACGATTTCGAAGGATAAAAAAACCAACTTCATTTCAAATTCTTCGGGTGTAATATTGTAAACCCTATCTACCTGATGAACATCTCGACATACAGTACAATCCACTGGAGGTCGAAAAGCCTGGTATGCAATATCAGGCATCCATACTGCACACTGAAATAGATAATGGAAATTTTTAAGTCCTAAAAATCGTTTAGCAAAGTGAATCACAGAAAAGGAATTAATTAAAAAACGGTTTTTAAAATAAAATGCTTCTTATATTTTATAGTAAGTTAATAAATAATTACTTTAAAATAAAGAAAGAACATACTTAAAGAGATTTAAATAAAATGTTATTTTAGTGAGACAAGTTGTTTTAAAGCCCAGTTATTTTAGTTAAATTCAATTTTCAATCTTCAATGCTGCTCCACAGGCTTCATTTTGAAATTATAAAATGATTTTAATTGATTCATTTTCATAAAACTAAATCAATATCCACTATAGAAAATGCAAATCTTACCTTGTCTGCAGTGGGATGTCGTCCATGATACCACATCCAAGCAGTTGTTATCCCTTCAACTGTGTACAGCCTCGCCTTTACTATTACTGCCAGTGCCATAATCAGCATAACTATGTGGCTAATCTTCAATCGCCATTGCTTTGGCCTTCTTGCAGCAGCTAATCTCACAGCTTCTGATCTGAATGAATTTTTAATGGGTATAATCATAATTATACAGCAATAAAGAATTTAACTAAAGAACAATTTTTTATTTTTATTTTCCGAGAAATAATATATATCATGAGAATGATTAATGCGTACTTATACTTCTAAACCAATTAAATTTAAATTAACTAATTAAATAAAACTGAACTGTTTTTAAGTTGAGGATGTTAGTGATTCGATAATGATATGATAGTGAATGTGTACCTTCATTTTTCTATTGCGAAATTAGAATAATTCATATCTAAAAATGATGACATACTACCATGAAGTAGGAACTGAAGGAACTGATTTTTGAGATTGAAAGAACTGATTTTTGATACCTAACTAAATTAAAAATTTGCTCCCAAATTAATTTCTTTTTTTTTTTACGAAAATCTTGCTTTATTTTTACTTTCACTTACCTATACATGAAATATATAATAAGGGAAAGTATTGCGATCGTGAAAAATTTCGACTTCCGGTTTTCAACGGAAATAGACGTTTTGGGTAAATGGTAATATACCCATTGGTATAATTACCATGGCCAAATAACCAAGCTAAATGGTCTGTGTGAACAGACTAGCTCAAAAACTGTTCCGTACGAACCTGAAATTGAGTAATTGGTGTATGTACCTATATGTCCGCGATGTGACAGTCAAAATTGATCAATTGTAGGGGGCACCTTAATAAATGTCTCATTTTCACGTGTTTTTTTTTATTTACTCAAAAACGGCTTTAACGATTTTGATCAAACTGGGTATTTGATGTATGTGCACGCGATGCGACAGCCTAAATTTCATCAAAATTTGTCAAACGGAGGGGGCACTTTATGTAGTAAATATTGTCATATTTTCAGGTGTTTTTTTATTTAATCAAAAACGGCTGTAAAGATTTTGATCAAACTGGGTATTTGATATATTTATATGTCCGCTATGTGATAGCTAAAATTTCACCAAATTTGGTCAACCGGAGGGGGCACTTTATTTAATAAATTTTGTCTCGTTTTTAAATGCCTTCAGGATATATTTACAAAAATCAACTCGCAGTGAAAAACAAACAATCAGTAAAAAAAACTCGACTCTTGTATAAATTAGGTCCCTCACAAAAAAAAGAAAAAATAAGCAACAATAAATCGAAAAGTACTTACTGAGAACTTCCAATTTTTGCAATACAGATACTCTATAACTTAAGGAGATATACAAATATAAGCTTTTTGATAGTTTATGAAAATATAAGCATTTAAATGTGGAAAAATGTCTGAAGTTGAGGAATGGCGTTTACATATTAAAGAAACACGTCGATTATTAATATACGAGGTATGTTCGTAAGTGAAAGTTGTGTGTTGCGCGCATGGCACCAGATTTTTAAAATAATAAAATGAAGCCCCCTGTTCTTTAGCCAATAGGAAATTATGGTCAGAAAAGAGCCCTATTTTAGGTTTATTTCTTACATCATTATTACATTTCATACAGCCTTTTTCTTCAATTATACTCATTGTGATCATACTTTTTGAATTTCGATTTTTGTGGGAATGAATATGATAAGTAAAGTTCAAGGATATATAAAAGGTCATACTAGCAATGATAATTTTTAAAAGGTGTGATTTATTAATATATCAATGAAAAGTTAAGTTTTCTTGTACTGATTTGAGAAAACCAGATGGTCCCATTAACATCTTTATCTATGATGCACATGAAATAATCGTTTTGTTCAGAATCCATTTTAAGAAGAAGGTAATTGTGGATTCATTTATCACACAACGTGATTTCAGAGAAGCAAATGTGGAGGCCAATAAATCTGCATATCTATATTATCTTTTAAATACGATTGTTGGCCATATTATTCAGAGACAAACTCTTAGCAAGTTTTAAAAAAAATGAAGTAGGATTTAAGATATTTATAATATCACTAGTCCAATGCAAGACTCCTCTAAATCTATCGTTTTTTTCACTAATTACCCTCTACTTTTCCTCTACTATCCCTGTCTGGCACCCCTCATGAATTAGGATAGTGTTGATTCGTGAAACATATTAACAATTGATAAAGCAGGCGAAGATATCTAAGGACGGAAAAGGAAGAAACTTTAATTGCAGTGGCGCAACCAGAGGGGGGGGGGCATTTAAATCTTTTATTGAATTTTAGAAAAAATGTCCCACTATATCTGTCACGTACAAAATATACTATTATCTATTTAACAATGAAGTGATTTTTTTTTTTAATTAGACCAATCTTGCATTGGACTAGAAATATTATCACTATATACACCTTTCAAACAATTAATTAGGGAAATATTTAGATTATTAAAATTGAAAAAAATTCCCTTTTTGAAATTAGTGGTCTGTAAGCATTCAGTTCCATACCTAAAAATAATTCTGTAAGGTTTCAGTCTTATCTCTTTTTAAATATTGTTTTTCATACTAATTGGAAAATAACACAACTCCCCCCCCCCCCCCCTGCCCGTCCAAAAAAGAAAAAATATATTATTAAATTAACTCAATTGAAATAAATTTAATCGAAAATAAAACTGGTCAATTTTAGTTTTATTTGGATCGGAAGTTTGATGATTAACATTTGTTGGTAGTTTTGATTGAATGGTCGATGATTTATTAAAGGAAGTTTTGTAATCATTATTTATTTACTAGTTCCATAAGAGTATATATAAAAATAATCTTAAAACAGTTTTGTACATAATAAACTGAAAAAAGTTTTGTACATGATAAACTGAAAAAAAAAAAAAAACTGATGATTATTGTATTCTAAAGGTATTGTTCCCTAACAGTCTGCGATGCTGATTATTCAGTATGTTTGATCGACGGTAATATGACAGAAAATTATTTTTGTATCGTATAACAATTGACTTGGATTTATTTCTTGCTATTAATGGTAGTATATATTGATATATGATTACTTTCGGAAATTACGCTGGGCATATTATGACTAGTTTATAGTATTGCCGAGAAATTACAAGTCATCAGTACACCATTAACGTTCATGCACCAAAATTGATACGAATACGTTAAATATTATTATTAGATACCATTTTTTCTATATTTGTTTTTTAGTGGAATAATACTTTTTTTTTAGACGGTGGTAATTTTTTCTGTTTATCCAAATCATTATTAGCAAAAGTCCTTCAGCTAAACAATGTTCTCGATTTTCGAAAACAATAAAGTATTATTTGAATATTTTATGTGATTTATCTACGTTTTTTCATTATCACGAAATCCTTTGTTTACCTATATATAAAAAAATATTTAACATTAAATTCACGGACAATTTCCAGAAAATAGTGAGGTAATTCAACATATTTTTGGACGGCAGGTTGAAGAGCTTTGAAATATGCTTCATTTTAATTTTTAAAATAACTCTAAAGTTTGAAATATATAACATTGGCAGGCACTTTCTCACCTTGTGTTTATTTTTACATTATAACTTAATAATTACGGCTTTGACCACAATCCTCGGATACGATTAGTTGCTGGATCTAGCTATTTACCTGGAGAGCCCAGCAGCTTGGGCCTCGAGAAGAATGGTCTCCAGCCTCATCCGTGCAGCTTCCATGATCGCCTCCGACTGTCTCTGGAGCCTGCGCCGCCTCCTTCCAGTCACCTCTATTCCAGTCCAAGAGGAAACCGCCGTGGTCCTTTAATCTGGGTCAACGACCTTTTGGAAAATTGCTCCACGTGTGGTAATTACATTTCGGAAGGCCGCAATATAACTTAATATCCGTACATCAATTAACCGGACCACAAGTTTTCTGGACTATTTTTTATTAGCATGCTATTGAGTAGAAAATTTAGGCAGAATTGGGAAAACTTCCCTTCTTTTTTTTTTTTACTTTATCTACATATACTATATGATCAACATAGCACTGTTTGGCTACTATTTAACGTCATCGTTTTTAATTGTTTATGAATACGATTTAAAAATATTTATGTTTAGAACCTTTTGATTCCTATTAGGGAGACAGCTTTCTGGATCTGTTTGCATAACAACCTACTAAACACAAGGTCGGGAGTTCGTAGCCCAATAGATGGCCTTAAGAATTTTTAAAAGCCCTTCCGTCGGATGGTACTTAAAATGACAGCCAAGAGCCTTTGCGATGTCAGATAGTTACTCGCTTAAGATCCCTATCCTAATTACACCTGGATAGGTGTATTTAGATTAAGTATCGTTGGATTAGTAGCATAAAGTGACGTTAATAAATAATTCCTATTAATTGGGTTTGTAATAAGTATTTTTATGTTGAATTCTTGAATTTAAAAGGTGGGCCCACGTCGTTTATCGTTTTCCTTTGATTTTCCTGGATTATTGCTCACTATTTATATCAGACTTGCACTGGACGAGCATTTTTTTCATATTTACTTTTTGCCAACATTCCTGAACGAAAGGAACGTGAATTTTGGGAATCGGTGATTTCCAATTCAAATTACAATAATTTGAAAGAGGAAACTTGGTAATAATTAAAGTTTTTCCATGGGTATAATTTGCCATGAAAAAGACTTTGAATTTACTTCTCTTATAGCTTTTGTTTTCAATTTTTCTCAATTCAATTATTTTTTCTTTAGCTCCTAGTAATATATCTTACATATCTTATTAGTAATAATAATGATTTTTTTTTAACTATATATAATTTTCATTTTCGAAATACCTATTTTGATATTCACATACCTAAAATCTCTGGAGCCATTTATATTTTTGATCTTTGGAAAGAGTTGAGATGTAAATATTGAACAATAACATAATAAATAAATGAGAAATAGTTAAAATAAATGAACAACAATTAGCTATAAAGTAGCTAAATAAAAAAAAAAAAAAAACCTGTACCACTACAACCCATAAGGGTCTTGGGTGCAGTACTATGTAAGGAAGAGTACCGTTTCTTGGTCAGCGGTCGTGCAAGGAGGTGATTTGACCGTGATCACGCTCAACCGCCAGGTTCTTTCCCCTTAATTTTTCAATTAAGGGTACCCACTTTATAGAGGCTGGGTTTGCCCCAGGAGGGTCTCTCGGCCCACGAGACGAACTGTGGCGAATAATAAAGATATCATAAGCCATGTCAGATTCGAACTCGGGACCTTAAGCACAGCAGTCCACTGCCTTACCAGTGGGCTACCCCGCTCCCTTAAAGTAGCTAAATAAAGATACATATACTGAGAAATGTCAATTTCATGGGCTTAAATGTTTCAAACCTTTGAAAAAATGGAAGATGGTTGAATCTGAATTCAAGTCTTAGATTTTTAAAAGCTGCAATTGCAGCTATTAAATGTTTTTTATTAAATTGTGTACATCTGTACTACTCTTTCTAAAGATCAAAGATAGAAATGGCTCAAGAGATTTTAGGAATGTGAATATCAAAATAGGCATTTCTAATTTACCCCCCAAGCTTTTATTGGATCTGTTGATCCAATGAAAGTTCGAGTACCAATTCACAAATAAAATCCTGGTGATCATTTCCTACTAAAAAACAAGGGTTTTTCAATTAATTTATTTCATGAAATGTTTGTATTAAGTCTTATTTCACATATTATTTAAAATCGATTAAAGCAATTTTCATCACATGAGAGTACTCCATCCCAAAGATAGGAATTACCAATGGAATTGAATTATTACTTCACTCACTCTTTTTGAAGTTTATTCAAAATTTGAAGAAATTGTTTTCAACATAAAGAAATTTAATCTAAGCTCTTTTACATTCCAAAAATTATGGTCAAATGACTTGAAAAAAATAAACCAAACAATTCTTTAGGAAATATAGTTTTAAGGGAATCAGTTTATCTATTGTTATTTCTGAAACTTCATTAATCTAACATTTCAAGGACTTATTTTTGAATCAATATATGGTACATTCCATACTATCAATGTCAATTTACTATCAATGATAATCATAAAAATGATTAGGTATTTAATATTAATGCAATTTTTTCACCATTTATTACTTCACCAATATTTATTTCAGCTATAGTGAAATTTTGCATTATTATTGGAAATGCATATGCACCTATACACAGATATTTATGGTTTAGATGGAATTAATTTTGTCTTTATACTAAAATAGAAATAAAAGAATGATATTTTAAGCATTTTTCAAATGTTTTTTATCACATTCCCTTTCAACTAGTTCTACAC
The DNA here is from genome assembly GCA_911387785.2 of Aelia acuminata. NCBI lineage: Eukaryota > Metazoa > Arthropoda > Insecta > Hemiptera > Pentatomidae > Aelia > Aelia acuminata. The sequence goes on along the minus strand of OU426981.1, from coordinate 74,513,880 downwards.
GTTAGATCAATAATAATTTCTAGTGGTAAAGTATTAAATTAGAGCTTTTCATCATCATTTATAATTTCTTAGCTTACCAATTATTTGTTTTATTTGTATAATACATAATTCAGAGTAAATGCAGGTATGGATCATGTGTGGTGTTTCAGTTCGGCGCTAGATAGCGCTGCTTACTCGATTAGGATTTGCAAACCTACTTAAATTTTGTTATTCTTATTATTATGTCTATTTGGTCGTTAAGCCAAACTGAACTAACATAGGGTTGTGCTCATCGCTTTTGAAGTAAAATATATTTCACTTTGTCTTTTATATTATTAAAATATAAAGAAGCATGATTAAAAAAATCTGGTGCATGCGCGCAACACACAACTTTCACTTACCAACTTACTTAGATTAGAAATTAATGCGTTTTGTTAATTGCCACATCTCAAATGAACAGAACGGCTTCAATTATGAACAATGGTCTGTCATTAAAGGCGTACTCCGCATGCGTGGGCTCAACGAGTTTTATGAGGACTAACTACCTCTACTCTCATCTTTATGTTTTCTTTATTTTAATTAATTAGTTAATCAGTTAATTTCTCCATATAAACAAAAACAAAGGTACTTTATAGGAAAAAAACACGTGAAAATGATACAAAATTTATTAAGTAAAGTCCCCCCTCCGGTTGATCAATTTTGATGAAATTTTCAGTCATATCTCGAGCATAAAAATAGATGAAATATTCAGTTTAATCAAAATCGTTACAGCCGTTTTTGAGAAAATAAAAAAAAACGTAAAAAGTTATTAAATAAAATACCCCCTCCCTTTGACCAATTTTGATGAATTTTTTGTTGTCACATCGCGGGCATATACATACACGAAATACCCAATTTCAGGTTCGCTCGGTTTATAGTTTTTGAGCTAGTCACACACACACACAACACACACACACACACACACACACACACACACACACACACACACACACACACACACACACACACACACACACACACACACACACACACACACACACACGCACACGCACACGCACACGCACACGCACACACACGCACACACACACACACACAAACACACACACACACACACACACACACACACACACACACACACACACACACACACAGACCATTTCGCGGGACTTGGTTAATTGGACTCAGGGGACCCCAAAACGTGTATTTCCGTTGAAAACCGGAAGTCAAAATTTTTCACGATCGCAATACTTCCACTTACTATATATTTATAGTAAGGTATATAGGTAAGTGAAAGTAAAAAATAGCAATAGGTAATTTAATTTAAAAAATTAATAATTCATTAAATTGGTTTGGCGCTTAGTTCACTATTCGCTTTACACCACGATTTATTGGGTAAATCGTTAACAAATTAATTTCAGTAATTTAAAGAAATATTTTTCTTCTCTTTTTTCCTTGTAGTAATTGGAAACTAAGAACCATTCCATGAACGAAGTTAGATCGGAAAAATTATAACATTAAAAAAAAAAATATATATAGGCCTGCAAATAAATATGAATGAGGAGGTGAGGTGTAAAACTCGTTCGTTCTATTTTTTTGAAAAATTGAGATGGCAGTGGATTCTAAAAGATATTTTAATGCTCTTTCAACATTCTCGTATTTATCAAATTGCAGAAAACCTTGATATTTCATATGGATTTTTGCTAAACAAAATAGCGGTTTGTTGCAGAACTGATTCTTTCAATAGCCCATTGTGTTTCAAAACTGGTTCGTTACTCGTTTGGAAGCAAAACTCTTTGGTTTCTATAATAACTTATCACTTTGCACCCATCCCATTCTTTCACTTCAGCAGTGTGCGTTACTCTTTCTGAACTAAATATCGAAAGCTCCTTAAGCTCGCGTGTTTTATGTTAGTTTATACTCGTTTGTTCTTACCTAGCTATATTAATAATTGATTATCCAATGGCTCCAACAAGCTTAAAGACGTTGATAATCTGCAGAAAAAGCATTTTGGTGACGAGAGGAGGGCCAATGTTTCATTGAAGTATTACACACGAGTTCTCAATATATTTGCCACAGATGAGGGAAATAACGAACAAGAGGATTATGAAGTCACTATTATTGAAGAAGACAATTGCCTTAGGATCTAGTCCTTTTGTAGTCAGATGTTTTATATCAGTACGCTGATCTTTTTGAAAAATTCATCAAAAAAAATATATTTAGTAAAATTTTTTAAATCAGTTGGTGTTATTATTTTGCAAAATGATACCGAATTTATTAATAAAATGGTTGCGAACCTAAATAAATATCACTTATTAAATAAAAAACTTCGCTTTTGTTTTCTTCTCCTCGCTAAATTAAATTAAAACTAGTTCGTTCCAATTGTGGTGTGCAGCAAAAGTCTTTCCTTTAAACATTTTGTTGCAAAACTTTCTCATTTCATAGTTTGTTACTTCTTTTTTGTCTCCTTTAAAACAGTAAATTTTTTCATTCCAAGCACACTTTCACAGGGTAGCTTGTTGAGCATCATCTAAAGGTAAACCTTATCCTAATACCCTCCTGAAACTATAAAATAGTTTACTTTTTATGCATATTTTACTGTTGGGTCTGTTTCATGTCCAGGAAAGCGTGGACGTGTCCCTTAAAACAAATTAGGATCAACGAATGAAATTGCGGAGGCTGGGGCTACAGGTGTTCAATTTGAGGATCTCATTGGATTCAGCGAGTCGTTAAAGGATGTTACTGCCTCCTCCCATTCTATCCAGCTTTCCATATTTAACAAATTGGCCGCCAGCTGGATAATTAAACATTTATATATATGTCTACCCGTTTTTGAATTATTTGTCTCTAAAGCCCTCAATAGCAGGTACAGAATCAGAAAAAATGATGATTAAAAATAGCTGTAGATGTTTTCCGAATTTGACTAGGACTATGAGATTAGTGTCTTTTAACAGCGCATTACATGCAATTTCATATGATATACAGGAATGTATAGGTTTACCAAAGATATTTTCTTAAAACCTAGTTTAAAATTTTAATTTCCATTTTCTCGAAAAGGGCATCTTTTAAATTTTTTTTATAAAACAAGTAGTATTATATCCATTTATACAACAAAATATAAAAGTGGGATCAAAATTTATTCATTACTAAAAATATAGAAAAATAGTGATAAAATTTCATAAATCTAGCATTTGATGATTAAAAATAGCTGCAGATGCTTTCCAAATTTGACTAGGGCTATGAGATTGGTGTCGTTTAACAGCGCATTCCATGCGATTTCATATGATATACAGGAATGTATAGGTTTACCAAAGAAATTTTCTTAAAACCTAGTTTAAAATTTTAATTTCCATTTTCTCGAAAAGGGCATCTTTTAATTTTTTTTATAAAACAGGTAGGATTATATCCATTCATACAAAAAAAAATATAAAACTGGGATCAACATTTCTTCATTACTTAAAATATTGAAAATAGTGATAAAATTTCTTAAATCTAGCATTTGATGATTAAAAATAGCTGCAGGTGCTTTCCAAATTTGAATAGGGCTATGAGATTGGTGTCGTTTAACAGCGCATTCCATCCCATTTCATATTATATACAAAAACGTATTGGTTGGCGCTAAAGAAATTTTCTTAAAACCAAGTTTAAAATTTTAATTTCAATTTTCTCAAAAAGGGCATTTTTTTTTTAATTTGTATATATATTTTTTAAAAAATAGGCCATACTGCCTATACCTGTACTATACCTTTCATATGATATTCGTTGTTGTATATCATATGAAACGGCATGCAATGCGCTGTTAAACGACACCAATCTCATAGTCCTAGTCAAATTTTGAAAACATCTATATCTATTTTTAATCATAAAAAGCTAGATTTATAGAATTTTATCACTAGTTTTCAATTTTTTTAGTTATGAAGAAATTTTCATCCTACTTTTATATTTTGATGTATGAATGGATATAATACTATCTATTTTTAAAAAATATATATACATTTTTAAAAAATGCCCTTTTTTAGAAAATCGAAATTAAAATTTTACATTTAATTTTAAGAAAATTTCTTTAGTACCATTATATACATTGTTGTCTATCATACGATGTATGATATACATATCATACGAAACGGCCTGGAATGTGCTGTTAAAAGACACCAATCTCATAGTCCTACTCAAATTTGGAAAACATCTACAGCTAATTTTTTTCATGATTTTTTCTGTTTCTGGACCTATCTTTGTGGGCTTTAGAGATCAATAATTAAAAAACGGGTAGGCATATCTCAGTAATATTTCACAATTGTTCTAGTAGATACAAGTAGCACACATATACCAAATTTCAAGGAAATCTGAGATGGTGAGTCTCAAGCCTGTGTTGAATTGACCTGGAATGACCCTAACGTAATATTTTTATGTAAATTAGTATAATCTTGCGAAAACTCTCGCTTTAGTTAACTTTGAATCTTCCTCTTTTATTTAGAGTATAAAAAAACTTTTATTTAGAGTCTAGGCATTTAGAGATAATTGGGGAAACATTTCTATCTTACAATCACATTATACAATTTGGTTAAGTAAGCGATTTAATATTATAGATTTTTGTTTAACTGTTTGTTGTGGCCAATAATACATTATAAAGGCCTATTTGCTCCATTGTAACCCCCCCCCCCCTACCGAATAACGAAGCAACAGTCCGTCCCAAACTTTTTACCAAACCTTTGTAGACATACATTAAGAGTTAAAACAATCAATAATTAGCATTAATAAATCGAAAATAATGGGTAACCTATTTTTCTCGTTTCGAAGTTTTGATAGAAGTTTTTGTAAGAAAATTTCATATATTCATAATTCATAGTCGAACCTCTAAGTGTCATTTGCAACCATTCATAGCAACGTTTAATCCTCAGCTCCCCTTTTACTCCTTAACGATTTTTTGGGATTTTTGGGGGGGAAGTTCCTATCTGCAGAGATCCATCCACTTTGTTATCTTACTAATTTTTAAACCCCATTTTTTTCAGCACTTTTATTTAAGCCATAGTAAGAATTTAGGAATCGAAATTACGATTTGATGATGGAAAAGAGATCTAAAGTACCTACCGTTGTTTATATTAGGTAAGGATATTAATATTTAATCTTCGTTACTTTGGTTTATTAATAAAAAAACAAGCATTGTATAATATTAGCATTATAGTAAATAATAGTGCTATAGTAAATAAATATAGTAGATAAATAAATTCCTGGAGGTAGAACAAAGACGTAGGAAGTTCGGAGCTCTAAAACAAGAATGCCTGACCAACAGGTTATTCCAGAGAGGTATATTTGCCGTCATTGGGAGAATCTCATACCTCCAATCATTCTACTGCAGGATTTCGGATAGGTTTAGTGCACTGCTTTTAATAGTACAAATTAAACTTTAACATGACAACTTTGAATATTGCTTGAATACTTCATCAATTTTTTTCCGTGTATTGTTTTGTAATGTCATATAAAATTATCCTATCGTGTTTAGTATAAAAGCAAGCAATCTACTGTTTAATTTCATTATCAATTATGTCATAAAATATAGGAACTAATCAAATATTTTGTGTAAGAAGAAACAACAGGCAGCTTGTCAAGGTTACGCTTATTTATTTATTTACGTATTTAGCACGTATTCACAACTAGTTGCCGACGCTTGACTGTAACCTCTGAGCTTAGGATTTAAATATACATATATAAGTAACACATGTTCATGCAACGCGGCAGGACTTAGATATTAGAAAAAAAAAAATGTTTTTCTAAATATGTTTTGTGTAAATTTTCTGACAAGTACTTATTCTTGGTTAGGTGAACGGAGAAAGACGCTTTGGCTTTCATTTCTTCAGCGGGCGGCTTCGAGTCGAAAACTACTAGTTTTTTATCAATGCAGTTCAATCTTGTTCTTTTAGCTAAATATGGAAAGAATAAAATTTATAAAAATGTTTGAATCAATTTAAGAAATAGATAATAGGAAGCTAATGATAAGATACAGTGGACTGCTGTGCTTAAGGAACCGAGTTCGAATCTGACATGGCTTATGATATCTTTATTATTCGCCACAGTTCGTCTCGTGGGCCGAGAGACCCTCCTGGGGCAAACCTAGCCTCTATAAAGTGGGTACCCTTAATTGAAAAATTAAGGGGAAAGAACCTGGCGGTTGAGCTTGATCACGGTCAAATCACCTCCTTGCAGGACCGCTGACAAGAAACAGTACTCTTCCTTACATAGTACTGCACCCAAGACCCTTTACGGGCTGTAGTGGTACAGGTTTTTTAATGATAAGATAAGCAGGGTGAAGGGCAAATATAATTCATTACTTGCTCAGCTCTGACAAAGAAGAGAGCCTAAGCTTAATATTATAATTATAACATAATATTATAATTATAACATTTAACTTTCATTAGCTAAACATTTAAAAAAATTATTGGTGTTACGGGGCCGTTTACTAACAATAAACCTATGTACACATATGCTCATATTAATTTCCTCTTTTTAATAAACTTATTTTTAAGAATGCCGTAATTTAAAAAAAAAAACTAACATGATATTCTCATACCTATTTATGTACCTATTTTAATTGTTATTAAAGATGAACTAAATGTACAGGCCAATAAGAATTGAAAAAACCTTCTTGCAGCAAAAACCTATTTTAAAATATTTGTAATGTGTAATTACGCAATTATAAACAATTGCAAAAAGGGGTGGATTTGGATGAGGGCATGAAGACATCAAAACGATCCGAAAATGTCTAAGTGAACTGTTACTTATATTTGTTATAAATTATGAATAACCCATTAAAACATCGCTAAAGTTCCATAACAATTTTCACTAAGTATTTTTAAGCTGTCAGTATTATTTTTGCTAATTAGTACTCGAATTTCCTGAGAATTAGGAACATTCTGTTAATTGTAAAAGACTACATTCCTCGTGCCCAATTATACAACGCAATCGTGGATTTACTAATTTCATTTTACAATATAGTCTATGATAGAACAAAATTCGTTGTATTTAATCGATCTGACACAAGTAGGCGTTGGTTTCTGTAATGTTGGCTTCAAGCTGATTTATTAAGTAATTAGGAGGACGAAGTAGAGATTTTCGAACGATATGTTTTTACGATTTCGCTCGTTCAGCAGGCAAGTTAAATCATATCAAATATTGTCGATCATTTAAAATCGTACAATTAACTCTACAATCACGTTATCCGATTCAGGCGTGTTTATGGTATAATTTACGGCGGGTGGACCACCACAAGCCCTGCAATGACGCTATATCGTGGGGATATCGCTGGGCCTTAATGAAACTTATCGGTTTTCTATTTCGGCCCGGGAGACTGATAGCATCGTTCAATTTCTTCCGTGCGAGGAAAATGAAATAAATGGTGTCAATTCTATTATCGGCGCTGTAAGGCCGTGTACAGTAGTCCGCGCTCTGTTGTTTACATCGTCGGGATGATCGGGATCCTCTGCTCGTGCGTTATCGCCACCTCGCTATCACCCGCACATGGCAGTCTGGTCCTCGGGGCGCGTGGGTCGGTCAACATCACGAACGTTATCCAGGCGTTCAACTACACTCTGGGGAGTCACTTCTGCGTTCAGGTTTGTCCCGTGGCCTTTTTGTTTCTTCAGCTCAGTACCCTAGGAATCACTTGTTCTAATTAAGCTAATCAAGGCCCTTATTAAGAGAAAAGACGAGATGAGAGTCCCCTTAAATCACGGCAACATATCCTCCTGAAATGGCCATTTCCAGAAGTAACATAGAGAAAACTTTACAAAATCTTACTAAAGAAGTACAGTTTTATTCCATTAATATTTTTTTCCCGAAATCTCGGGAGCTATATTCCCTAAGTACTCCCCTCCTGGGACCGATCCTGGTGTGAGATAAATTATTGACCAACTACTGTCGAGGTAGCTTCCATAAGTGGGAAATCCTTTTTAATAATTAATTAAAGGGGAAAATATGACCGGGGTGAGAAGAGGTACTCTTGATTTGGTGGACGACCAGTTTTATATCTGGGAAGATTAGTAACGGAGATCAGCAATTTATAAGCTGAAATTAAAGGCAGAATGGAAGGATGCTATGCCAGATGTTTTTATTGGAAAAATCACTCCGATACAAAAGTCTTTAGAAGGCAAACGTATTGTTATATTAGAAGGTAACAATGGCAATAATAATGTGAGGCAGTGAGACGTGGACTCTGACCAAGGAAAACGAGATGGCACTGCTAGCCTGGGAGTGGAGAGTCCAAAGGAAGAACTTTGGAGACTGAGAGAAGTGCACGGGTGGAGAACCACCAGCAACGCCGAACTATTGGAAATATGTGAAACCTGATATTCTTTGTGATGTTAAGGAGACCAGGCGTTTGGGCGCAGTTAAGAAGATTGATGTGTGGAGAGAAAAAGGCAGACACTGTCGTGGGTGGTTCGAAGTCTTGGAGAAGGACATAGAAATATGAGGAACCCCTCTGAATAAAAATAAAAATTTAAGGATGTGTAAACTATATATTGTAACGTAAAACAAAACCGTATGATTGAAAGGAGTACTATAATTTTTGTTGGAACATTTACCTACAGTTCTGGTACATGTTCATGATTGTTCGGGAACCCTCTTTGAATCCAGGCTAAATATAAGGAGCAATGGACTGGAGTCTTAGTCTTGCTCTGAAGATCTAATCATGTGGTTACTTATGTGTTACTGAATCATTAAAAGTTGATCATTTTTCTAACATTGTTAATTATTTGAGTTTTTAGGATTTGTTCGACATTGTAAATTATTATTTTTCGTTATAATATAATATAGTTATATAACTACATAGAAATAACCAAAATACCCTCTATGTAACTAAAAATAGTATTTCCACCAATCCGGCTCAAGGACTTTGCTTATTAAAGCTTATTATTGAGCATGACATCTGTTTGTGATGATGACGCATCTTCAAAACAGATCTCATAAAATGTCTACTGGATAGGTTATAAGTATCTAACGTAATTAAGCAAAAAGAAGTGTAATAATTTAGCAAATCACAGGTTGTTCGATGAAAACAAGAGAACACGCAGCTCAAGCGATAGGTAATTCAAGATATTTTGCACGAGAACTAATTGGAAAATTTCAATTAAAAATGAGGATAGTTTTTTCTTGAAGGCTAACTCATTAACACTGCATTTTTCTCCGAGTCCAGACACATAAATAAATAAAAACCAACGATAGAAAATAGTAACAAATCAAAACCCATCTAAAAGTAAATAGTAAGGTTGCAAAATGCCGGCTTGTAAAATTAAAAAAAAATGGATTTTTTTGATCTTAGCACAGAAATGTGAAACTTTCTTAAGCAATGGTTTTTATCGCAACATACATATTTTATTTTCCTACATACGCTTCCAAGATTAATCTCTTCCTTACAGTTGGGCGCCTCCAGTAATGACGTCATGGTTGTCTCCATCCTACAAAAAATAAAATAAACCTTATAAGCAATTATATTTTAGCTGTATTTCATTCACTTCCGCCATAGTTGCATTGTCAATAAGCATGCTTTCTATTTTTTTTAAGATGCTCAACAAGTGGCAGGCGCTCTTCCACGTGCGTGGAGTCCTAAAGCCGCATCACTGCTTAGATTTTATTTCTCAAGTACAAGCATCCAAAGCTTCCAAATCATTCCCAACTAATGACGATATTTGGTCGGTGCAGGTGATCTCCGACGGCTCGGACTTCGGGGACAGGCTGCTTCGGGGGATCCACCACTCCGCGAGGCCCCTGGTCAACAGCTTCCAGCAGGTCTGCTCCGGGTTCTACCTCATAGCCGAAGATCTAGCTGGCCTGGAGTCGCTGCTCAGCAAGCTCATGAGGTGGGCCAAGCACAGGATACTATGTGTGCTCCCGCTCATCCCAGAAGAAGAATTCCAGAACTTTCTCGAGGCAATGAGCAAATGATTTATCGTATTCTTTAATAATTTTTTTTGTGTCAATTTGTGATCCTGAAATGTTAAAAAAACATATTTTTGAGAATGAATACTACTTTTTTTCATCTTCTATTAATTTTTGGTACAGGAAATATGTACTTTCAAATATATAATTTTAATTCCAATGTAATTGTGACAGTGCGTGAAAAAAAGGCACCCGAACGTTTTTAGTGAAAAAATATTATTAGCTTCTAGAGAAAGATAAGCTATTACTGAGCTTCCCTCAAGAACCAATTTTCCAAAACATTTCCTGAATATTGGGCAATTTAAAATAATTTGATTTATGGTTTCATCGTTGTATTCCTAATTTACAAAGCAATTGTTCTATTTCACAACCGAAATTTGATATAGACAGAAATATTGTTTCATGGAATAAGATACCAAATCTTTTACAGAGCAAGGTCAACATCTTCAGAGATGCTGAGGTTTTGTTGGCGAGGACAGATAGCCCTATCGGTCACAGACTGACTTGCACCCTGCGAAGTTTCACACCTGTCATTTACCACGGGAAGCAGTGGTTACATGAAACGGTAATCCTCATTACTACTCCTCTAGTATCCATATCACAATATTGAAATCTGCCAATGATATTTAATATCTTTACTGCTGTAATAAAGGTATGGTATGAACCATATATGTTGGTTTACGAAATTCTAAGACAAATTAAGTCTGGGAGTTGGCTTAAAAATAGGTCTAAAACGTCCCATTTCTGTAGGGAACTATTATTTTTCGCAATATTCTTAAAGATAGGGACTTACTTACTTTTCAGTTTGCCGGCACTACAGTCCTGCATAGGACTTTGGCCTCGCGTGCAATTTTCCTCCATGCCTTCGGTCCTGCCTCTACCCAGTGACGCCAACTCTTGCCAGATTCTCCAAGTCGTCCAGCGATCGTTTTCTAGGAGGTCGTTTTTTTCTTTTCCCTGAAACTTTACTCCTATTATTTTCTATTCCATATCACTTTATTTCAAAAATATTGCTAGTTCCATTCAACAGCTACATATCCCTAAAACACAAGACTTTTCAGGAATGTGAATTTTCACTTTAAAATGTGTTCTGAATATATATCAAGCTTCCAATTTAACTTTTTACAACGCATTAGATCGTTTTCGATAATAAATGACTATTTTCCTTGGTTTGAAAAAATAACAAGAAATGTATATTTTTAAATTTCATACTGCCCCTTTTGATTTATGACGTTCTTCCTTAATATTACATAGATGTTTGGATTGAGTTAAATACTTGACAATCTTGCATACTACTCTTTCAGGACATTCATAAAACGACCATTACTAAAAATATCCGATAGGACGTAAAGAAAATTGTTTACGCATTCGTGTAAAAATGATTTATAATATCATTGACGAAGTATGAAAATGCCAGATGAGCAACTTTTCGTTTTAGTTGAACGTCTAGACCTCAGCTTTATTTAAATTTGGATCCAAATCCATTTGCTGGGAAATGTAAAGGTAAAATGAAAAATAATACCCATTGCACACTTATAATTCATTACACTGCATCTTCTTCCCCAATCTATATAATGAGTCACTATTATTTGCCTCTAGCAATCATTTTTCTGCCATGAATTGAATTTCTCGAACATATAATTTTATGGTGAGGAATCCACGGACCATGTTTCCCATCTTTCTTGCTTTTGAAAGAAGCATCGAATCGGATTATGATTCGTAACTGTTCAGGAAAATTAGTCCTGAAATTGCAATTTTTCACATAATTGGGAGGCAAACACTAAGGCGTTATATGTATTTTATCAAACTGTTGCAAAGAGGAAATCACCGGGAATACCTAACAAATTCGAACTCCTTCACAATATCTCTTTATTTATGCTTTTTATCATGAATAATTTTAATATTCCTTATTTCATTATTAGACTTTCATTTTTGTCTCTCATTGTAGGGAAACGGCAAGCAGAACTTCCACGGGAGAGAGATCAAAGTAGCTACTTTTAACTGTTCCACCTTCTCCAGAATCAACTATCCTTTCTTAGGTACATGTCAATATTAACCTCAACCAATATGTTTAGTGTGAAAATAGATATTTATTTTTAAATTAAATAAGCCTTTAGTTTATTTTGCTATATATAATGTGGCAGATTGACTAGCGGAATAATATAATTTTCCACGTTTTAATAAATGTGCCCCGTCAACTAGTCTTTTCTTTTTTTCATAAATCTTTCCATGCTAGACCTGAACCACCCTGTTGCTCGGAGAATATGTAGGTGTGTCGAAAACAATCTCTTGCACCAATTTAAAAAGTCATTCCTTGGAGTAATGGATCAGGGAATGCCCTGAGGGTGTAGGGGTTACATTTTTATTTTTTAATTCCATCAGTCATTAAGGACCTAATTTAAAATATTAGTACATTGCAACGTTGTAAATTACTTTGAAATGTTTAAAAACTTTATATGCGTTTCTTCTTCAGGGTTTGACCATGTAACAGGTTTTTCAACTGCCAAGCTTTCACCCATCTTGTGTATTGGCCCTGAAGAAGCCCACAGCAGATGGGCGAAAGCTTGGCAGTTGAAAAAGCTGTTACATGGACAAACCCTGAAGAAGCCCGTTGCAATGTACTAATATTTTAAATTAGGTCCTTAATCACTAATAAAACAGTCCATTTTCCATTTCAGGACACAAAAACATAACTACTTATACCGCTTAGCCTAGGGGGTCGGTGGCGCCCCTTTCCCATTGCTTGCCCACCTAATGGATGTAGACATGCGGATACCTTGCAACACTTTGGTGGCTTGCAGGTGGATCGGAGATGGGCATCTTCCTGGAGGTGGCTCGAAGACTGAACCTAACACACAAGTTCATCGTGCCCGAAGGGAGCAGGTTCCCCCTGGGGGTGCTGAAGGACGGGAAGTGGCATGGCGGACTGCTGGGGATGCTGGCTGCGGACGAAGCCGATGTCGGGTTCTGCGGCCTCTGGATCGCCAACAACAAGGTTCGCCACCCGTTTTTACCTTCTTCTTCTTCTTCTTTCGCTTATCCCCTTCGTTCCTTTCAGCGTTGGGGAGTGCATAGCCAGGAATTCCACTCATCTCTGTTCCTTGCCAGATTCCTGGCCTGTCGGAGATCTTTCCCGTTTTTACCAAGTGTGTAAATATGAAACCGGAATTCGCCAATGATAGGAGTTAGCAGTCAATATAATCTTCTAACTAATCCGTCAGTGGTATTATCTGCTTTTGCCTACATGTAATAAAGAGATCAAATTGATACCAACATCAGTTTCATTCTATAACCGTGTTTTTAGTGGCGTTGAACATGTCGACTTTTGTGCCAACAAATCAAGATTTGCGGACAGCATTTATTTTCCGTTTCCTTCTGAAAAAAATTGGAGCATTATCACATAAGGTGCTTGTTGAAGCTTACGGGGAGCATGCCCTAGGCAAATCTCAATGTTTCGATTGGTTCAAATAATTTAAAGATGGATTTCGATAAAAGAAACAAATACCGTGGAAAACCACAATAAAAACTTTGAAAACGCTGATTCGGAAGCGTTTGTTGGACAATTATTACATGTGACACCATTTGTTTGAAAGGCATGGAAAAGATCCAGAAGGTCGAAAAATGGGCACCTCACGAACTGAATGACAGGCAGCAGTCAGCTCGAAAAACCTCATGGCAAATGCTGCTCGCCAGGTACAGAAAAAAAGTCATTTCTTCATCAAATTGTGACTGGTGATGAAAAGTGAATTTACTTCGAGAATCCTAAGCGTAAAAAATCCTGGGTAACTCCTGGTGAACCATCGGCATCGCTTGGGGAGGAAGAAAATGCTCTGTGTCTGGTGTGATCAGATGGGTGTTACCTACTATGAGCTGCTGAAACCTGGGGAAACTGTTAATACGGAACGCTGCCTACAACAGATGATAAATTTGAATAAAGATTTGCGCCAAAAAGTCCCAAATATCAAGAAAGGACACACAAAGTGATCTTGCTCCATGACAATGCCCCATCACATTCGGCTAAACGGACCAAGGAAACGATCCAATTGTTTGGTTGGTAAATTCTTCCGCATGCGGCTTATTCACCAGATTTGGCCCCATCCGATTACCACCTATTTGCATCGATGGGACACGCACTTGCTGAGCAGCGCTTCACTTCTTATGAAAATGTACGAAATTGGTTAAGTGATTGGTTTGACTCAGAAGAGGAAGCATTATTTTGGCGGGGAATCCACAAATTGCCTGAATGATGGGAAAAATGCATAGATAGCGAAGGACAATACTTCGAATAAAAAAGTATGTATCATTTTTACACAATCAACTCTTATTTGCTATTTGGAAAATTCCGGTTTCATATTTACACACCTGGTAGCTACTACCACAGCTACAGCTACAGCACAATATTTCAATATAAAATATCACCATCTTACAAAATTTTTAATCTGTTCTTCAAATTTAACTTCCACTTGAACATCCTTGGTCCATTGCATGTTCATCTCCCCCAAAACTTTTGTAGCGCCAAAACAGTTCCTACCATTTTCATTCTTTAGAGAAGTCATTTCCTAGCTTACTGTCTGGTATACCTATTCTGACATATATTATTACATATTTTTACATCTTCCGTAAAAATAAATTGGAGATATAGTTTTTGCATAGAAGTGCAAAAGAACTTGTTTAGTTTCGGCCAAGTTCAAAAGAACAACCAATAAGAAAGAAAATTAAACTTTTTTTTGGATTAACTGAACAAATTTATCCGCACCTTTTCAGGTATCTTGAAGCGTACTTTTTGTTTTTTTCTTTATCTCAGTTCGCCCTACTGGAGACAACCTCTGCTGCGACCCCTGGCTTGCGACAGAACGAGAAACCTACTTAGCATCTGTCTATGAAAGACTTTGACTTCAGCTAGCTGCACGCTTGCGGTCAAATTTTCTATTTCTAGCTGAAATCCTAAAAAAAAAAAAAGGAGTAGAAAAGCAAGCCCAAGCAAAGATGATTTTAAGGGAGAATGAGCAGGCCAGCATAATTAACAGTGAGAGTAATTTAATTTAGTAAATCATGAGGAAATAATTTTACCAAAGTTAAACGGACGGAACCGAGCTTTTACCTAATTTCAATAATTTTTCTTCAATCAGCCTAACCAATAATTTTTCTTCATCAGTTTAACCTCTAACCATAACATCTGTATTCATAAAAATATTTTCCCACTTATTCAAAATCCAACCAAAATCATTAACAATACTGTATCTTTTCAGGCCCATATATCATCCATAATATTGTTCATTTTAGAAGTAATTTTTATTTTATGTTGATTCCCCTCCATTTTCCAGGTTTTATGCCAGACCATTAAGTTAATGTTATATTACCAAAAAGCACCTGTAAAATTTATAATAAGCAAAAGTGGTAAAATATGGGAAGTGGTAAAATATGGGTGGGTACATTTGAGATGAGGGAGACAGCACCCGGTGGTGCATCCTCCTGGCATTCATATGAATTACATTGACGGACGAGGAGATCCCTCTACGACTCCTCTTCAGTCTTCGCCGATGTACGAACTTTACTTCTGGCCATGTTTGCACACATCAGTGTGTATGTACTCGAAGTAAGGGTCTGGCCACGCATGTCCGCACCGGATCTGCACCGCAGCAATAATATAGGTTATATTCAGAATATTTTTAATTTAACTTATATATTACCTTTAGTTATGCCTAAAGTTCAGGCCATACATGTCAGACACAGGCCACTTTAGGCATGTGTGGCCAGACCTTAATTTATACGTAGATAATTTGTCAAAGTCTCTGTGGCGGGTCTCATTTGAAACGTATTGAAGTGAGTTCGTAATAACTTGAAAATTTATATTGAAACGTTTTTATTTTTTGAATATGTGTAATTTTTCCAAGTTCTATTAATTTTGCAAAAAGAACAGCATTTAAACAAGAAGATATTAATATTAATTATTAAAGTGCGATATTTCAGATAGGGACAGGGGTGGAGATGTCGGTGCCGCTGGAGAGGATCTGCATGAGGTACCTGGTGCCGAGGCCGGTGCCGCTCAGTTCCGAGTGGTACGGCATCTTCTCGCCGTTCGCCGCCGTCCTCTGGCTCCACATCTTCCTCGCCTACCTCACTGTCAGCCTCCTCCTACCCGCCATAGCCCACCTCGACTCCGCCATGTCTGCCTACGGAGGGTGTCGTGAGTACTAATCGATCAGTTGAAGTTTAATTATAATATAACTCCTAAAATCACTCCAGGTCATGATAGTATGCCTGCTCAGCGTAGATAGTACATCAGAAGTATCCAGAACTGCTACAAGTCTAAAATTAGTTTGTTAGTTGTTTAGGGTCTTAAACGTTTCAAGCCATCAACGCCTAACGATTTATTTTCATGAATAAAGTTTTAGATTATTTTAATTTTATAAATGTTCTTTTAGAATACAGATATGTTAATACAATAAAATAGACTGAATGAATAAAATATATGGTTCATAATGAAAATTAACCCTTTGCACTCGGCACCGTTTCGGACGTTACCTACCGGCAACTCGACGCAACTTATTCGCGAAAACGTACACCCTGAAAACGTAATATTATAGGGGAGAGCGGGGTTGGTTGGCAACAGTTTTCACGTTTTTGATTGTTGAGTCGTTCCTGTTAATATAATCCCAAAGGGGCAGATACTACTGTAAACTCCAAGTATTAGAGTACTTCAAGTATTTTTTCCCCAACATAATATTTAATACTAAGATCATAGAAAATTGAAGAATTCGTCAATCCAGAGTATGCCAATTATCCCCATATGTGGGGCAGGTTGGCCTAGAAGTTGGGGTTGTTTAGCCATCTCATTCAAGTACACATATTATTGTTATTAAAAGTTGCACTATAATGGTGTAATAATTTTGAATCGGTTTTAACAGATTTTAAGGGAAAATAGAATAAGATAGAAGTTTAGACTGTCGTCACTTTTTGCAAAAGAAAAATTGCTCTCATCTTCCTCGTTGGAACTAAAGACAATTGGTAGTTTCACCTTTGATTATGTTTACCTTGTTTTTGTGAATTGCTACTGCGCCAAAAAAAAAGTTGATGAGAGCCAACTAACCCCACAGGAGAGATCATATGAAAAATGACTGTCAGGATAGGGGAGAACAATCAAACAAGAAACTGGTTAGTCGAACGGTTAGGTTTTTCAAAGGAGTCCATGCCTTTAAACCAACTTTACTGAAAATATAAAAATTTACTTACATGTTGTAAATCAATCAATCAAGCACACTCTTATCTACACTGTCAGCATCGGATTGAAAACTCAGGACAAGACTCCCGAGGTCGAGCGGGTCACATGGTACAATGGTGGGGCCTTCAGAACAGGTTTGACGGAAACTATAAGCCAATAGCCAACCTACCCCTATGCCAACCAACCCCGCTCTCCCCTACAGTAAAATTTTAGAACCAAGTAAGGGATTGTAATGAAATTTAGGTTATACGTGGTTTGTCCGGAAAGTAATGAGAATGAATTTTTTTCCAGTCCTTACTGGTCTCAAGGAGGCGCGGTGTTGGAGGAGTGAGATGCCAGGTAGTGATTCTGACCCTTGCCAGTCTCATCCCAGTTTCTAGGGAAAGTGCCCGTCAATAAACGTGCGGTCTTGTTTTGACACCTCGTCACGAGACAAAATGCAGAGTTCTCTGGAGCAACGCTATGCAATAAAATTTTGCGTTTATTTTTTTTAATTGCAATAAAAATTTGAGAAAACGTGTTTTGAAGGTTCGCCCGGAGATCGCAAGATCATGGATCCTCCACCACGACAACGCCCCCTGTCACACGGCTTTGGCAGTTTGTGAATTTTTGGCAGAAAAAAATATTGCAACGCTTCCACAACCACCCTACAGCCCCGACCTAGCTCCCTGTGACTTTTTTCTATTCCCCAAGCTAAAATCACGCCTAAAGGGGACTCATTTTGGTAGTGTTGCAAACATCCAACAGGCCGTGACGAGGGTACTAGTCAGCCTTACGGAAGATGATTTCCAGCACTGCTATGACGAGTGGAAAAATCGTTGGAACCGGTGTATTATTTCTCAAGGCTGCTATTTTGAAGGTGACAACATTAAATTGTAAATTTTTTGAATAAAAGTATTTTTTTTTTTAATCATTCTCATTACTTTCCGGACAAACCACGTATATATTTGTGAAGCTTCAAGAACACATAGTTACAAAAAAAATTAGTATTTTTAAATTTTATATTTTTCTATAATTTTATTTATAATGCATTACATGCAACAGTGACTTTTCTTTTAATGCGTATTTCATTGCCTTACATGTAAAAATGATCTTTTCCCTAAAATTGCTTCGAGTTGCTGGTAATATGATTGAAAACAAACTTCGAGTGCAAAGGGTTAAAAGTTTAACGTACTAAAAAATTATGAAAAACACCGCGAACCGAGATCGTCATTTATCACCAAATGCGAAAAATCCTATAAGTAGTTTTTACGATTTGTTTATGTCCTTGTTTACCTAGCGGAGCCCTCGAGTGCAAAGAGTTAATTTAACAAATAAATAATTATAAGATTAAGATTACTGCAAATTTAAGGATCTGTATAATTAGTGGCAAAATTAATAAAATTTAAACAAGCTAATTTTTTTTTTCTCGAAAATTTCAATACTCATGTGATAGAAGTTTTGTTGTTAGTAAGAGCTGCAGTTAAATCTGGAATTAATCCTGTTTTATTCATACTTAAAATGTAGTTAGGACATTCTTCAAATATATGTTTAACAGATTTTTTTTTTTACTTGATTTGTAAATCCGCGCCTGTCAACTATATATCGACAATCAGCTGATTTGATGGCCGTAAACAATTGCAAATGATGACATGTCAGGCATGGGGAAGGATGGCACCCAACAGTACCTCTTCCCTGGCTTGATTCAGTTATTCATGTCCGTTAATGAAGATCTTTATCATACAATGCCTCTTTAATCTCCTCCTAACATTTATGGGCATTTCATCTGTGGCCATATCTCATATATGTCCGTGTAGATTAATGTGAAAACGTTTATAAAGAGTCTTTATGTGTTGGTCGACTGTTGGCATGTGGAAGTCAGTATGTAAGGTTTGATTAGTCGCGTACGATGGTGCTTTTGAAATGAGTAATAAATTTGACTGAAAGGTATAAAGTTTTTGTATATGTATTTTTTTAGCAATGTCATCTATCTGTGAACAATATGTCCATATAGGTTTAAGTAAGTATGTGCATGTATTTAGTTATAGTCTAAGTCCTAATTTTGAGGATTTTGAAAAAAGTATGTAAAGTAGCTTTAGTCGTTTGTTAAGAGTTTCCCTTTTCATTTTAACGTGAGGGCCCGATTTCATCCTTCTATCGAGGATTAGTCCGAGGGACTGTACTGTGTGTGTTTGGGGAATGTGGTCTTTTAGTAATAAATTGAAGGGCAAGTATTTTTCCAGAGAGTAAAAGTTATATGTTTTGCTCTCCGGAATGTTTAACAGATAAAATAGATTTGCAGTGTTGGGGATAGTGGGAGAGGCAGTTTTCTAATTAGATAACAATTTTTTAGTGCAGTATCGCGTCATAAATTTGTTCAAAATTAATAAAATATTACGTAGCTAGTTAGAGCCGCAATAAAGAGTCATTTACATTGTGATATCGAATATTTAAAATAAAATATTGTCGAACAGTAACATTCCTTAGCTTACAAAAAGTTCTTTCTTATATAATTTGTTATGGTTGCTGTCCAAATAAACAATTCCTGCGAATGTGTGTGTGTGTGTGTGTGTGTGTGTGTGTGTGTGTGTGTGTGTGTGTGTGTGTGTGTGTGTGTGTGTGTGTGTGTGTGTGTGTGTGTGTGTGTGTGTGTGTGTGTGAACAGACTAGCTCAGAAACAATTTGTCGCCAGAAACTTGAATATGAGGTAGGTTTTATAATCTTAACAGCGATATAATAGGGCTTAAATGGCAAAGAAAAAAATCTCCCTATAAAGAATCATTAATTTTGTTTATATAGAATAAATAGAAGAAATCTCTGGAATAAATAGAAGAATAAAGAATGTCTTATTTTCCCCCTACTAACAAAAATGCTTAAATATGCAATTATTCCATAAATACATACAAAAAAAAAAAATGTTTTCCATTTTTGCAATAAGTAGAAATTGTCTTACAACTAAATCAAAATTGAAAGAATTACAATCTTTCTAATTTCGTTATCAAATGGAAAACAAGGGGAACTAATTTGAGAGAAGGAACTGTTTATCGATCGGAAAAAAGCATATGGCTTATCATAAACGCTGATGAGTAAAATTTATTGCAATAACTATTAATTAAAATCGTATTGGTTACACTATTGATTTAACATTATTTTAAAATATTTCACTACCTCGGTTATGTCATAGGTCATGTGACAACAGCAGAACCTACTGTACCTTGACACAACCATTAAAAAATCGTTGTACGATCTGTTGTGGGGCCAGAAGAAAAATTGCGATAATGTTAAATGCAGGTTTAATAAAATTTATTATGATAATAAATAAATTCATTCAGAGTTATTTACAACTCGAAAAATACAGAAACAATTCTTGTCTTGTATTATTATAAGACCTAGTATGAGACACATCTCTCAAACCTTTCAAAACGCCAAATCTCAGAACGAAATTTCAGGGGAGTCAAAGCCTCTGATTTAAATTATTTCTATACAGCAGATCGTTTTAGATAATAACTGATTTTTTCTCTTTTTGAAGAAAAAAAAATAATAAAAAATGTTTAAATTTCATGCAGTCCCTTTCAATATATGACTCTCTTATAAAAAATTCCATAAATGTTGCTTGGATTAAGTTAAAAACCTATCATCTTGAATGGTTATTCTATTACAGAAAACATTCATAATTAAAAATAGCCTCTTTTTGAGATATGATTTAAAAGGTGTGTTGTTCAAAGATGTATCAACTACCGCTAATTTTCAACTACAGGTGACCATCAAAGTCTAGTTTGACTGTAGAATTGCTCATAACATTGATGCTTTGCTTAGAAATTATGATAATTATATCGCCAATAATTCACTAACGAATTCTATTACAAATGGTCATAAACAGTGTTGCTATTAAATAAACATAAAGATTTATGACATTCCTCCTGTTAAAGCTGTTATTACAGCCCGATCCACGAACCTTAAAAAACAAAGGCACAAGGTCGAATGCTCGATTAACATTCTAGTCTCCTCCCTAAAATATAAATCATTTCCCAAATTTTGCTGGACACGTGTCAGTCAAAATTATTGCTTTTATAAAATCGAGAGCTGTAAAATAAAATATATTATTAAGAAAATACAATTTTTTAATCGGATATATTATTAAATAAAACTGTAATTCCTTGTCCGGGCACTTATTGGCTGGTCCAAGACAAAAGTTAAACTTTTTCGTTTCTAACAATCGAATCCTGCAGGTCTTTTCACATTGAATTAAAATATGGCTGAATGATGCATCATTCGAATTTCGTTGGTATTAAATTATTAAAATAATTAAGTCCTCTTTTATGATACCGTCCCGAAGCTAAACTTGTATAACAATTTAGAACTTGTTTGAAGCTATTTACAAGATTGATGTGTATATCTTAGTTTAAAATGGTACGAAATATTGTGCAACTAAATACCTCACCATTGGAACAAGAATATTTTGTTCCCAGAATCGCTCACTTAAGGTAACTCACTTACACTACCGCGAATTTAAAGAAAAAAAAGACTTTTTGGAAAAGTACTTAGTACTTTTTGTATCTCCAAGGTCACGTGCTGCCTGCCTCAAAGATTTCAAGATACCTACCTCTCGCTTTCGATGTACGCAGCCCTTTGACCATTTCCATAAAATTATGGAATAAGAAAAGAATATTTCCATTTCACCTCATCCACATTACCGGTGATTTCTCTGATTATTTTGATGGTACTTTTGTCATATTAACAACATTTATCATGGATTTAGCATGGATGCAGTTAAAATATCCTTCAATTTTATAATAACTGAAGATAACTTTTTTTTAAACCCATTTACTCTCAAAAATGACACCCTCGTTACTCATGTACGCTACCATTATTTTATAATTTAAAATTTAATTAGCTTGAAACTTTCAAGTACCGTGAAAACATGCCAGAAACATCAGAACACGATAGAGCTATACTGTCATAATTTTTATTACGCCAATGTACCAATTCGGAAGTTTCACTTTATATGAGAATGTTCCATGGACGATTTTTCACTAAAAATGATTTATAATTAAAGAAATGCATGTGGAAATGGTGAGTGTTAGGTAATTGGTAGCCGTCTTGATTAATGGCACCGAGAATACGTCGACATTAAAAGTTTTTTAAAGAATAGGTGATAATATTATTTGAAATATGAATTTTAAATAGCTATATATTTTAAAGCCGCCTTAACATTTACTCGGCACTGCATCAGCCGTAGGAACTGCTCCAAACGTCATATTTCTTCGAGGAACCACGAATTGTGCTAAGGTCAAGAGCTGTTAATGCTCGTACCGGTGATTTAAATAATTGTTTCTTTGGGAACCGGTTATCGCTAATTAGGGGATAATTGCCTGGCAACGGCTGTGAAATTTTGATTCGTCCCACCTCCGTTTTTTCAATAGGGTATCTTCTTCAGTGATCTCTAGAATGCCAATTGTTTTTAAAGAATCATTTAAGAAATTCATTATTTTTTAAATAATGATTCCGTACTCCTTTTGGGTATACTTCTTCGATCGTTTGGAGCTATTAATATTTGAGAAGGTATCAAAAGAATATATTTAGCTGATAAATAATAGAGTAAATATTGAAGATAAAAAGTTCACGAAAATACGTAAATGAAAGGTCTAAGTTGATCGAGGTATGGTTGTTTTAATTAAAACAAAGTTTATTATGAAATCAACATCACTACTTTCCTGATAGATAAATGTTTGAATTCAATGAGCGCGACACAAATAGAATCTGACTCATCAGGGTATTGTTTGTGAGTAATCTACAACAAATATTACTCTTAATTGTGTACACACCTAAAACCTAGGGAAGCCGTTAATTTCCAAGGTTAGAAGAAACATCGTTATCTTTTATGTGATACGTTGGTATAGAAACTTTTCCGGCTTTCATGAGCGGATAAATTTTGATCTATGAGGTATCAAATGAAATGGGGATTTTACGGAGAATCACGGCGCTTCGAGTAATGGAGAAGCGGAAAAATGAATTTTTTTATGTTAAAATTATTCTTTCTCAAATAATTTGTCTTGTAAGGCCTAAAAGTCAGTGAACAAAATGAGTCGAACTGATGTGATATGTAAAAGGACAACAATCGTAATAAAGAATAAAAAATTGAATGACAATTGAATTTTACACATACTAAAAACTATGATGTTTAGAAGTTATTTACTTACTTGTCTACGGTACTAAAAAATAAAAATCTTCAAATTTACAGAATATTCGAGTAGCTCTAAATATAAACGTGGTTTATCAACTTTAAAAAATACTTTATAAAAAAGGCTGAAAACTATATTGAGATTTTATTCGTACATTCTGAAACGGGCCTTGAAATTTGTTTCGCCAGAAGGGTTTCATTTACATTTTTTCCAAAAAAGAAAAGAAATCCTAAAGATGCAAATTTATGAAAATAGCTAAATGAAGAGCTTAGAAGAATGCTTGAGTTTAACTTCTAATATAGGGAAGTTACCCTTTGACACCAAACATTCAGTTTAGTTTGATATAAGGTCATTAAGAAAAAATTAACCGAAAAAATATATTAATTAAACTGCTAATTCAATATAATCATAGTTCAGTAATTTAAAAAAAATTAAATATAAAGAATTAAAAAAATATATTAATAAATTATTTTTAACAAATAAGGAATGAACCCATTCAGATAATTTTTTTTCTCGGTACTTTTACGCTAATGCGTTAGTCCTACCAATGTCCTATACCTGAAAAAATATGTAAATTAATCAAACCATATTTTGTATAATACAGATCAGATCGTTATTACTAATTTCGCTATAAACGCCGAAGTGTTGTCTCAGCAAATATGGAACAGTCATGCAATAGATATTTTTGTCGTATGGAGATAACACCATGTTAATATAATTACGTCAAGGATTTATCTCGGTTTTCAAATCATGGCGTAATTTTTTTAATCTCAGCAAAACGAACGGTTACGGTTGTGTATTGACGTAATTTGGTTACTTTAAGCTAACTTTCTGAATTTCAAATTATAATTTAAATTTTTAAACTATTTTATTAGAAGATAAAATAGTTTAAAAATTATAAATTAATTATCTAACGATAACTAATTACTACATAACAACATATAATTTAAATGTTTTCATAAGCTATATTATTATATAGCATTATAAACTTAAAAAATATTGCTGAAGTTAAAAAAAAAGTGTAAATAACTTAAAATTAAGAAGATAAAAAATAATATTTTTTGCCAAGATTTAAGGTATTTTAATTTGTTGGTCATGCTCATCTGAATATTATTATAAAAGCTTTTTTCATATTAAAAAGAGGAAGCGGTAAATATTTTATCTTGTTTAAAACATTTTACTATCACTAATTTTATACAAATGTATCACTTTTTGAGCTTGCCCATGTGTTTAGCGAAGACTGCTCTTCTGAAATGTAGTGAGTGCATTAATTTAGCGTTCTCCAGGTATTTGATGGTTGTTTCGATACCAATGTTCACTTTGTGAACATACATATAAATATAAAATAAGTGAATAACATATACATTGAACCAAGGCAAAGTTGTAATGATAAGGTCGCGGCGTTCCTTCAGGTACTTTCGACATTTGAAAATATGCTCTATTGAAAGTAGTGTATTATCACCAATAATTTTGTTTGTCCTAAAAATAAAAAGTTTTCGGAATACAAAATACTTAAAATATATTATTCACTAATTTTATTTTCTCAGGATGTGAGGAAGTTTTTGTAATTTATTGTTTTGCGAGTTTCGGGTTCTTGAAACATCTTCAAAGGAATACACCTCTATTACAATAAATTCATTAATGTGCTACTTATTAAGAATATTTTCGAATTATAGATTATTTGATATTAAATTATTATAGATTATTTGATATAAGTAGCTGGACTTACATTCTTGAATTGTCTTCAACCAATATAGTCAATTCTTTTTTATGTTAAAAGCACATTTCATAATTTATTCAGATATATTTCACTTCTGTGAATTCAAATTTAAAAATATTTTGGTGTTCGCAGATTATTTCATTGTTTCATCTACTCTCTAGTTTTTCTGACTAAATATGGAAGAGGTTCCTTCATTTAAAAAATATTCTTTAAAATCGTAGCCTTCTTAGGTTTTTGTTAGGGTTTTATCCGTCTCTGCGTGAAACGTTCCAAAATTATAAAGCAATTTATGTTATTTTAAAGCTTATTGAGGTATCCCAAGATTTTCAGCTAAAAAAATTAGATGTTGATCCAACGCGTTAATATGTTATGATCCCAAGCAAATTTGACTGAAATTTTTTGGCGAAAATAAAATTGTGAAACACCCATTACTACTAAACAGTTTCCTTGAGAAGATTAATATTTATAAACAGTTAAGAATCGGGTGTTTTAAGAATATACGCCCATTTTGGGAATTCATGAAATAATTGAGTATCATTAAAAAGTACTCAACACTCAAAAAAATAAGGAGTTTTCTATCCTGGCCAGTTTTTTAAAACCATAATTAAATCATTATTTAAACCAAATAAATTAGTAAAAAAAATCTGGTGCGTGGTCGCAACACACAACTTTCACTTACCAACTTACTTAGATTATAAATTAATGCGTTTTGTTAATGCCACTTCTCAAATGAACAGAACGGCTTTAATTATGAACAATGATCAGTCATTAAAGGGGTACTCCGCATGCGTGGGCTCAACGAGTTTTATGAGTTCACTGAATATTTTTCTTTTTTTCTCCTCTTTATGTTTTCTTTATTTTTATCATATCTCATATTTAGCCAGTTCTTATTTTTAGGCGTAACGAGAGACAGTTAATTTCTCCATGTAAACAAAAACAAAGGTACTTTATAAGAAAGAAACAAACAAACAAAAAAGCCCCCTCCCCAAAAAAAAGCCCCCTCAGAACATTTTAATAATGATAAACCTTACCTGATATTAAAAAACACCTGATTTTCATGAAATATGATGAATTTGATAAAAATCGTTAAAGCCGTTTTTGAGATCATCGAAAAAAAAGTAAAAATTGGAAAAAAAATTATGAAATAAAGTGCCCGCTCCGTTAGACCAATTTTGATGAAATGTTGGCTATCAAATCTTTGGCATATAAATACATCAAATACCCAGTTTCTTCAAAATCGTTAAAGCCGTTTTTGAGTAAATAAAAAAAACACATGAAAATTATACAAAATTTATTAAGTAAAGTCCCCCCTCCGGTTAATCAATTTTGATGAAACTTTTACAGTCATATCTCGGCCATATAAATAGATCAAATACCCAGTTTAATCAAAATCGTTAGAGCCGTTTTTGAGAAAATCGAAAAAAACGTAAAAAGTTATTAAATAAAGTACCCCCTCCCTTTGAGCAATATTGATGAAATTTTTGCTGTCACATCGCGGGCATATACCTACACTAAATACCCAATTTCAGGTTCCTACGGTTTATAGTTTTTGAGCTAGTCTGTTCACACACACACACACACACACACACACACACACACACACACAGACACACACACACACACACACACACACACACACAGACCATTTCGCGGGACTTGGTTATTTCGATTCAGGGGGACCCAAAACGTGTATTTCCGTTGAAAACCGGAAGTCGAAATTTTTCACGATCGCAATACTTCCACTTACTATATATTTCATATATAGGTAAGTGAAAGTAAAAATCTAAACATGTTTACTATATTTTACCTTGCCCAGAAGATCAAATCTTGCTGATAATAAACTGGAAATTCAAATAAATAAGATATGTAAAGGTAGTTTTTTTTTGTTTTATTTTTTAAATATAGGGCACTCATTTAATCTTATAATCATACTTATAATCCATAATTTTTTAATGGTATTCATCAGTTGTGTAAGGGGTTTTGATTTATAGCCAACTAGTGGTGCCATTGAATACTCCAAAAGGTTGTGTATATGTATAAATTAATCTCTTGGCTCATTTATAATAAAGTATTGATGGTTTAAATCTGCACATTGATATCTCTTACCGCACCCTATCAATAAGTCAGTAAAATGACCAACATGATTTTTAGTGTTTTACTGTTAACTTTATTATGAATTATTCGCCAAATTGTGTTAAGCGTATTTTATTAATGGCATTAAGATGGCATTTTATTTGTAAGAGGTTTTATAAAAACAATTATTATATTAAAAGCTCAGGAGCTTCCGAAGAGTCACTAACTGTTCATTCACAATTAAATACGGGATTTATACTATACCTACTTATTCACTATTGATAGATAAATCGTCGCCTCAATTAAATAGGTTTGTACTGTACAAAGATAATTATGAATGCGGCCTTGATCTAATTGCATCTAATCCATCAAACAGGATGTCGAACACGAACATCTAACGTTACTCGCCCATATTGTCACTTCCGTTACTTCCAGCCGCACCCAAACAGTTCCGAAAGCATTACTCATTTCCTTCGCCGAATTTCATTGATACTAGAACTTCTACAAATAATAACAGCACTTGTTCAAACAATTAAATGGCTGCTTTATCTTTCCTCTAGTGAGTAATGGCTGTTCTAATGAAATGGGATCTTAACTGAAATGAGGTTGGCGGCCTACGGTGACGTGACTCCCTACCCTGTTAACTGTAAGAACTACCAGTGCATTACAGGTTATGTATAGAAAGGTAGAACTCACTTCTTATCTGTCACTGATGCTGTCATGGGCAAGAATGTTACTATTGTCGATGAACTTAATAATATTGAGGATAAAAAATAAGGACGGCTTTCACAATAAACCAGGACAAATGGGAAATAACGAAGATTTTCAAAGGCCTCAGTACTATGAAATTACCCTCCATTTCTTCAAATCGGTGGAAATGGTAGCAGAATTATAAAAAATGTATACCAATTTCCGAAAAATATTTTTTAACTATGAGGGTGTGTCAATTAGATCCTACCATTTCGAAATTTGTCCAGTATACCAGTACCATTTCGAAATTTGTACTTAGATTAGAAATTAATGCCTTTTTTTACTGCCACTTCTCAAAGTTACACATTGTTCCACATTCATTTCTTATTTTTGTTTTCATTTGCTGTGTAAAAAACATTAATTTCTTTTATTATTAAATAAAAGTTTTAACTTGTGATAATTCGGCAATGCAAGCGTAATACTCCAAGTCGTCTGATTTTATAATTCTCCATGTACTTGTTGAAAATTTCATTTAGTTACCTTGAAACAAATGATTTCCATTAAATGAACAGAAGGGCTTTAATTATGAAAAATGGCCTGTCATTAAAGGCGTACTACGCATGCTCGGGCTCAACGTGTTTTATGAGTTGACTGAATATTTTTCTTTTTTTCTCCTCTATATGTTTACTTGGTTTTTATCATATCTCATATTTAGCCATTTCTTATTTTTAGGCGTAACGAGAGACAGTTAATTTCTCCATATAAACAAAAACAAAGGTACTCCATAGGAAACAAAAAAACAGCCCCCTCAGAACATTTTAATAATGATAACGCTTACCTGATATTAAATAACACCTAATTTTCATTAAACATGACGAATTTGTTAGTTAAGTAGTAAGTTAAAGCCGTTTTTGAGGTAATCGAAAAAAAGGTAAAAATTGGAAAAAATGTTATGAAATAAAGAGCCCTCTCTGTTTGACCAATTTTGGTACAATGTTGCCTATCACATCTTTGGCATATACACACATCAAATACCCAGTTTGATCAAAATCGTTAAAGCCGTTTTTGAGTAAATAAAAAAAAAAACACGTGAAAATAATACACAATTTATTAAGTAAAGTCCCCCCTCCAGTTAATCAATTTTGATGTAAAGTTGGCTATCGCATCTTAGGCATATACATTCATCAAATACCGAGTTTGATCAAAATCGTTAAAACCGTTTTTGAGTAAATAAAAAAAAACATGTGAAAATGAAACAAAATTTATTAAGTAAAGTCCCCCCTCCGGCTGATCAATTTTGATGAAATTTTTACAGTCATATCTCGGGCATATAAATAGATCAAATACTCAGTTTAATCAAAATCGTTAGAGCCGTTTTTGAGAAAATCGAAAAAAACTTAAAAAGTTATTAAATAAAGTACCCCCTCCCTTTGAGCAATTTTGATGAAATTTTTGCTGTCACAGTGCGGGCATATATATACAATAAAGACCTAATTTCAGGTTCGCACGGTTTTTACTTTTTTAGCTAGTCTGTTCACACACACACACACACACACACACACACACACACACACACACACACACACACAGAGAGCATTTCGCGGGACTTGGTTATTTGGACTCAGGGAATCCCAAAGTGTATTTCCGTTGAAAACCGGTAATCGAAAATTTTCACGATCGTAGTATTTCCCCTTACTATATATTTCATATATAGGTAAGTGAAAGTAAAAAGTAATGTAATGTAAAATTGTATTACTTTTTATTTCAAAACATATTATTATTCAGAATGAAACAAATGCCAATTTAACGTATAATATAAAGTTTTTATTTTAAATGAAACACATGGCATACACAGAATTGTATTTTCCCCGAGACAGGTTATCACTCTGAACGGAGCCGATCATGACCTCCCCCCCACCAAATATATGACCTATTTATATTATTTTTTAAAGAATAATGCAATTCTACTTGCAAAACTATAAACGTAACATTTTAGATCGCAGTCCTTCCTGGGGCAAAAAAATAATTCATTAAATAAAAAAAAGCACTATCAGGCGGAAGGCATATGCAGGAATGTGAAGAAATGAATGAACCGCGGTGATGGAAATATTATTTATGAATATTATGTTTTCAATCGACATTTTATCAAAGTAAACAATGCGTAAAACAATTTAAAAAATACTTCGAAGCTATGTCAATTAATGAGAAACTATTCGACTGATAGTGGCGTTGTCAATAGAACGTGGTCCAGTTAAATTATTTTTGGGACCATCATCTCCAGAGATAAAAACCTGTACTACTTAATTTCTCGATAGCGGTGTCAATACAATAGATAGGGCTGTTCCATTTTGATAGTCATACCTTGATCAACATCAACATATATAAAATGGTTTCACATGGAGGCTTTTTTTTCCCTATCAATAGAAGGAGGCCATTAATTTGGACAAACAGCCAAAAGTGAAAAAAAATCGGGCAAATTCAAATATCAATAAATTTTATTTGAAAAAGTAATTGATCCTAACATAGTCAGAATACCTCTACCCCCTCCCTAGGCCATCAGAATTTCACAAGCCTGTCCCCAGATGAATCCTGCTGACGCCCTTGACAATACCTTACATCACATAGATCAAACGTTGCCTTTATCTTTATTTAAGAACACCCATCTTTACATGCAACTATTGCTGTTGGTCAGGAAACAAGTGATATCACCTGTCTTGCCATAGGGGGAAATCACTTTCCATCCACATATTTGAAATGTTTAAGTAGAAATGGACTACCATTTCTTTACTAATTGATGTTAATTCTATTTTTTATAGTTTTCATTCGTTCGTCATTTCTTATATTTCGTCAAGTGCAATTATGTTATCAAATACGTTGTGATTATAATGTTAATAAATGAGTATTTACGTCTTGTGTTACCTCCTTTATCTTTATTGGTTACTATCGGAGGAATGCGATATGTTATGATTGATTCAAGTTTATTGCGTAAACAAATATCAGCAATTTCGAGTACAGGAGGAGAAGGGGAACGTTGTGCCTTCAAAGAGATAAAATCTTAGGAAAATGAATCTGAAATATCGTATTTAAGGTACCAAGATCTACTATGCCTGGGATGTTATAACTACACGCTTGCTGAAACCTAGCAAGAAACGCTTTTTTTTTTAATATTGATTTTAAACCTTTTCGAAAACAATACTAATGATAATGAATAAACTCGATGTAGAATCGAATTATTTTTTAAAATTAGTCTTTAAAATCAGGCAGTAACAAAACTGAACATTATAAAACGTCTTAAACGTCCCTCTAAACTAGATTTACTATAATCATTTCATTGACCAGACTCTTTAGATAAACTTGTTTTATTTATCACAAATGGTACAAAAATGTTTTCATTAATCGCTCATATCATTATTCAGCTAGGGCCTCGGAAATGTTACTCAACTTACTTCTGTATCTCAGATTTCGAATCATCTATGTATCACGAAACATAATATGCCTTATGGGAGCAAAGGGAATTTTTTTTTTGTTTCTTTGTTCAAGTTATTTAGTGCTATCGTAATTTTAGCTCTCGGAGCCACAATTATCAAGAATAAAAAACTTCCGTGTGAAATTTTAATTGGCTGCATCTGTTCAGATTAAAAATAGACCAGGAACGATACCAACATAAAAAAATTGCAAAATCATTATATTGTCCAGATTTAATTGGAAAAATCTCCAGTCACTAGTATGGTATTTATTCATACTTCTTTATCTCAGATTTCGAATCATCCATGTATCACGAAACATAATATGCCTTATGGGAGCAAAGGGAATTTTTTTTTTAAAGTCGCACATTTTAAACTCAGTCTTGGGAACAACAATGTTTCTCGCCTTATTTTGCCTTTGAAACGTATTGTATATCGAACATGAGGTAATGGTTGTGCGAGCTTTTAAAGCAATCCATAACTTTCATTTGTAAAAATTCCTAAAAAATAGTGATTATTTTTAATTTTTTTTTAAAGTTATTTTTCTTCCTTTTTTTGAGCATATGAATTTTATTACACAACTTCGTGCGTACGTAGTTGTCTTTTTTCTCTTCATTAAAATATATGTAGCTCTACATTAAAAAAACATTCACTTTTTCATCAAATTTTAACCTAATAAGATATTTATTTATTTATTATAAAGGCACTACGGTTGTGCAAGAACCCAGGCCTCCTCCACAACAGCCAACTAATCTCCACGATCTTGTGCTCTACCCGGCAGCCTCAGATCCTCCTCCAGGCCACCTCTCTGGATTCTGGATCTGGAAGCATCCTTTTTGGAATTCTTTATTTCTTACTACACGCCCTATCCACCTCATAAGATACCTGTTATTGAATAATTCTTTGATTTACTGTACATTTCTCAGTAATTGTTCTGTTCTGTTTATGTTTGTATTCAGTTTTAGTTATTTTTCTTTAATTGACTCACAATTCGATTAAAAATTTCTCTTCTCTCCTTTTTTTTGTTTGTTTGTACTGAACTGACAAGTAAAATAAAATGATGATGGATTAACCATTGAAAGTTAATCTTATTTATACTGTACCGGAAATAGCATGACATGTACCTTATCTAAGTAGTTATATCTTATTATGCAAAGGTAATATTACAATAATGAAGGTAGTAAAAAAAAAAAAAAAAAAACAACAACACTGGTTCTAGTAAAGTGTCGAAAATATCGTGGGAGGGGGGTTTGAACTTGCTTAAGATGACAACATTACGCATTAAAGTTATGCAAGTGAAGTGCCGAGAGGATGTCGGTATGAAGACACGTTCAATAGATACAGCTTTATCTAATCAGTTAAATTGGTTTCTTTGTTCAAGTTATTTAGTGCTATCGTAATTTTAGCTCTCGGAGCCACAATTATCAAGCATAAAAAACTTCTGTGAGAAATTTTAATGGCTGCATCTGTTCAGATTGAAAATAGACCAGAAACGATACCAACATGAAAAGTTTGCAAAATCATTATATTGTCCAGATTTAATTGGAAAAATCTCCAGTCACAAGTATGGTATTTATTCATATGTAATGTTTTCATGTGAACTTTGTAAATTGCATTACAGCATATAAAACAAGAGTATATTTTTTTTTGTAGTTTTAATTTTATATATTACAATATTTTACGCATATCTCAGTCGCCCATGGCAACGTCTGTTTGGAAACATGAAGAGAGCAAGTTCAAAACCCGGAGCCAGGGGAAAATTTAATTAATCTCGGCATCAATCCCCCACCCTCTCCCCTGGCCCGGGAAACCCCGTATAGCCTACAAGGCGAGGAAGGGGAGGAAAAAAAAAAACATTGATAAGTCATTTCGGTTTTGACATTTACATATATTTAACATGTTCACACCGGCACTGTAATTAATGGATAAGCTTAATGTTTTTCGCTCTATTGGGTCGGAGCTATTACAGTGCATTATGCAGTATTGACAATCCAACAATAATAATAATAAACAATACAATACTACATAATACCCAACAGCCGTGGAAAGTTTGGTGATTAATTAAAGTATCCAATGCGGCAGTCTAGTGCAGGCCACCGGTGGTACACGCTGGATTCAACGTTTTAATATCAGGTTGGACAATTCAGTATTCATTCATTCACGTATTTGAGCATTATTGTTGTTAATAAATTATGTTTTACTTATCTTATTGCTATAAGTACAAAGAAATAATTTTGGCATTGTAATCTAAAAAAAAAAAAAAAAAAAAAAAAAAAAATGGTGACATGTAGCTTACATAGTGCTCTAACCGTTTTCCTTGCTTTGAACCAAAGGTTTACCTACAACCAGTCTTAGAACACTCCTTTGTGTCCAGGGCTTGAATTGAATACAAACTTCATGTACATTCGTTAACCTACATAAATCCATCGCCACGAAGGGAGCCACAACAAAGAATATGATGGTCGGTGTGGATATTACTTAATGTTTTAGAAATTCCAAACGAAATTTGATAAATGTTTCATTAGGTAAAACTGTTCCAAAAAATCTCGAGTAAATAACAAATAGACGTAAAACAAACAATACCCAATAATGTAAATAATATCTCGTTTTATTTAGTAATAGTTTTTAGAGTATCTTTAGAAGATGAATGATGTTCATCTTCATTTCAGGAGAGAGGTGCACCTCACTTCTCCACCCCGCGTGGTGATCTACCACTGTGTGGGAGGATCGTGTAATTCTAAATATACATTCCTTACCACAAGCAATATTGCCTGGGTCAAAGTTTTTCCTTTCTTCTCATGATAGGAAAATAATTAATGATGAACATTAGAGTATTTATATAAACCTTTTAAAACAAGAATCGTAGGAAAAAGAAGGAACAAACAAGGAAGGAAAGATTAATAAAATGTTAAAATTACCTTTAAAAAGTCAAAAACACTAGAAACAAATCAAATTCCAGAGAAATTGCTATTATAAATAATAAATTAACAGCTAAAAGATTACGTTTTTAAGGAGCAGATATTAAGCACGACAATTTAATCTTCGAAAATGATTAAATAACACACCCTACTACACGTTTGGTATTTTCAGCAATGACCCCTCTGTTAAGACGTCATATTCGTTCGGTTTGTTGTTTCCTGTTAACAAAATGGTTTTGGTGCTGGAACGCAGATAGATATATCATTCAAATTTATATAACGAATTTCCTCTGGATTCTTTTTCTGATGATGTACTTTAACGTCCCATTTACGTTCTGCACCGGGATTGAGAAGAGTTCTGCGTATTGCATAACCGAGTACCTATCTTCGTAGCTATCTCCAACGGTTTTTATATCCTTACATATTATAGTGGAATGTTCATGGGCGTAAGCAGCAAGAACAGAGGGGGCTGCCTATCCTACAATAAAAAATGTACTTGTAACTTGTATAATACTTTTTTCAAGCAAATGATTTTAATAGCTAATAAAGAACTCCTACAATTGTATATAATGCTGTTGAATTTTTTGTTTCATTACCATTACTATATACTACAAATTGAACGACCTTGCTTCCTTAGGATCATGGCTTGCCCCCCTCCTCAGTTTTTATCCTGGGTGCGCTCTTGGGAATGTTGTGATGAACTATATAGCTTAATAGTATAAATAATATATTTAAAAAAAAAAAATAATAATATATTTAACATTTTTTTTAATGTAAAAAAATGTATACATAATTCGAACTCTAGGGTTAAATGTCTTTTTATTATACAATGTCACTTATTATAACCGAAATTAATTTTTCTTTTATTCTCGATTCATATAATTCATTCTTATTCATTCATATTTCTCCTCGCTGTAAAAATATTTTTTCATTTCATTTATTTAGGAATAAGAGATTATTGTTCTTTCTTAGTAATCTTTTAAGACATTTTTACTTTATGTTTTATGGTCTGATTTCTTGATTTATTTTTTATAAAAAATTGTAATACGGCATTTATTCAAAGTTGAAACTGAAGTAAAAACACTTAATGGTAATGTGAAGAAAATATTTGCGTATTGACATCCCCACGCTTGCTGAGAAGGCAGAGTTATTATTTATTAGAAGATCCTGAAGCGATCTTCATTTTAGATGTCTTGAAAAATAACCACGAACCGTGGATAAAGAAAGGTTGGAAACAAGTTCGATTGGGTCCGGATTTTATTATAATAGGACAGGTTTCTGAATCCGGCTAAATCGGCGATTTATGGAACCCTCTCGCACCAATCCCTTCAATCCGAAATCCTTTGCAAAATCCTCGATGCTCCAATTCAATGTTTCATGTGTCACAGATTATTCCAGATTATGCGGCCATCCGAGCAGCTTCTTTTGATTAATAATAAGAAGTTTATCCAGATGAAGTCCTCAGAAGAAAATCCGTTTAATAGTAAATTTGGAGGTTGAATAATGGACACTAGGGCAGAGAGTAATAGCTTCATGGCGGAGGATAAGATATTTTAATCTCTTTTTAAATCCTAGGGCTAGCGTGGGATGCAAATCCCCGCGACCTTTGGTGTTGTAAACTGTTGTGGACACCACAGGTGCCCTCTCACACCATCGTGAGAAGCAATTGTGTGCACTTATTATTGAAAAAAAAAGTTTTATATATATATATATATATATATATATAAACATATTAGATGATTTATTAAAGATGAGAACCAAGTAACGATTCAAACGAAATATAGTCATTGTGTTTACATTGTACACTTTGTATGGAATTAAATAATAAATATTCACGTACCTTATCTCTTTTCATTAAACTCATTTTAAAAACCTATAAGAAATCATAATCGAAATCCAAGTTTAAAAATTGAAATTTAATCAGGCATACATTATAAAAATTATCCTATATCGGCGTATAAACTTACAAAAATTCTTCCATTGTTATTGTTCTAATTAATAAAATCTATAATCGCATATTTGTTGAACCTGCAAAGGAACGAGTTGGACGCAATAACGGTTCTTTTTATGGACCAATACTGGCTAAAATGTCAAGAAGATTAGGCTGAAGAAGAAGCTGTTAAGGATCCCACACACCTTTCGCATCTTCCATAGGAAAAGAAAAAGTTGAACACAACCCTTTGAGAATGTTGATAGTATAAAGCCCTTGTCTTTAGGGGGGCTAGGCTGCAGGCAAAAGGCTGCAGTAACTAGATTGAAACCAATCAAGTCTTTGAGCAATTATTGATTACGTTTGTACCATGTAAACTTGTACGTATGTATTATGTAAGTGTTATTATAGAAATTTCTAGTTTCAACCATAGACCATCAAATTTCCAACGAACTTAATTTTTGTTATTTCCATATAAAGAAGTAAGTTGTTAACGACTGTTAAGCAGCCGTGATGTACACA
This sequence comes from Aelia acuminata, assembly GCA_911387785.2. Lineage (NCBI taxonomy): Eukaryota > Metazoa > Arthropoda > Insecta > Hemiptera > Pentatomidae > Aelia > Aelia acuminata. Next base: position 74,477,274 of record OU426981.1, on the reverse strand, counting down.
ATCAACATGGTTACATTTCGTGGGCCTTGTTGTGTAGCTATTTAAATAAATCAGACAAACTCAGTTCGATATCTCCCAGTCTGTTGTTGATGACGAAACACGTCACGAATACATAGCTGTCTGATAATAGTATTCCGGGGCATCAACCTACTTACATTACCATTGAATACAATATTTCCTTAATGAAATTAAAGTTTTCAGCAATATATATTTTTTTTATAATGTTTACTTAAGTAAATTTTTGAATGACTCTAACTGGGTAAAAGTATGACTAGGAATCCCGACTCAAGACTGAAACAGGAATACGCACATTACCGCCGACTACAGCACTTACTAGAAAATCACTCAAAGTTACCAATCAATCACAAAAGACTCATTTACTTGACTGTAATATGACCTATTTGGACTTGTGAAATTGAACTTTGGTACACCACAAAGCCCTCATCATATTCCGCTCGTATCCAATCCTTACAATCCAAAATCCCATGCAAAATTATGCTCCATATGTCGCCAAATTTACCAGATAAATATACCTATCCTCTTACAAAATGTTTCTTATAAATTCTCTTGTTTCCATCCCTACTTTTTCTTATATTCCTATTAGTAGCAGGAGCAGTATAAAAACAAGATTACCTTCGTTCCTCTGATTTCGGCATATTGTTAGAGTGCTATCAATAGGTAGTTTTTCTTCAAATCTATTCTTCTTCGTGTAATTTTCTTTGATTATGTTCACATTTAATAAAGTGAAACAATGAAATGGTATCTACAAGAAGGAGATTTCCAATAAATAAATTAAAAAATGTAGTAATAAATATAGCTGATTTATTAACTGTTAAATTAATAAACCAAAAAAAAATCATCGCTGGTCATCATCAGGGATGGAATTTGTATTAAGAGACTGAAGCTTTTTAACCATAGCATTGAACAAAGTTTAAAACATATATAGGACGTTTAAGGTAAGTGGTAAGAAAAATCACGCGAAGAATCGTATGACTTAATAATTAATATAAAGTTTTTTTTTGTTTTTTTTTTGTACGGTACCCCTTCCTGGCCATGTGTAGCAAACGGGGGGTTACTCTAGAGGTGTAACCAACCTATTCTAAACATGGTGGGTAGGTCGAGATTTATTTCGTGGGTCAACAATCCCAGGGCGGATTCGAACCGCCACCGTTCGGCTCGAACATGCTAAAGCGGGTCGCTCTCAAACACACTCGGTATAAGCATTTTTTTGTTTTTTTTGAGAAGGAGTACAAAACTAAAGGTCAAATTTGCTTTGCCATAAAATTACCAAGGCCCCCAGAACAATTTAAAACAAGGATCTGAGCTATAAGCATTTATCATGTAGGCGAGACTTGCTTGTTTGACATGCGTGCTGCGAACCAGTCTCTACGCTACATTTGAAAAAAAAAGTCCGGTTCTTCTATATTTGGTTTGGTTCTTCTAAAAAAACACCGTTTCGGAATCCATATGAGCTCAAAACAATAATACTCATGTGGACCTTGTTCATTAATAGATCTTTTTTTTTAATTTATAAATAATGAATTTGCTATTCAATTTCTATATCTTCACGATTGGTTCATTGATCTGCATGGACAAGTCGCTGCACTTTAAAATCATTTAATTTGTTTGACATATAATATACATTTGTTACACTAAATATTTTCTACTTATTCTGTGTATATATATGTATAGCTTGTTATTGCATAATGTACTAGCAAGCTGGCATAGATCAGGAAATAAACTGGTTAGATAAAATAATTTTAATTTTTCTCAGAAAAAATTGCTTATGATAATTTATTGATTAGCAGGAATATCATGCTTCCCGATAGTATTTTTTAGAAACTTGACTGACTCACACTGTTTTCATTCTTAATTAAAATTCAATGTGAAACTTCTTTTTCAAGTAAACAAGCTATTTTCGTCCTTTGATAAGAAGGTATAAGACCATTTTTACAATATGTAACAGTATTTCAATATTTGTGGGATATACATACCTTCTTACATTGTAGCAATCACTTATTTGATAAAACCGTTTTTATCTGTTTCTGGCAACTATTACGCCTATTTGAACTGACGACATACTATGAATAAATTAAAATTATCCTGTTACCCTTGTTACTTATTAAAATTGATACTTTTTGGTATTAAGATGAATCGTTGTTCTATTGAAAAATATGCCAGAAAACGGGTTTCTAAACCCCCTCCCCTTAAAAAAAATAAAAAAAAAACATTATTTTATTCTGTGCTCTAATAGCTAAAGATATTTCCTTTGATGCTCCTTTACTTCATTTAATTATTTATTTAAAATTAAGGTCAAAACTTACCAATGAATATTTATTTAAGAAAAAATAAATAATAAATAACCGTAGCCATATTTTATGAATGATTTTGAAAATGAGTATTAATTTTACCCATTAAATTTAATTACTAATAATTAGAATGAATTTTTGACCTTTAAATACTCCGAGTTGGGTTCCGTATAAATTATTGTTCATTAGCAAATTATAATGGCGTACTATAAAATTAAGCCAATTGCTATAAATCAATCAAACAAAAATAAAATATAGGTTTATTTTCATTATGTCGCCTTCCCAACTTATTTTTGTTTTGCTTCTTTATTTGCTATCCTCGCAAATATTTGGGTTAACTTTTACGCTATACAAATATTGTGTTAGTCATGCGAGTACCTCGGTACTTTTGACATGAATGTTTCAATGCATAAATACTTTCATTAAATATTATTACCTGCACTTATAATATATTGATGTATAACATACACACACATATATATATCATACATAACATCTTATGGTACTTACGTATAACAAGGCCGCTTCGCAACCTTTTATCTGTTAATTCGTAAAACCTACCCATTATTGTCACATTTGGTACTTTGTTCCGCGTGTTCTATTCACTTTCCCCTTCTACTTTGTTTAGTTATTAAACAAGAATGTTCTAGGTGGAGAATAATTTATTAGTTATTTTTACTGCATGTAAAATTTTTCATTATGTAAGTAAGTGTTGTTATTTAATTTCTAAGGTTTGTTTAATTTCTATTTACCCATATGTAGTGTTTTTTGTTTTTTTAAATTTTTACTGAAAACTAATAAATATTTCGAAATTACCGTTATTAGAATAAGATGACTTGAATAATTTAAATTTTTGTTTAATCATTCCATCCAGGGATGTGTGTGATTTTTTTTTTCTAAGTTACAAAAGCATACTTGTATTAGAAATTTAAATTAACATTAGGAATAGAACAAAAATCTATTCTTTATCGGTGCCAGTATCACGTTATAAAAAGGCAAGTGGGTAACAGTCATCCGGGTCCTTGCGATACGTAAGTACCCATGGTTTAATAAAATTACACACCACACTGATTCCCAAGTTTTAGAAGAAAGACCTGGAAAAAAACTTCATCACCAATGAAGCAATAATGACCACCTGTTAAAAAACCAAAACAAAAAAAAAACCTGGTGCTGCTTCTTTGGAATTCATCTGTAGCTAAGAAATATGTTTTCGCAGGTTACAACTAACGTAAACAAAACTTTGATCTCTTCATTCATGACGTATGAAGGTACAGACGGACCTTGGCTTAAGCCGACCAACAGGCACTCCTTGTTCACGAAAGAACATTCCTTAATTCCTTGACGTTGTTGTTAAACATTTCATACATTAAAAACGAAGTAGTAGGGAAAAGTAAGGGGGGAAATTTAGGAAGTATAAATCCCATAATCATAGCCATAAAAGACGAAACATCGAAGGTACTTGATGTTGTACAGAGAAAATGTTGGTTATCAAACCTAATCTTCAACGGATAGATTGTTTGTTTGTTTAACGTTCATTTTTATGCTACTAAGGCTAATCGGATGATGCTACAGTGGGAGTCCTAAATTTTGCCTAACCAGGTATAATTAGGATAGGGATCTTTAACGAGTACCTGACATCGTACAGGCTCGGGACCTCCATTTTACGTCCTATCCGAGGGACGGCATGGCTAAGGATTTTTTACTCCCTTAGGGGTAAAAAATCCAGGGCCACCGCTGGAATCGAACCCGCGATCTTTAGTATTGTAGGTTGCCATGCTAACCACAACACCACAGGTGACCCTCAACGGATAGATGATAACTCCCAAGATTTTATGAGGAAGATTGGAGAGCAGCGGGTGTGGACAGAGAGAAGTCAAAAAGGTATCTGCACTATCGACTATTTGATCGGATTTTGAGCCCACCTCAGGCCTAGGTTAGCACTTGTAGATTAAGAAAATAAAGTACTAATAATATATTAAACAATAAAAATATCAGCCAAAAATTTAATCTAGCTCTGATCACAGGGAACCCCTAAAATCCGTGGTTATTTGGCAAAAGTTGATATGTCAGATTTCAACTTTCTAGTCAGCAGATGTTTGAAGTAAAACTAAGTCTAAATAAGTACCTTTTACTTAGTCTAATATCAATATTTGCTTGGGAAAATGGAATTCAAAACACATTTCAAGATCGGCAAAGAAGGGACTGTGAAATCTGACCTACCAACTTTTGCCAAATAACCACAGTCTGTTAGTCCACCATAGGAACTAACAGATCCATGTACTGCATACCAGCTGCTTCACATTTCTTGGATTAATTACACACGTCTAGTACTATTAACAAATTTCTTTGAATATTAAAGTAAAACTTCCATTGGGAAGATCTATCATGTGTTATCTATGATGACCATACTTATATACAGAGGCGCTTTCATGTGGGTAAAACGGTCTACGGTTCCGGTCCAATATAAAGTCAATATTTTTATGATGTTTCTTATTGAAAATATTTTTACAAATATTTTAATATATATTTCCTCATAATTTAAGTTAATAATTTTAATGTTGAGTGTAAATATGTGCTAAAGTGTTTGTCACATGAGTTGTTTAATCCCTCCATTTCATAACAAAACTGTCTTTAAATCCTATCAAAGTTTTCGAAGTATAATCATGAAGTTGAATATTCAAAGTGGATTCAATTAAAATGGACGAACCGCTGGATATTCCTTCTATTGATAACAGTAAAGAATTTGAAAGAGAGATCAAATCTAACCATGAGTAATCCTCTTCCTGAATCAAGCACAAGATAACTATCTTAGCATTAGCATATTTTTAGATTACTTATTCTAATTCTATATCTGTAGAAGTTTCACTTTATCTGTGAGGAAAACCTACATACACTAAACTTTTTTTATAAGTACAGCTAAGTATAAGTAGCATTGAGGGTTATTCATGGAGGGTTCATTCTGTGTATGATGATTGTCTCAAAAATCTTGTTCTCTATTGTTCACAAGTCCTTTCCAGTACACTTACATATAGCATTCAGCTTAGGAGGATCGGTGTGTAGGTTAAGTTATTATTTTCAAGCATTATTAATATTATTAGCAAGTGCGAAATAACTCTTTTAGGGCACTTGCCAATACAAAGTAATCTGATTTAGTGACAAATAACTTTAGTGAAATATGCTGTCCATTACGACTATTTATTTTTTTGTGATATCTGTTAATGTTTATTTTTAGAAATGTCCTAACTTGTATGTAAAAACTGTTTCAGATTACATATCGTTCAAAAGGAGCTGGATACTGGTGGCGGGGATGCTGCTGCAAGGTAGCTGGATGAGGTGCTCCCACAGCCAGGGCCCCTGCAGGCACCTCATAGCCTGGTCAATATTATTTAGTTTGTTGCCTTTTCTAATGAATATTATTTCCTATTAACTAGGTACAGTGATGCGTTTATTTTACTTATTTTTACAGTTTATTTTATCAATAAATATTCTGGATGATTGTAAGCTAGAAGTAAGGGAGTTAGTATAGTCATAATGAAAATATCATTTTTGATTGATTAATATTTCAAACCAATTAGCAATTTTACGTGAAAGAAAATTGGGTGCAAAGTATGAATATATACTTATATATAATATATAAATTATATATTATTACAAGCTGACCCGGCAAACGTTTTGCCACATAAATTATTTCTAGGGAATTTCTAGTGTAGAAAAGAAATCACTAACTTATTGCAAGTATATAAGGATGTGATTTATCGGAGCGCTGTGAACGATGAGGGAATATAAAAAGAACAAAACACCAAACATTAATTTTTTTAATTTATTCCTTAAAATTATATATATCGTAATAAATACTGTCAATATGTAAATGTAATTCATAACTTTTGAATGAGCTGTTCTGTCTCCATCCAATAAAGTTGCCGCAATGCCCGATGATGCAACGGCCAATGCGATGCTATTAATTGATCGGAATTTGGCGAGAATTAGCGAAATAAGGAATGTTTTGCCAGTTCCACACCAAAAGGAAGAACCCACCTTGTCCAGCTGAAAACTGCGAGCATAATGCGGTCGTAAATGATTCTTTGTTCCTCATTCATTAGTGTGATATTGCAAGGAACAATCGCCGCCATTTTCACTGTTGTACTGCAGTTCACGATTCACTTCAGCGTTCATTAAATCAGATGCATTTCGATTTAGCGAATTCATGCCGAAATGACTTAAACGTAAGATGGCAATGATAATGCAAAGATCCTCAATAGGAATCAATGCTTCAATGTACATAGCGACGCTGAATGTTATCGTTACATCGTTGCACCGTGTACGATATTGATGCAATATATCATCAGTCATTGAATCTTTGTGATTATCCTACAATAGCTCTGCTCGGGCTGGGAAACATGTAGTCAACACTATAGCGAATAGTAGACGAATTTGTATTGCTGTACAGTTCAATGCTGCTTCAGCAAGCATACATTCCCACTGGCTGTCATCTTCCAGCAATCCGAGGGCAAGGCATGCATCTTTATACGTTGGATACTGTTACCCATTCACTTTACGTATATCTAGAAATGACAATAGGCCATTAACATTAACCAACAACAGTCGAAGATAAAAGCACACAGTCAGCCTTGGATTGACTGTAAATACTCGCCCCAAGGTGTTTGATTTCAATAAATTGAGACATTTATCAATGCAGCTTGCGGTGAGCCTCGCTTGCGGGGCATCCATTTTTTTATTTGAGCCCATGTGAAATAGCGTGGTACTTGTGAATAGAGTAATTTTCGTGCAAAGGCACCAAAATCATCCGCACGAATACACAATTCAAAAAATTCAGTGTGTGTAGTTTTTGGTGGATTTATAGCGCGATCAATCGCTGTATCGTTCGTGAAAAATACACACTGACCGTTTTCAAGATGGACGGCTAAATGAACAACTGCTGGATCCCGTTCATGAATTGGAAAAACAAAGATATGCCAAGCACCTACATTGAAGTTGATGACCGACCAATTTGGTAGAGCGTTATTTCATCGTTTGTATTCATTGGGGCAGCTTTCCTTTATGGACATACTTGCAAATGTATTTGATGCTCTTCACAGAACTGCAGAACTCAACATTAATATGAGCATTGTATGTCTTGCTCAGCAGAGACGAATAAGGCACCACCCAACGATTGTCAATTTCAAGGTCTGTGTTGCTGATGTTTTTAATAAATGATCGTCCGCCATTATCGGGATTTGTTCGACGATATATTGGATATCCGTCGACATTCGTGATCGTATCGTTAGTGAAATCTTTAGCGAAATTTTTAGTACATTTTCCATCTACCATGCAAGGCGATGAACGATTAAGAGTGCCGCATGGGCCATGAATCAAGTTTGCTGTAACAATATAAAATAGCAATCGGTCAGTAGACGGATCTGGAATTTCCGCAGAAATTATATTATCGATTTCTTCAGGACGGATTTTGTCAATTAACCTAAGCAAAATGTGTGCATGAGGTAATCCTCGCTTTTGCCACTCAACCGAATAAAGCCAGCAACGTGTGGGACCAAATACATGTAATTTAGTAATGAAACTCATTAAAGACTTAAACTTTTGTCTGAACACACGTTCTGTAATGTCATGACGATGTATTTGTACCAAAACTCTTCACATCACTGTTTATAGTTTTACTCATTTTAAATGATAAACTCCTTTATAAGCATATACGGATTGTTTACAATTTGTTATGACGGGTGACAAAATGACATTGATAGAATGTTACCATGTAAAAAGTTTCAACTAAATGTTAAATGACGGGGATAACTTACCAAGTGATAATTGATCAGCTATCGAGCGGGATGAAAAATGATTAACACGTTGAGAGCCATGGAAAAGATGATGTATTTTTGCATTGGGCCGAAGAAGTTTTTCCTAATTTATAAACTTTAATATGATTAGAATGATACTGTAGAGAATAATGATTAAAAATCACATATGATTTTAATCATTATTAAAAATAGTCGAGTTTAATTAAAAAGGCTAAAAATTAAGCAAAATTTCGGACTTGAGCTCGGAAAATAAAAAACGGTGGCGAACGCACTGCGACCCCTGCAAGTGGGCGAAAACGAATTTATCGTTGTGGTACGTACGAACGTTTTTTATAACAACCAAAGACAATATATTTATATTTACATTTTTAATTATTTATTGAGAAATAAATATATTCATTAATCGTTATATTTATATTTTTATTGGGGTACCTTCTGGTACATGAGTTAGCTCCGTTGTAGCTTAGATCCTATAACCCCGATAAGTGGTGACCCCGACGTGATAAAATAAGACGTAATGATGCCTGCAGATAGAAACGTAAGCGAATCCCAGCAACAACTACCTTTAACGGAACATTCCGCGTTTCACTCAGAGATAGCCTCTTTTACGGGAGCTACATCCCGCCTACCTCCATTTTATAAAACAAACCCGAACCTTTGGTTCCTACAAGCAGACGCCGTATTTGCAACTTCACGGGTTACATCGTCCCGAATCAAATTCCAGTCAATCATAGCCAGCCTGGATCTCGAGGTGCTTACACAGGTAGCGGATCTTCTTACATCTCCCTCTGATGACCCGTATAAGCAGCTGCGTGATAGGTTAATCTCGATTTATGGCGAATCCGAAACTCGGCGAATCAAAAAGCTTTTAGAAGAAACCCAGCTCGGAAGCCAGCGGCCGTCTCAGCTCTTCCGTCAGATGACCCAGCTGGCTGGTTCGACAATTAGCGCGGATGTCGTCCGAACATTGTGGCTTCGAAATCTACCCCCACGCGTTCAGGAAATTTTGGCTGCGACCAAGCAGGAAGACGTGGATGCCCTTACAAGCGTAGCCGATAAGATCATGGAGGTCGATCGTCATGAGGTTTAACGCTCTTTCATCACAGGTTCCTTCGGGTCCCAAGGCGAGTTCCAGTAGCGATGAAATCTTGGAAGAGCTTAGGAAACTTAGGGTAGAGGTAGCAGACCTTAGGAAGAGGTGCAGGTCTGCGAGTAGGGATCGGCCCAGCAATTCCCAGCAGCGAGAACGCTCCAAGTCCCCTAATGATGGACTCTGCTTCTTTCATTATAGATTTCGCTCCAAGGCTAGAAACTGTAGACCCCCTTGCAGCTGGAAGTCCCAACCACCACGGGATTTTTAGAAGGGCCGATGGATCAAGCGGCCGTCATCGAAGCCCAACCTCAGCGCCGCCTTTTTATTACTGACAAGAGGTCCGGTCTTTCCTTTCTGGTGGATACCGGTGCCTCTATTTCCATTGTTCCTCGCAATCCTCGTACTCATCGCAAAGCGACTGACTACAGCCTCATCGCAGCAAACAACACCACCATATCAACGTATGGCGAGAAAACGCTTTACCTCGATATTGGTCTTCGTCGCATCTTTCCATGGACCTTTTTGATCGCGGATATCGGCAGGCCTATACTCGGAGCGGATTTTCTTTTTCATCATAGGCTCACCGTCGACGTCGGCAGCAGGCGGCTCATCGATCAGCATACGGGATTGAAAGTAATAGGGAAGATCTCTTCCATCGCTTCACCTTCGATTTCGACCATACCCGATGGTTGCGCTTACGCACACATTCTACGGGACTTTCCTAACATCACACGTCCCTCACCCATCCGTGGACCATCAAGGCAAGTCGTGGAACACCAAATAGAGACTAAGGGACACCCTGTGAAGAGCAAAGCCAGGCGATTACCACCGGAGAAATACAAGGCTGTCAAAGAAGAATTCCAGAGAAAGATGGATGAAGGAATCTGCCGGCCATCGAAGAGCAGCTGGTCCAGTCCACTTCACGTTGTAACGAAACGGGACGGGAGATTTAGAATCTGCGGAGATTACCGCAGGCTGAATGAGCTTACTGTTCCGGACAGATACGCGGTGCCGAACCTGATGGACTTTACCAACCATCTCGACGGGAAAACAATCTTTACGACCCTCGATATTACACGCGCGTACCACCACATTCCTATAGCCGAGCAAGATATTGAGAAAACGGCAGTTATCACCCCATTTGGTCTTTTTGAATTCCCCAGGATGACATTTGGCCTAAAGAATGCTGCCCAGACTTTTCAACGGTTTATAGACAACATGTTGCGAGATCTGCCTTTCGTTTTCGCATATTTAGACGATTTCCTCGTCGCTTCCCAAACAATTGAAGAACACGAAAAGCATTTACGGGAAATATTTGCACGCCTGGATGAATTCCACTTGTCGCTGAACGTCGGTAAGTGTGTTTTCGGAAAGCGAGAAGTTGACTTCCTTGGTTACAGGGTAGATGCAGACGGGATCCAGCCCCTTCCTTCGAAGGTGCAGACAATCCTAGATTTTCCCCGACCAAAAACCAAATGCGAACTAAGACGTTTCCTGGGTATGCTTAATTTCTATAGGAAATGTCTACCGCATGCAGCCCATATCCAGGGACCTCTTAATCGGCTTCTTCATAACGCGAAAAAAGGTGATAAAACTCTAATAGAATGGACAGCAGAGGCTACAAATTCGTTTGAGGAAAGCAAGCGTAGCCTGTCAGAAGCGGTAAAACTTGCGCATCCCGCATCTAATTGCGAACTTTCTTTAGTCTGCGACGCATCGGACAACGGCATTGGTGCAGTCCTGCAGCAGCATAAGAATGGGTTTTGGCGTCCACTAGGATTTTTTTTCCAAAGCTCTCTCACAGACGCAGAAAAACTACGCCACCTACGATAAGGAACTCCTTGCGATCTACGAAGCAGTGAAGCATTTTCGCCCACTCGTCGAAGGCCTCAATTTCTTCATCGTGACGGACCACAAGCCACTCACACACGCTTTTGTCCAGCATTCAGAGTCGACATCTCCGCGTCGAATACGACACCTCAATTTCATAAGTCAGTTCTCGACTGACATCCGTTACCGACCGGGGAGTGAGAACGTTGTGGCTGATGCCCTTTCACGAATCGAGGAAGTGGACCTTTCTAATGATCTGGAGGCTCTTGCTAAAGCACAGAAGAAGGATCAAACCATCCAGGATCTTAAGAGGAATACCTCGATAGAACTGAAGCTGATGTCAATGCCCGGAACCGAGTCGAAGCTACTTTGCGAGACCTCAACGAAAACAGCTAGACCCTACGTTCCTCCTGAATTTCGGCGCTCCACTTTTAATAGGCTCCACGGTTTAAGTCATCCAGGGATCAAGGCAACAAGGAAACTTATCTCCGAACGTTACTTTTGGCCTGAAATGAACGCTGACATAGGCAACTGGGCTAAGACTTGTATACAGTGTCAAAGGGCTAAGGTTCATCGACATACCACAGCACCACTTGGCACGTTAAAACCTGCGAACCGTTTCCAGCACGTCCCCTTGGATATTTTAGGACCTTTGCTGCCATCGGAGGGAATGCGATATCTTCTTACAATGGTGGACCGAACGACCCGCTGGCCGGAAGCCGTGCCCATTCCCGATATCACCGCCTCTACTATCGCACAGAATTTTTACTCTGCGTGGATATCACGATTTGGTGCACCACAAAGTGTTACCACTGACCAGGGTCGCCAATTTGAAGCGGAGTTGTTCCAGCGACTCAGCATTCGCATGGGGATTCACAGACAGCGAACCACCGCTTACCATCCGCAAAGCAATGGATGCGTCGAAAGGTGAATGAACCATCCCTAAAAGCTGCCCTAATGGCACATCTGGCGTCAACACGATGGACCCAAGTCCTACCCACCGTTCTCTTAGGTCTACGATCAGTTTTCCGAGAAGACATAAGCGCGAGCGTAGCCGAAGCGGTTTATGGACAACCACTGCGTCTTCCAGGAGACTTCCTGGAAACACAGGATTCAAAAGAACCCCGCGTCGCACTACAAGCTCTTAAGGACGATTTGGCGCGCTTGAAGCCCGTAGACCCACGAACAACAGTGAGGAAGACATTCCGGCACAAGGATTTATCCTCCTGCACTCACGTTTTCTACGCGAAGACGCGGTTCGTAAGCCTCTTGTGCCACCTTACTCTGGACCGCATAAGGTTATAGAGCGAGGTGAAAAGATTTTTACGGTCCTTCTTGGCGACAGGAACGTAAACGTCTCGATAGACAGGGTCAAGCCGGCGTATTTGTTAGAAGATAACAACGACTGCATGCCGCAAACGCCTCCTCAGGAACCTTCACCAACACAGGACGTGGCCAACGAATTCACAGTCCAGCAGCCTATTTCTGGATTGACCAATCCTCCCCAAGCGCATGCAAGACGGGTGTGTTTCGGTGACTCCGTCACCCGAGGGGGAGCGATGTAGAGAATAATGATTAAAAATCACATATCATTTTAATCATTATTAAAAATAGTCGAGTTTAATTAAAAAGGCTAAAAATTAAGCAAAATTTCGGACTTGAGCTCGGAAAATAAAAAACGGTGGCGAACGCACTGCGACCCCTGCAAGTGGGCGAAAACGAATTTATCGTTGTGGTACGTACGAACGTTTTTTATAACAACCAAAGACAATATATTTATATTTACATTTTTAATTATTTATTGAGAAATAAATATATTCATTAATCGTTATATTTATATTTTTATTGGGGTACCTTCTGGTACATGAGTTAGCTCCGTTGTAGCTTAGATCCTATAACCCCGATAATACATAAATTTACAAATAAATAAATAATTTAATTTTGGCCATTAACAATAATTTTGAGAGCGGTACGTACATACCGCCCGGCCCCAGGGTAATAGCCCCCGCTAACTGGAGTAGTAGCCCCCTGGGGATGTTCGGCTATGACCGCCACGTCAATTCCTTCATACTTCTCCTGTCCCTTTCATCTCATCCTTTAGTTTTGCTCTTGGCTACCTGGCGTTCAGACCTCTTCTTCTTCTCCATGCACCCCCAAATAAAAAAAACAAAAACGGCCAATTGAATTGGCGAATGGTTCGGGGCCGGAGCGGTCCCATACGCCTTGAAATCACCCTAGGCGGGCGGGCCCCTGGCCCAGAACAACCTTTTAGCTTGCGGGAGCGGGCGGTACCTCGGGACCTCCTCAGCCCCAGCCAATAGTCCAACAGCGATACGATCGTACCGCTTGGCGCTCAACGTATTACTAAAATGACTATAAAAAAATAGGGGTTGGTGATAGAAGGGTGAAAATTTAGGGTTGTGGGTATTTTTTAATGCCACATTATAAAAAAACTAAAAAATTTTTTTTTCCAAAAAATAAAAACAAATGTTAGGGGTGGACAACCCTTATCACTTAGGGGTATGAAAAATAGATAGTAGCCGATTCTCAGACCTACTGAATATGCATATGAAGTTTTATAAAAATCGGTCAAGCCGTTTCGGAGGAGTATGGTAACTAACATTGTGACACGAGAATTTTATATATAAGATAATTTATTTTAAAAAATATATATATATAATATACCACTCAGTATTTGGAAAGCACCATGGTCTCGTTCAAAATATGTATATCAAATTTATTTTTAAATTGGTTTGTTTTATTCTTATTTTTTTTGACGTGGGTATCAAAACAATTATCAAATCAATTCCAATGGTTGATTTATAAGTATACCACTGTGGTCCAATGGTACTGTGTTCATTTTCTTCTGAGAAAAAGAAGTTTCTAAAAAGAAATTTAAGCTAAAAATTTATTAATGTAAAAATTCACTCATTAAAAAAAGAGCTCATGTTGCGGGTACGTACGTAGCCGAAAGGTGCTGGTGAATGTTACACGCCGGCCTGTTTGTAACCTTATAGTGACACTGATAACGCTTAGCTTCTTGTTCATATCTCAAAAATTTCTTTGAGAAAAGTGTATGGAATAATATCATAACAGTTTTATTATAATTCAAAATAATTTCTTTAATAAGGAAATTAAATAAATGAATAATATTATTCATGAGTTTTTATTTTGTTTTATTTTAACATTTATTACTTAGAGTAACAAAAGTAAGAGAGAAGGTTTTAAGGTGCCCCTGTAATATATGTAAGTGTCCTTTTGTGTTACTACTGAATCATTTTTAGTTAAAATAATCGAGTTTAGCATTTTCATCATTGCTAGTCGACATGAATCGAGATCTCTTCAGTGATGAAATCCACTGAAAGCATAGCTTTCATTAATTTTTTTCCTCGGAAATTTTTAATTATTGTGAGTATATTTTTAGGCATTATAATGAAGAAATAATTTTATAAAAGTAAAAATAAAATGAGCATTTGAATACGGGGCTATTGAGCTTCAACTGAATTCGAAAATAAACTAAGCATTAAAGTACCTAAAAGAAAACAAAATAGAATAAATAAAAAGTGTTTCACTTATCCCTCACTGCTTTCAACGTCTCATTTTAAAAATCAGCTATATTTAGTTCTGGTCGTTTCTGAATGCCCTGGAGAAGTAATACATACTTGTAACTATTTTTAAGTGAGTAATGGATAACATTTTTCTCTTTACCTTATCTTTTCCCAGTAGATTGTTTTTTCGATCAGACTTTGAGTGAAACTGAGGTTTACACGTTCAACTACAAAGAAAAGTTGCTCATCCGGCATTTTTCATACTATGTCCGTGACATTTTTAAAAGAATACAAAAATAATTTTCTTTACGTCATATCGGCAACTTATAACTATTAGTGACGTTTGGTTTATGAATAACCTAAAAGAGAATTATTGCAAGATCGTCAAATTTTTAACTCAATTTAAACGTCATACTTATATGACATTTTTAAGAAGAACGTCTAAATGTATATGACCTATATATATATATATATATATATATATATATATATATATATATATATATATATATATATATAAAACGACCTGCTTATTGTATACTATTTTATCTGAAGCTTAATATCTATTCTGATATCATGTTATTTTACTTTTAATCTTCAAACTCGCTCTCCTCAAAATGTAGGAAAAATGATGTAAGCGACATTAATGCACGAGGAGGAGTGAGCTAACCAACTCTTATCTAAACACCGACGTTATCGAAACACAGACTTACTTTCTTAGTTACGGTCTTGCAACGAACCGAAAATAGAAATTGGAATTCCAAGTAGTCGTAAGAAACTTTTGGAATTCGTGAGTCACTTTGATAAAGCGACAACTTGACGAGTCACAACCTAATGATCTATCAGGTCACCGTGGGAGAAGAATGGTGGGTTACTTTTGTATTAATTCATTGTCCACTCTAGAGCGATAGGGCACGCCTTGTGAGGCGATAGAGTGACCATGTCATCCTAGGGCTTTCATGGAATGGGCCGCAACATGGGATAGTAATTGACTGGTCTTTATCTTACAGTTGACACTGAAATTCATCATTCATAAAAGTTACCATTCATTTTTTTAGAGATAACTGTGCTAAAAGAGAATCCCAGCTCGAAAGTTATTCTCGTTTCTCTTAGTTTTCAGTTTTAATAACAACGGTAATTGAGATACTCAAATTATGAAATAATGTTCGAAGAATGGAAGTACTCTTGACTATTATTTCAGGATCAGAGCGGATAACTACAAATGGAATCTGTAAAAAATGAAATAACATGACAATCTACTAATAGAACAGTAACGTTCCTGGTTGATAAAATTAATCTGCAGTAGTTTATAATCCATTCAGCCGGTTATCAGTAAGTGTCCTTTTGTTCTACAACCGAAGACTTCCAATGAGGTTTCCGCTACTTACCAATCTGAGAGCGTGTGTCAAGACCTACTTCTCGAGTGCGACAAGAAACTAATACCAACCCTTGTAATACCAATACCCCAAAACATTCAATATAGTATAAAGCTATAATACTTCTAGTTAATAAAGTTGTCTGAAAAATTGAGGTTATGAGGTCGAGAGTGAAGACGCCGGATACGCCCGCTAATCTTGTCGATTCTTCAAAATATATGCCCTAACAGAGCAACGAGCTTCTAGAAGTTTTGTGTTAATTTTTGGATAAAGTAGGTTCATAATAGAGGGATGGATAGATCGATTGGGGCGATCATATAATTTTCCTAGATTTCATAGGGATTTATTTATTTTTTCCGAATTTCTTGCACTATAAGCATTTAATTGTAGAAAATACACATATTCTGAGATTGTTCTTGTTTTTTGCTTAACATTGAAGGCATGATGTTATTGTATAAAAAAATGCAAAACATGGGGAACAGCAAGTAATTTTGGATTGGACGCGCTAGTTTTAATAATTTTCCTTCCTAACTGATCCATACAAAAGTTTCGGAATGATCTATAAAATTGTATAATTATTGAAATGATACTTAATATGATTTACTGACGGATAGGTGGGCGGTGTTCTCCTTGCTGATGGGTAGCGTGTTCTCCGGTAGCCTGGCCTCCTACTTCACCAGGTCGGGCTACACCTGGAAGCCCGAGACCGTCGAGGACCTCGTCAAGACGGACTACTCCTGGACAACCACCAGGGCGCCCATCGTAGGGACTCTCTTCAACCTTAACGTAAACATATTGTTACATTGTTGTATAAATTATTTATTGAGTGGCAAAATTAAAGGACTTTTGTCTCTCTGGTGCGAAATTAATGCCTCATAAATAACGTAGTAACTATAGATGCACCGTTTTACACCAATTAAGTTGTATTGAGTATTAGCAATCATATATGTCAATAAGATGTACCTTCTATTGGTTATTGACTAGAGCTAACTTTAAATCCTTATCGTGACCAATGCCATCGTAACCTGCCACTTCCTGCCGCCAGGACCCGGTGCACCAGGAGTGGATCAGACGGATCAGGGTGGTAGACACACAGGAGGAGCTCCACTCCGCGCTGAGGAAGCTGGACCAGGTGGTGCTCGGCATCTACACCTTCGGCATCTTCTCCCTCCTGGACGAGGACATCGCGGACGAGGTCCTCAGCGGCTACGAGATATCTTCCTACTGCCTCACCGAGTTCTACCTAGGGTTTGCCTTCAGGCTCGGCTCGCCTTATCTCATGTTCTTCAACGAGTAAGGAAGGCTTTCTATTGTTTTCAGCTAGGTTTCACACAATTCGGATGATCTATTTCAAGTACCCTTACTATAAATCAAGCCGGAATGACACGAGAGAACAAGTACAGACTTTATTATTCAAAAAATTATCATTCATTTTCGTTTGAAAAAACCAAACGCAATGATTTTTGAGTCTGTTTCTTGATCCACCAATTGGGTGCTTTGGTCCTTTTTGACGACCCTAATAAATAATACCAGTAGTCCATCCCCCCCCCCCCCGAGTCTAGGGCATTTGAATTGTTTACCTTTAAATTATGAACCGCACAATTAATTTATTTGTATCACCACGCTCCAGCAAGTAATTGGGGCTTGACAATGCCCTGGGATGGGTTCTAATTAACGAGACAGATAGTCATAAAAATTACAGAAGACCATTAAAATTTAATAAGTAACTGTTTAAAAACGACAAGATTTAAATTAGATCCCAATCTTGGATATTATTGGATGCGGGCCCCAGGTAGCTAGGTGGTTATTCCAAAACAACCGGGTTCAGTTCACGACCCGGGCCAATCTTTTCTCTCAGGTAAAATTATTCAATAAAAAATAATTATTTTATTTAATAAATTGAAGAGATTGTGTGATGTAATTGAAAATTTTATATGAGGTGGATAAATACTTTTTAATACCAGTTGGTGATCAATGACCAAAGATTTAAATTAATTCAAAGAGAAATTATGAAACTGCTAAAAGAGACTAATAATTCAATATATTACATTTGTATATTGACACTTTTTTATTACATACGTGATTTTTTTTATTTCACACACGTATATATAAAACTAATATAACTATGTATTATATTATATTTATGTAATGATATAATATGTATTACATTACATATATATGTCCATAAATTGTCAGATTGTCAGACACGCAGACGTACTTAAATGATGACTCGCGAAAGTCTCGTTAGGCTTTCGGTTCTGATAAAATAAATGTTTTATTTATGATTGATCCGCGATTAAAAATCGAATCTCGGGCATGATTATATCATGAAAGCCTAGACCGATCCCTTTCGTTAGAATCAAATGATGAAAATATTTAAAAAGCAATGATACATGAATCGATAATGCTATAATGTAAATGGAAAAATGAATGCCGCTGGTGATTCTGATCTTTGATCTCTCTTGGTGTTGATCAATCGGCGTCTCGCGAATTTAATTGTTGAGTACGGAATAGTTTTAGATAATGCAGGAGAGGGTCACGGAATATTTTAGTTTGACGAATCTGTTCGATATTTTCCCTATCACAAATAAGAAGTACATATTTATCATTATTTCCTTATTATTTTCATGAATTCCGGGGGGACTGACCTTATCTCAGATCAGATGACCACTATTTAGATGTGACGGATTTGTCACCTAATTATATAAATTCTTTAAATACCGCATTGTTTAGGTTAAGCTTGAATAATTCAATATACTCTCCCTTATTCGGCGTGTCTGCGACTGCCTGGGCGCCGGATAATGGAAATCATGGATTCATGAGAAAACTATGATTAAAAAAAATCGATTTCACTAAAGAAAGAAATGATTCTTTTTACAATAAGAACAAAATGAAAACTGAGAATGGTGTAAAGGAAAAATGTAACATTAAAAGGGCAGGCTTTTTGTAGATAAAAAACTAGCTTCAAACTTTCCTGATAATCCTTGTTTTTCTAGGAAATTTTTTTAAGAAATGTTTGATTTTCAACAATTATGATTTATTTTTAGGATATACCTAAGTGAAGTAATAGAATTTTGTATTAGGGTTCCCTTTATTATAAATACAATGATCATTAATAATAAATATACATAAATACATATTAGTCTCATATTGTTCTCATATCTAATAATTGAAATATTAAACATATTTTATTATTTAAATGCAAACCATTTTTAAAATTTATTATTTACTAGCTAAGGTGCCCGGCTTCGCTCCGATAGTTGTGTGGTAGTTTTAATAACAGAAAAACTTTAAAATTAATGGAAATATTGAACAAAATTAGCAATTTCTCGAAACTTTGGTTTTAACTTGGTATCAATATTAAAATTCAAGATCTGCAGAGTCCGCCCAAATAAGGAACCCTATATATATACTTTAGAGGGAGATTGAAAATAGTGAATGAACAATCAATTTTGCTGCAACTTAGTCGATTTATGCACCGTTTTTATGGTTTCTGTGATTCTGAATCCTATAAGCCCATTCCTAATGATGTAGTATATACATTTTATAAAATGGAATAGTTGCGCTAAATGGAGTATTATGGGAACTCATTTCATTCTTTGACCAAAAAAGGATTATTAACTCTTCTATAAAACTAAAGGTTTACATAGAACATAACCTAGCATCTGGTAAATATATATGATGTATAATTCTAATGTGCGTATTTAGTGCATCATGGGCATAGGTTAGGGTTGAAAATGAAAATTACAAAATGTGTAATTGGAGTTAGTCATTTTGTCAACTGGAATCCTTATCATATATAGTAATATAATCAACTTCTTTTTCATAATTACATACAATAAGAACACTTAAAACTTTTTATTTTCGATTTATATTTAGTCAATTTATCTCTTTTTTTTTATGTCTGTTTTTATTCGCCAACTGTACAACTAAAACATGTTCACTCATATTGAATTAAATTTACTTAAGTATATGTTATATATTGATTAAATGTAATGCGTTAATCAATTAACCTTCTTATGAAAAAATTAATTTTGTAAGTTATCCAGGCGGTTTTCTAATTGACTGCAGAGATGTAAAATAATTTTTTTATTTTGAACGCAAAGTTGAAATTAATTATTTTCGCTTGATGTTTTAGTAATTTAAAAAGAACAGCTGTAGAATATATAACCTTTACAATCTGAACGGAATGAATGAACAATAAATATTGAGTGAAACGCACCCTAGCGCTTCCAGGTAGCCTGCAGCTCGAACTAAATTTTTCATTCATAAACTCGTATCTCAATCTCAGAGAGGCTAATTACATGGTGCGAGAGGCTTAAAATTCCAGCCATTTTCTCTTCAATTTTACACCCTTAAGAGAAAAACGGAAACCTTCTTCTCCAATCTCCAATCTCCAAAACCTTCTTCTAGGGGTTGTATAGCAACACGCTGACATAACTTTCTTAAACATCCGTTGAGTGGTTTTTGAGCCTTATTGGCACGCACATTGTACACTTTGCTTGGTACATTGTACACTTGGTATATATATATATATATATATATATATATATATATTTATATATATATTTACATTCACCCATCTACACATATACAATTATATGTACACATATGCTTATTGAAAATTATATCTGATCAATAGCAGTTAACAATTAATCTGATAAATAGCAGTTATAATTGCATAATACAGATAAGTACAATCTGTTTTGATGTCAGGTTATTTATTTCTTGTAATCTTACAGCTCAAAATGCCAAGACATTTTCATTTTATGTGAAAGACGTACATATGGCAAACCAAAGCGATGGTTCATTAATTTTATAATTTATTTTCGTTATATATATTTCAGGCCTCCACTCTTCGATCAATCGTATCTTTTCGATATCAGGTAAATGTTTTAAATTATTTAAGCGAATTAATTATTAATAAAAAAGTGAGTGCGTGTAGGTTTTCCAAACTAATACAGTAAAACTTCTACAGACATTGTGGCTAAGATTTAAAATAAAATTATGCTAAAAAAAAACTATTTAAGTAGTACGAACATGGTTATCTTGTTGCTTGATTCAAGAATAGGATTACTCTTTGTTAATTTTGATTTATCTTTCAAATATGAAGCAGTGGTTCATTCAGTAATGGAATATCCTCCGGTTCGTCCATTTTAATTGAATCCAGCAATTTGAATATTCAACCTCACTATTATAACACATTGATAGCATTTAAATACCGTTTTGTTATTAAATGGCGGCCCTAAACAAATTCATTTAACTGTCCCGCTTGACAAACCCTTTAGAACATATTTATACTCAGCATTTTTTTTTATTATTTAGATATGAAACTTATGATATTTTTATTAAATTTGCTATCTACTAGCGTAATAAGCAAATATGCTGACATGACATTAAAAAAATAACTTACAAAATAAAACAAACAAAACAAGTGAATTAATAAATATAAATGAAAAAGTATAACTATTTAATGTAGGAAATCTCATGGCCAACGCCTTAACAATTTTCTTGGCGGACCTTAAGGGTTTGTGGGAGTGTGTAGAGCTTGAGTTAGTGGGTTAGAATTTTGAGTAAGTCTGTCATGAAAGTTACGGTAGCGATCTATGGGATTCAAATTAATTATTTATAATAAAATATTTGTATTATATTTTCAATAAAAAACATGATTGAAATAATGATTGTATATTTTGGATATGTTGTGTGAACGTAAGAATAGATCGTTTCACCCACATCCAAGCGCCTCTTTATAAGAATAGTTATCAACGATAACACATGGTAAACCATCCCAATGAAGGTTTCACTTTTAAAAAAAAAAAAATACCAAGAAACCGTCAAGAACGTTTCCCCAAGGGCTTCGTTGGAAATGAAGTGAACCTATTCCACATGCCCTGCCTACTGATCAGAGAACCTATCCCAAACTAGGTCGCGCTTGAAGAAACATATTGACAACCTCATATGGCTTTGACATTTTTTTTGCCTAATGAGTTATGGCTGACATATAGATTTGTTACCTACACCCATTACTCGCGACTTCTATCGCGGTCATGAAAAACCAGATGTCAAAAGCCATCATTTTTTTTTTTTCTCCTAAGGAAGAGATTCAAAGTTATAAATTTCCAAGTAATTCATACAACCAGTCATAATTAAGTTATGATCAGATAAATGCACTTACGGAACAGGAAAGGCACAAATGTAAAATCGCTTCTGAGACTATTTTAATACCATTGTTCCACAATAACCTACATATATGATCAATAATCGGAAATAGACAAGATATCAGGAGCGCAACTAAAGCTTCCTTTCTTTCTTTCAAAAGAACTGCGGTCCTGAAAAATCTGTAGACATCTCTGTTTACTGTTTTGTGAAATGATAAATCCAGTTCTGTTGTTCTAACCAGACTTCATAATGAAAAAAATGAGTTAGAAATCCTCTCCTAGACATTATTAATTTTAAAGCATATCTAAATTTTTTAAAAAGTTTTGTGTACAGTACAGTACGATCATGCGTGTAAATGAAATAACCTAAATTTGGCGATTTTCGGAGAATCACTGGTCGTCAAGAATAGTGTTAACGTCGCAATGGTGGAAATTTAAATTTATCTAAAGAAAGATGTGAATTTTCACAGTGATGATATTTATTCATAGATTGTAAATTGTAAATAGGTTTATATAACAGTTTGGCTAATATCATTATGACACTTTTTTTGCTAAAAAATTGCTATTTTACATTTATATTGGCATATGTCTGTATCGAAAATTACTAAAATTTAGACTCCTATTGACTGGCGATATATTGGATTAAAAACAAAAACTTACTTGCGGTTTGTTTTAATGGCTGGGGAATGATCTATATTTTTTTTTTTCAAACATTACAAAACTCTTCAGTCATTTCCGATAGCATTAGTTATCAATAAGGAATGTAAATAACACAGTAGGGAACCCTAAAACTCAATAAAGAAGTTATTAGTTTGTTTTTATTTGTTTAAGGAGATAATAATCGTATTCATGAGCATGTGTGTGCTGTATAAAATTTAACAGTTAATTTTTATTCTGTCTATTTTGCAAAAAAAAAGGCAAACAAAATATATTTTTTTCTTATTTCAGTTCCTCAAATAATCAAAAGCGTTTTTTAATTGATCGGAAGAAAATCTGAGTATCTAAATTAATTAAATAGCTCGAAATTAGTTCTAATATGTCTAATATGTTAATATTTTTCCAATATGAATTACATTTTAGAAAGCTTAAAAAATCAAATGTTAAAATAATTTTATTTGTATTGTAAATTCGTAGTACGAATTTACAATATAAATAAAATTATTTATATATTATTATTGTATATTGTATTTATTATTTTATTATATGGTTTTGTTAGAAACCTAGTTTTTAGAGTTTGTGCCGTAATAGAAATCTTTTAAGTAGTTCATCTGTAGAATCGATAATCTTGTTTAAGAGAAAGTCACGCAATGGATATGATTTCCTTTATCAACACCAAAGGCTCACGTGTTGATATGTTTTAGTCTAGAAAAGGCTATTAATTTTTCATTTATTTATATTTTGTTAAAGCTTTCACATTGTAAACAATTTTCTATGTAAATAACTTTCTTATAAAAACCACGTGCCCACACATAGTTCAAAACAGTATTTAATATGAAGAACAAATTATTCAGAGTTCAGGACTTGAGTGTGTCATCACTAAATACAAGTCTTGGAAGTTAGAGGATTTTCTTTTTGCATTACGGGTTTGGTTAGTAGTTTATCTGGGCGATCAACTTCACGGTTATTACGCCCTTTTTTGCATTACGTGCATTGATTGCTTGAATACTTCAAATATAAAATGGAAAAATAATTTATTATTTTTGAGACTGAGAAGATTAGACAACTTGTTGGGATCTAGCAAAGAAGAAAAAAAATACAATGCAAAATCAGCATGATCAAAATCAATACCGATAATGCAGAAATAGATTTGTTTCAGGGAGGGGTCTCCCAATAATTGCAATGCTTAAATTCCGGTACTTGTGTAAATGCCGGCACCCCCGGCGGTTACTTTGTAAACAGCCTTTGTTATCAGTGAAGACCGGATCTGAAGGTCGTTATTTTACAAGTTAGAGATCTTGAAGATCAGTGGCGGTCCCAGGGGGGGATATTGGGGATCAATCCCCCCCCCCCCCCCCCGAAATTTAGACGAAAAAAAAATTAGTGGGATGAATTAAAAAAAATAATTACTGCATTTTTAACTTTTACGAGTTTTCTAGGGAAGTTTAGTTTAATTTTGACTAGAAATTTGTATACAGAATTTTGTATATGAACTTAATGTATAAGCATAAGCAAATAAAGTGAGCTGTTTTTTTTTTTTTCCTACCGACCAATCCCCCCCCCGAATTTTTTTTTCTGGACCGCGCCTGTTGAAGATTGATTTTTAGACCTAAAAATGATCGAAAGCCGTTTATTAAAGATTGGATCAAACAGAATTTTCAATAAATTTATAGAACGGATTAATAGATTTTTAATTTCATTTTTAAAACAGAAATATTGTAACAAAACAAAAATTTAAAACTAATACAATTCGGATAATGTTAAAAAAATTAAAAAAAAAGGAATGGTATTTTTAAAAGGAATATTTATTTTATAAGTGGTATAATAAAATATTTTTCAAAGTTTTTGGATTTAAACCGCCTGTTCTCATCCAGTAAATGAAGACGGCTACTATGAGATATTAGAAAAAGCATAATAACATCTTAATCATTTCTCGATAAAATTTGTACGAACGAGTAATTTACTTCTTTTTAATAAAAAAAAAAATAGAAGAGTACAGTTTATACTGCACTGTCGGAGATATAGAATGGGTTAGTACTATTTACCTTATTCCAGAATAGTTATGAACAGTATATAAACCAAGGATGTGACGAGGTAAAAGATATAAACCCACCATCGCACCCCTTTCAGTTTCAAACGGCCTTTAATTATAGATTGATTTTCATAGATTATTAAGTATTTTGAAACATTAATGTTGGTAATCATTTTCTTCCTTCAACTACATGATAACTCAAAAATCAGCTTTTTCTAGCCATGACTAAAATGAGCGGAAAGTGTATCCTTCAATAAGATCGTCAAATTTTTAACCCAATCCAAGCAACTTCTATGAAAAGTTTAAAGAGGTCGTCATGAAGCAAAGATGCTATATAAAAGTTAAAAATTATATATTAAAAAAAATAATATGGTTATCTACTTATAGCGCTGTGCTGCACAGTAAAAAGTTTAAGTATATGTTCCGCGGAAGCGAGTACAAGACACCATAAAATGCGCTTTAGCAGTACAAGGAAAAGTTATTCTTCAGAAAAAAACCAGGAACCCAAGATAAAAAAGAAATTTAAGGGGCTATGGAAAAAAAAAGTTAATCTGAGAATTAATACCTGTTCTGAAAGCATTTTATTCTATTAAATATAAATTCACTTTTCTGAAAAATCATGTTTTTTTTTTAAAATAAACCGTTGATGATAGAAATGAGCAATATCTAATCACTCTTTAAAATTAATAGACCTTATCTTCAGACATATATCTTCTAGGTCGGTATGTGTTTGGATGTTAAGCAATTAGGATGGACTTCAGTTCTGTGGCTAATGCATTGTTTTTAGACTTTTGATGAGAGTAATGAACTATGTTATTTGTGGCAATAAATATAATTTATGATATATTCATTGGCGGATCCAGGGGGGGGGGGGGCTGTGGGGGCTGCAGCCCCTCCCTTTGGAAAATTTTTCGTCATTTAAAGGTAGAATTGGACTTTCCTTAATGTAAGGTAGCAAGTTAAAGAACAAATAATGTGCGGAACAAGTAGAATTTTAATTGTGGGAAAGGAATATAACGGCTTAAAAAGCTGATTAGCAGATCCAAATGAAGGGCGGCGGGACTGCAGCCCACCCCCCCCCCCCCCCCCGGGCTGGATCCGCTTATGGATATATTAAAAGGTTATTTTATGGTTTAGGTTTTATTCTGTATAAAAGATGCATAAAATTGCGAAAAAAATGACGGATTAAGTTGTCTTACACTTAGATGTTATATTTTGGCTCTTCCCAATGATATCCTCAGATAATCACTTTGACATGTGCAGGCAGCTGAAAAACATGCTGGAGACTGGGTTCGTCCAGTACTACATGAAGAGGTCGCTGGAGATGACGCTGAAGGAGAAGAGGTACATGTACGAGGTGACGCGGCTCTCCAAGAACAGCGCCCACGGCGGGACCCTCGGCCTCGGCTCCTTGAAGGCCATCCTCCAGTTCTGGAGCTGCGGCCTCCTCGTCGCCACTGCCGTCTTCTTCGCCGAGCTCCTCTCCGGTCCTCTCCTCCGCTACCTCAGCACCAGCGAGTTCTACCTCCTCAAGAGAGCACCACCCTGCTTCAAGCCAACAACATTGCGAAATAATGATATATCCGTGCCTGTCAGTTCTAATCAACATTTAGAACCAATCTGTTGACCCTGTGTAACGAGAGTGATCCGCCATGACAGAGCTCTTCTATAGTGTGATTGATTATCTTTCATATCATTCTAAATATAACGACAAAAATACTCAACACAAGATAAGGCATTGAATTGCCCGGTTGGATATCCTTCAGATAATTTATCGCAATGAGGAAAACATTGCTTAGTGAAATAATTCAGTCCTTTTGGTACTAATTCTGAACAACGGCTCCAGTAGAGAAAGGCCTGTTATTAAGGGGTCCCTGTTGGGGGGATGTCCCCTCAAAATAATTAAGATTATTATAGCAGTAA
Source organism: Aelia acuminata (assembly GCA_911387785.2). Taxonomy (NCBI): domain Eukaryota; kingdom Metazoa; phylum Arthropoda; class Insecta; order Hemiptera; family Pentatomidae; genus Aelia; species Aelia acuminata. The sequence continues at coordinate 74,450,538 of OU426981.1, read as the reverse complement.
CAATTAAATAATAAGTTTGACATGTGATTGTGATGACTGTTATTTAAATTAATATTACTTACAATAGTGAGGATTTCATTATGGAGTAGGTGGAGGAATTTTCTTGAAGAAACTATGATAGTTAATAATGGGGTATTGACGTCTAGAAGTAGGCAGAGCATTCCACATGGAGGCAGCACGGATAACGAAAGATTTACTGAAGATTGTAGAAGTTTAAGAGGAGATATATAAATAATTTGGTTGGGATCTTGTATTTAAAATGTGGATTGCGAAACGTGGAGTAAGGAGCTCGATAATTTGGCTTATAATTGGCTTTAAAGACGTGGGGAAAAAAACGCCGTGAAGGTACTATCGCCGCTAAAGTCACTTCAAGTCGGTGTAACGGTGAGGGCGCCTTCGGCACTCGTAGATAGATCGTATGAAACGATTCACGAGACTTTTCAGTCTCATCTGTTCTACTCTGGGTAAGTGTCCGTATAATTAGAAACCGTAAACGAAATGGGGGGAAAATACGAGAGGATACTAGAACCTGCTAGTGACGTAAAACTATCGAGACCATCGTTAGTTTTTTTAACTATCGATAGTATTATCGAAAACATATAGAGATAGCCTCTGCCTCTGAACACCCACGTGGTGTATAATTCATGGGAAAGAATAAACAAAAGGTAACAGTTTAATTTTATTTATGTTTTTAAGAAAAAAAAATCTACTCTATACAAAAAAATACAAAAACAAACATTAACTTCACGCAAAAAATGACTTCCAACTGGATGGAATAATGTAGAAACAAAACAACTTGTCAAGTCCCTTGTTTAATGGCAGTGAAACAAAATCACAGTTTTTGTAACAAAATATTTTTGACCTCTATAAATCAACTACCTGAGAACATTTTTTGTAGTATGCATGTTCTCAGGTATGTCTAGACACAACAATGTCCTATTTTCTTCAAAAACTCCAACACATTCGAGGATTGTATTTCGAATGCTGACATGTCAAATCAACTACTTGGACAACTGGAATCCTGGTTTCATGGTTCATTGAAGAGTTGGTATAACTTTCTGCTAAATATAGTTTCTTTGACCTTCTAATAAAGTATTATTCGTTGCGGTTGCGAAAAGCTTGAAATTGACAAAGATTATTTCAAGGTATAATTGAACCCATCCACTATTCAAAGAAATGTGCATCATACTCCCTAAGAAAAAAGTGCAAATGGAAGCGTGCATTGTAGCTCCTAATGAAATGCTATTCTACCCCCCACCCCCCCCCCCACCATGGCCATCATCTCAGACTATCGATAGTTTCGTATCCTCAGAGCAAATCTATCGAATCTTGTAAATCTATATCTCCGGAATCTTCGGAGTTGTTTCAGGATAGATATAAATTTACAAGTTATCTGGGATATATGGTTGTTTCATGAGAGCTGCTGATCAAAGATGTACAGTAGAGTGAAAGTGTATGGGATTATTGAGGTGAAGCACCGGATAATAAGGAAGAGAAATAATGAATCGCTGGGTATCTTCGATAATTATGGCCTTAGTTTTTTCAACATTCAAGCTAAGCTCATCAGGTACTGCCCACCTGTTATCTATCCTCTTGCATTTTTTTAATCACCTCAGACATGACATATACTCGCTAGGGTATAAAGGTATTCAGTGATAAATGATGAGATATTCCCGGGACCCGGAGTTGAAAGTTTAAAGCTGTTTGATTGATTTAAAGTTGAAAATTAAGATTAAATAAAGCTAAAATAAACCCTTTTTAACTGAAAAAGACGCGATGGGAGTCGATAATATCAGGGTCACACAACCTCTCAAAATAGGCCACGCCCAGGAGCCGCTTTTCAGAGGTAGTACCACTTAGTCCATATTTATAAATTATTAGCCAGCAGGAGAATTTTATTATAATACTTAGTTGATATGTATTTCTGTTAGCAAAAATTTCGATTTTTCGCAATCTTAATTTTAAAAATTTTCTTTTCTTTAATAAAAATAGTGATCAAACAATAAATTCAAAGTAAAAATGTCTACAAATGAAGCCAAATAAATAATATTTGGAAACAGTGCCTGAAAATTAATGTTTTACTTAATTTTACTTCGATCATTGTAATATTTCTTTCTGTCTTTAGTTAGTATTTACTTATGGTTTATTCACTTTGAATTTTCTTGCAATTTATTCGCTTCTTATATTTACAAATTTAATTTTTTTTTCTTTATTTCTTAGCAACATTTGTCATTGCGAGCATAAAAATATTTTAATATTGTTAAATATGTATTGTATATACGAATAAAAACTATTCCAGATCTAAGATGTCACTTATAATTTCCCACTGTTTACAGATTAAAAAGATCGAGGGATGAGCATAGACATTGTCGTTTTAATCTATTGTTTCATACAATTTACTTTTGATTAAAATAAAAAAATTAAAGATAGATATACCTATTCTAATGATTCATAAATTTTTACATGACGCATTTCTGTTTGGTTTCGAGATTGACATGTAGCATCTCGCTCAAGTTGGCTGGGAAGTACAAACACTCCAGAGATTAACAGTTTTGTATTACTAGTGTTTAATAAGATTGGCATCTGATAACAAAATGAATTACCGAAAATAGCTGATGATTCATATATTTTTATCCTATGGCATTAATAATTTAATTCGATATTTAGAGGCGTGAATGAATAAACATGTGTTTTTACTTTCACTTACCTATATATGAAATATATAGTAAGTGGAAGTATTGCGATCGTGAAAATTTTCGACTTCCGGTTTTCAACGGAAATACACGTTTTGGGACCCCCTGAGTCGAAATAACCAAGTCCCGCGAAATGGTCTGTGTGTGTGTGTGTGTCTGTGTGTGTGTGTGTTTATGTGAACAGACTAGCTCAAAAACTATAAACCGTGGGAACCTGAAATTGGGTATTTAGTGTAGGTATATGCCCGCGATGTGACAGCATAAATTTCATCAAAATTGCTCAAAGGGAGGGGGTACTTTATTGAATAACTTTTTACGTTTTTTTCGATTTTCTCAAAAACGGCTCTAACGATTTTGATTAAACTGAGTATTTGATCGATATATATGCCCCTAATATGATTGTAAAAATTTCATCAAAATTGATTAACCGGAGGGGGGACTTTACTTAATAAATTTTGTATCATTTTCACGTGTTTTTTTTATTTACTCAAAAACGGTTTTAACGATTTTGATCAAACTTGGTATTTGATGTATTTATATGCCCGAGATGTGACTGTAAAAATTTCATCAAAATTAATCTACGGGAGGGGGGGACTTTACTTAATAAATTTTGTTCCATTTTCACATGTTTTTTTTATTTACTCAAAAACGGTTTTAACGATTTTAATCAAACTTGGTATTTGATGTATTTATATGCCCGAGATATGACTGTAAAAATTTCATCAAAATTGATCTACGGGAGGGGGGACTTTACTTAATAAATTTTGTATCATTTTCACGGGTTTTTTTATTTACTCAAAAACGGCTTTAACGATTAACAAAAATAAGATATGAATGTAGAAAAATGTGTGACTTTGGGAAATGATAATTAGCAAAACACGTCAATTTCTAATCTAAGTAAGTTGGTAAGTGAAAGTTGTGTGTTGCGCGCACGCACCAGATTTTTTTTTTTTTGGTATAAGCTTTTGAGAAGGAGAAAATATTTACACTCGATTATAAATGCTGATTCCAAATTCAAAGACTAAAGCGCTATTTTTTATCATTGGTGCTCATTTTATTGGAATATTTAAATTTAAAGCTATAAGAAAAAAGTAAAATAAAAAATATAACTAGCCAAGAATACTGCCACAAGTCAAAATTGTTAACATTAAAGATATAAAGATAAAGATTTACATTGTCATTGTTACAATATTTATTTGCAAATATTAAACTCTACACAGATAGTGAACAGTATGCTAATATACTAATGACATTTTTCCCTTCCTTAAAATTTACGATATTTGAGTTGTATTGGAGCATAAATCGAAAAAAGTAAAATTTCTAAAAGTTTAAGTTGTGCAACTATTCCCGCCGACCGGCGAAATGTATACAAATATTAATGGACAATTACTATACCCTTGGGAAAGACTTAAGGCTTTCCCAAACTGTTGTCCTCTCCTGACCACCTTACACCAGAAAAAATAAATTTGAAAGTTATTATTAGAAACTTTCAAGCTATTTCCATTTACATATGTCTGTATAATGACAAATATTGAAATTTTACAATACAGGAAAAAAGGAAAATAATTCCAATCTGTCTTAATCGAATGAACCATAGATTCATCTGCGAATTTTGTAAGTACACTTATGTCGTTTTACAAATTTCTAGTAAATTCATTTTCCAGTCCTCCAGCACAATGAAATTAATTATTTTGCAAAATTAAAAAAGTCAAATAATCCTTATAAAATAAGGATCCTCAAATAATCCTTCCTTATAAAATAATATCCTTCCTTATAAAATAATATCCTCAAATAATCCTTCATATGTAAATTTTATTTCATTCTATATATCTCTATTTTCGTTTTAGTTTTATAATTAGTAGGAGTAAATGTTGTCAGAAATGGATTTCAATCATTATATCCAATTCATTCAAATACTTTTGTTTTAAAAGGATACTTGGGGGTAATATAATGTAAAATGTAGGTAGATTCCACCAGAAGGTATTATTCAATAAATTGTCTGTATGTATTTGTACCCATCCCTATGTTTAACATAAAAAAAATATTTTTTTCCAATATGATACTTAATACTTCTTTTTAAATAATAACTTTAACATTTGGTACTATATGCATATTGACAAATGCCGTTCAGATATTGACCACCTTCAAACAGATACTCTTTAAGCACTCAATGTATAGACTAAATATACATTTACTCGCCTTGTATACACATCAAATATGGCTAAAATTGATATGCCAATTACTATGCGCCAAAAAAGGAGGTGAGTGAGATATTCTCTCCAACGTAACTGAATCAACTTCAATCAATGTTTTCTTCGCCTTAAATTATACTTGAGATTAGAAGATAGTGTTGAGAATAACTGGGCGTCAATTTTATCAATATTTCCATGTAGGTGTTTTTTATTTTTCTTTATCTAATTGGGAAGATTGTTTCGGGAAAAAAACTAGAAAAACAAAATAGGAGAACTAGGGGAAATTTCCCAGACTCCCTGGGATGGCATGATTTCTGGAATCAATTAGAAAACCAGTAGAGTGATAAATAGTTGATAAAGGGGCAGCAAAAATATGTCTTTGTTTTTAGTCCGTTATCAACAAGCAACAAAATTTCATTTCGTAAGCGTTGTCTTATAATGTGTTGATAGCGATTTTTTATTCTAAATAAAAAAAATAATAAATAAAAACAGAAACAGAAACAGAGATTGATTCTAGTTGGTCATGAATGTGAGATAGCATTTTTCTCAGTTAATTTAGTCTGTACTAATTAAATTGCTAAGATAAAGTGATAATCTGTTGCATAATATCAGAAGATATCGACTCAGTTGATTTTTCTTATCCCCTTTTTATTGTGATTTATTTTTAATATTTTATTACTAGTTTAAAATAGTTTTCTTCTCAATTGGTAAATTGAGGTTTGTAACACAAGCCCAAATCGGGCTTATTGCTGTCTAATAAAATAGCCTTTTTTAATAGAATAAGAATTTTGAGCCTATTTGAAGCAGTAGATAGCCCCGAGCATTTCCTTATCATTTCAGTTTTATGAGAGGATTAGAGGTAAGACGTTGTTCATGGAAGAGTCCTTTGTAGCTTCCTATCTGTTCGACAGGGATGAGTGGTGTGCTATTAAAGGATACTTTTTAACAGGCAGTTATCATGGGGATCCAGCCGCTTGTAAGGGGGGGCTGCAGTCCCAAAGGAGGGGACGCAACCCCACAGCCCTTCATTTGGATCTGCCAATCAGGTTTTTACCTTATTGTTCCTTTCCCACAACTAATGCCCTACTTATTCTGCATATTATATCTTCTTTACCTTACTTCCTTACTTCTAAGAGAAATTCTATCTTTAAATGGCAAAAATATTTCCAAAGGAAGGCTGCAACTGTACCCCTGGATCCGCCAGTATTAGTTGTAGGATAACGACGAAGCGTGAAGTTTATTTGACAGGAGTTCTCGTGGTAGTATTTTAATTCTCCAATTTCACACCATTCTTCGAGGATTGTGAGATTAGAGAGTTTGGAATGCAATGACTGGGCCATGGTAGCTATCAGACATGCGTCACCGTCACAATAATATTAGGATGAGTAGGGACGTCAGCTGTACAAACTGTTTACAGGATTAGACCGAGGATGCTACCTTGGTAAACAACAGAAGGAAAATGGAATGCACAGGCATTATTATGATTTAAATTGAATAATCTCTCTGAGAGGTAGGAGTGGATAATGAGATCGCATGTAGGTTGTTCTGTATCGTTACAATTTTAGTGTATGTACCGCCGAGGGAGTCAATAAAAAGGTTTAAATTTTTATTTAGAATTATATGAGGAAACTGCTTCATTCCACCAATGGCAATTTTTTATTATTTTTTTTTTGGAAATTGGTGTCAATAAATAATTTTGTTCCTGAGAGAAAACAGGTTCAGCTTCTAAACTTCCACAACGATATTTACTGCGTAGTTGAAACTTGTTTACTAGATCTAAAAGTGTTTAAATACTTTTTTCGGTTCAAATATAACCTTAGCAAATTTCCAACTATGAGAAATGAACCCAGGTATTAGAAGGGAAAGTAGAACTGTCTTTTCTCTCCCTCTTGTGTTTAAAACCTTCATTTTTTATCAAAGTTAATTTCTTTATATCTTAAAGTAAAGGTATGCAATGCTTTGACTGTGTCAGTATTTTGAGATCTGGGCTCTCACCATCAGTATTTGTTGGAGAAGGGTCAATAAATAACTCCTAACCGAAACTAATCAGTCAATATTTCATTATATGAAGGCGAGGAGGTTAAGATGGGTAGAACATCGCTCAAAGCTATCCATCAGGAAGCCTCTACACTACAATTGATGCCAATATATCAGGCAAGAGACCGCGATGAAGTGCAGATAGTAGATGGGTAGTTAAAAATAATGAAGAGCCTCTATCAACTGTGATTGAGTTTCAGCCCTGTTGCTGTTTCATTAAATCCCTACCTAAATGATTGATTACCGAGGATTGATGATTCCATTTAAATGTTAATTAAGAATCTCTTTGTTGGTGATGACGTGCGACATGCCAAACAGATAATTCAAATAACTAATCGAGCTCGTTGCCAGAAATCCCAGAAAAAGGTTCGGACCACTCTACACGCAATGGTAGCCACACCACCCTCAGATATGATCGCAGCGGACGAACTGTATAAATCCTTTTAATTATATCAGAGGGGAGTGATAGAGGACGGGCCACGCAGCCAGTAGCGAGAGCACGGCAGGGAGGGATGGAGCCGTGGACGAGCGTGCTGCTGCTCCTCGCCCTGGCCGGGCCGTCCGCCTGCCGGAGGGGAGGCCTCTACGACATGACCAAGCGGATCTACAAGGACCGGAGGGTCCTCTCCCACTCCAATGAGGACGTTAACACCCTCTTCAAGTTCGTCATGCCGGAGACCCTATGCCTCCAAGTAAATTTGTTTTTCGAAATGTATTCTTCCTTACAATAACCCCGAGAATGTCAGAAAATGCATAAATGTTTGTTAAGGCATTAGGTATACAGGTCCGTTGATTGAGGCTGGTTCGAAAACGGATTTTCGACTGATAACTGTTCGGTATCTGGTCATGTTTACCCGAAATACTGCAACAAATCACAAGTCACCAGCGACGTGTGGGGTGCTGTTTCTAACATTTTTAGAACGCTAAGAATGCAAATTTATTTTTATGTCCATAAATATGCAGAGCAGGACAGCGCAGTTTCCTATCCACCACACTTATTATAAATACTGCTCTGAGTCGCGAGTGCCTCATTGTGCTCTCGGCCTAAAAGCCAAATTAAAAAGCTAATGGGGTATTTGTTCAGCTATTTAGATATATGGGGAAAGCACGGAAATTTCCAGAATTTTGTTTTTCTGCTAAGGCTGTAAGGCTGTTTAAAACCAACATCAAGTCAGTCCTGCTTTACGAAGGTGACCGAAAGCATACCCGAGCCCTTCAGAACACTCAAAATAAGATAAAAGAAGTGGAAATGTATAAAAAAAAAAAAACTCTACTTAGGGTCTGGCCACACATGTCCGCACCGGATCCGCACCGCAGCAATAATATAGGTTATGTTCAGAATATTTTTAATTTTACATATTACCTTTAGTTATGCCTAAAGTGGCCTATGTCTGACATGTGTGGCCTAAAAAAATATTCTGAGCATAAGCTATATTATTGCTGCGGTGCGGATCCGGTGCGGACATGTGTGGCCAGACCTTTATTTGTTAACTCAATTCTTGTTTATTCTATGTTTACTTAAATGAAATTGGATTAATTATGGGCATAAATATTTTCATTCGGAAAAAAAAAAATCATTTCATTTCCCAATAACTGCAGTAGAACCTCGTTGACCATAAACATTCTTTTAATTTAAAATTAGAAAAAGTAACGCAGTTTAACTTTTACGTATATTAATACAAAATAACGAATAAATGTTATCAATTATCGCATAACGGATAATTGATCATCCGTCGTTTGTGAAGTTAAAGATAACGAATAAAAAATTATCTTTTGTTTGTTATCCGAGTAAAAAATTATGCCCGAAACTCAGCACTGAAGTGTAAAATAACAACTGAAATTGAATTTTCGGAAAGATTAAATTATTTAATTCCAAATAAAACGCCGTAATCAAATATATATATCTTGTCGAATAGAGGAGATTTCACATAAAATATATCATCACACATTATACCAACTGATTTCAATGTAAGTTTTTAATTCAGTCTCAAAAGGAGTAATAGGAACCAACTCATGTCAATAAAATTTAAGATCCGCGAGAGACCGACCTTGGACCTTTTTTTAGCACGTCAATCATTCTGCACCTTCTTAACACCGTGGTCAATGCATTTGATTACTTTACGGCCTCGAAAAATTGAATAGTGTTACCGGGATGCACTGAACATCTTGTAGATACACAAATTAAAGATAGAAATAGTCCAATAAGAAAACTCAAAACTTGCTTGCGATCACAAAATTGCAAACGAGGAGTAAGTTGTGCCTATACTAATTCAACATATTACGTGGTAATTCTGAGCAATCAGTGCCCAAACTCCAATTTCTTTCAAACTTCCCATATCGATCTATACTCACCTAGTTATTAATGGGGTCAAAAAAAAAAGGTCGGAAAGCTTATAAAAACATTTTATTTTTTTTAAAGTGCGTAATAAAAAAATAAAATAAAAATGGTCTTTTCCAACAAAAAAAGAAAAATAAATAAACAAAAAATGTCTTTCAAATTAAAGAAAAAGTTAATACAAATATCTTCCTTACATAAAAAATAATAATAAATCAACAATAATAAAAAAAATCAAATTTAAAATAAATAAACAACCTAATAATCCCCCTCATCACTGTCCGAATCATGGTCCACATCTTCATCCTCTTCTTTTAAACCGCCTGGGTACAATCTTCTAATGGCCTTAAAAATATGGTGGAATCTCTCACTGTAAGTTGGATGTTTCCTTTTGAACATAAATTCAGCCAAATGGCCAATTAAATGATGCTTCTTATTCCCATAACGTGGAACATTTCCTCGAACTTCTCGCCATAGCCTTTCTATGTGCTGAGTGTGTGCTCCAGTATCGGGGTCAATGAAATTGTAAGTATGATTGACTGTTAAATGTGAATATTCATGTTTTTCGAGACAATTATATGCTTTCCAGCAGTCGCTGATTATGAATGATTTCGGTCTAATATATTCTTTAATTATCGGCAAAAGTGTATCTTCGCCTCTTGTAGCAACAGGTATTAAAAGCACCTACCTGTCCCTCTTTCAAATCCTCCAACAATCCAGCTACCTTCTATGACACGCCCTCGATTATATTTTCTACGACCTATTTTCGCTTCATCTATTTCTACTCTCACGTCTGGTCCTCCTAATACACTATTTTCGTCCATAATTTCATTGATGCACACCTCCCGCAAATAACTTGACCAATCAACCATTGCATGATCTGATAAACCAAGTTCGTTTCTTAAAAGATCGTGGCGTGGTGGCTTTAACAATATCCAAAATGCAACAAATCTGCATATTGTTTCCTTCGGAAGATTGTGTGCCTCAAACCAGGTGTCGTTATATTGTGACAATCTTTTATCGCAACGTTTTCTTATTTTCTTCCTTTTCGAATCCTGGTATTCCAGCATGTTGTTGCACCGAAACTGGTGTCTGTCCTGGTACAGAACCATAGAATAACCGCAAGTAGGACACAATTTTTCCCGCGGCAAGACTTAGTGTTCCAATAAAAAATTAAGAAGTCTATTTTCATCCGAAATAAAAACAATAAAAGTTGACAATGTATAAACACAACCGTCGCACTCAGCCATGATTTCTCATACACCGACTAGAATGACCTGCATCACGATTATTCTGGATTACAGTTGTTGTCAGATGACCGCAGCAGTGTATTATAATTTGTCTTTCAACAATATTTTACTATGTTGTTATTATTATTGTTATAGATAATATTATTAGTAAAAAAAATTATTCAAAATGATTTCCGACCTTTTTTTTTGACCTCATTAATAATATTTAGGTGAGTATAGATCGATATGTGAAGTTTGAAAGAAATTGGAGTTTGGGCACTGATTGCTCAGAATTACCAATTATGTATATTTATATACGTAAATATTCAATAATTTATATGTGGCCAATAACATACATACCCGCGATAATCAAATATGTATAAATAAATATATATAATCAGACTTATTAATCAAAAATATATCTCACTATACTAGTCAATACAACATGTGACATATAGCCCTTAATGACATATAACACATCATTCATATGAAGATCACTGCAGTAATATATCGAACATTAACACATCCTAATATATGATTTTATTTTTAATGAAAATAAAAAGCACCAAGGGTCTTGATTGACAGGAATGGGAGTCCCGTTTAAGTCGATCACTTTAAGCATACATGAATTGATGATAATACGTGAAGATGAGAGTTTTTTTTAACACTATCCTTGCATTGGGTCTATTTTACTTGATTTCTATTTTATATATTTCACGAAAACATCAATCGTATTTATTTAATAGATCAACTTCTCCTGACCGTTGATTCGGGATTCGGGATTGAGATTCGGACTTGCCCTAGCCTTAAAATCTATCCCGATTTAGCAGCGTTAGTTATCAAGATTAATCCTTCCATTTCCACTTTTCCTCGTGGTGAAATTTTGAGAAATTCTTTCCGCAGCAGCAGATATTTTATTCCTCCAAGTTCGTCTTTCCCATTACCTTTTTTTGGTACTACTCTGAAAGTGATAAGGGTACACATTTAATCATCTCATCATAGGTGGTCTTTTGCGGAGCCACTAAGTTCTGATCCATTTAGGTATTACTACAGTGCTGTATGTATTTTTTATAAGTTAAGTGGCGATCTTCTGTCTAGAAAGTGCGACAGTTTATTATCTCGTCTTATCAGTTCTCGTCTTTTTACTTCTGGCGTGTATTTTCCAAGCGAGTAATTAGTCCTAGGGAGCCTAAAAAGTTTTAGGAGGCCCTTTACTGCTATTAATTTATATGGGTAGAGATGGTATATGCTTGAGAGAAAATCCCATGGTTCAATTTTGATCGATTTATTTTTATTGTACAATTGGGGAACCGATTTTCAAGGTCGGATCTCAGAGATTCGTTACAGTTTTTTAAAATCTAAGGTGCGTCTCAATTTTACAAAGCGTACTTATGCTTGTGTCTTCTTTTTGAATTAATTGACAGTTTCTAAAGATAAAAGCTCTTTACTAGTTTCCTTCAAAAAGAATATTAATATTTCCTTAATTTTCCACATCTTCACTCAACTTGTTATTTATAAACATGATGACATAGATGTAGAAATTAATAGATAAAGGACACTAATGACCATAGTAGTCGTGTGTCCTTAAACAACAGAACCTAAACCTAAACCTAGATGTAGTAATGATCCTAAGAAGATATATGGATGACCCAGGTTGAGACGGACAGGACGCCGTTCGGGATGAGCTTCCAGGAAGACCTGCACCAATCGGACGCGGTGCCCGCCCTGGTGACCGGGGGCTCCTGGACGGTCGTGGAGGGCTGCAAGGGATTCGTCATCATCGCCTCCGTCTTCTCTTCCGTGGAGAACCTCCTGAAGAAGATGCCACGCTGGGCGGACCACCGTATCCTCGTCATCTTGAAGGGCATCGGCTCCAACACTCTCCTCGTCCCGATAATGGTTCGTAAATTGATTACTATTATAGTATTAAAGTATTATTGATGATAAAAATCTGTTTAAAAAAAAGATGAATCTTTAATTTATAAAAATATTTATATGACGATGATGATTTCCTTTAACATTCTCCAAAAATATTCATCAACAAATTTATATCTTTTTGTAATCTATTTTCTTATTTTTCCTGTCTAAGTTTCGGAGATTAGGTTTTTCTTGCTTTCGTACCTGTTTCAAATTACAAATGTGGTACATAACTGGTGATAAAAAGCGATCACTTCTTCCAACAAACAATGAAAGTAACGAAGATTAATAAATAAAAAAAAATTAACAATTATTAAGTCAGTTAATCATAAAATATGATCTAAATAGAAAGATTTTATACATAAACGTACTTTTTATATATTAAACATATATTTTTAATATTAACAGCTAGCGGGAGGTTACTGTTGTTAGAGAATCGCATATCATGTCACCATTCAAACTCTATTAACCTTTGAAAATGATGAGGTATAAAACAATTGTTTTGATTTAAAACATTAAATTGGCAATTTTCATTGGAGTTGGGGAGGGTTGTTGATTAAAAATTAATCTATAAAGTTTTAATTTTATATTGTAATTCTTTTCTTCATAATTCTATTTTCCTAAATATTATTTTTTTTTGTAAAGCAAAAGTAAAGATTTAAAAAATAGAATTTGAAATGAACATTATGATAAGAATTTTTGGTGAAGAACAGTATGTGTCTTTGAAATTAAGACGAAAAATAACCCGAAAATTTAAATTAATACATCAACAAAACATTTTATGACAACAACATTGTATTCTATGGATACCTTGGCTGAAATATGATGGCCCTGTGTTATTGGTGTCTGTGTCTATGCTTATTATGCCAATGTGTTCATATAAAATTTAAAATATAATATCTATAACAGTTTTATTATACTAATATGACTTAAAAGAGAGAACAACTTTATTGAATTTTAAATATAATACTGGGCAATGCTGCCCAACTAAATTGGGTAGTTCTTACACAGCATATTACAAGTCTAAAATCGACAATTGGTAAAATCCTATAATAATATTGGTTTAAATACAGACAGTCATAAATAATAATATATAGCGTGACTTTAAACGAAAACAGATGTTTATTCCTGTTACATTGTGCTATTACTAGATTTTCCTGAAACGGTTAGAGTAATGTATTAGTACGTGATCACCTGTTTGGTATGTTCTACACCCTTCTGGGTGGCCCCATATCGGACAATAAATAGGAAGCTGTCTACAAGTGTCTTGGCCTCACAGAATGCTATGCTTACGAAGTAAAACTGAAATAAGTGGGACTTGGAACGGACTTCGGCGAGAAACTAAGCAACACTATGAAAATGGTCCAAAACGTTTGTTGTTCCTTAAAAAAATTGAAGTTTATGCCAAACTTTAATTGTATTTTCATATTATCTTTCATTTTTTTTTTCGTTTTTCACTTTAATTCAATTATAGTATTATGTTTTTTTTCTGAAAATTTTCTCTCAAGATTTTTTATTCTGATATAACCTAAATTCTTATCTATGGTACTACTTTCTTTATTGTACTTTGTCTTTCATAATTTTATTGTTTCGTTATGTTATTAATAATATTTACTCATTATATGTTTTTCTTCAACACAGTCATCTCCTTATGTAATATATATGCTAAAATGACCCAAGAGCCCATGTTAGTTACAAATAAATTAATAAATAAACCCGCATTGAAGTTACAATATTTTTATTTAAAAAAAAAAATATTTTTTCCCTATTTTTTTTTAATGTTATTTTCCCATTTCCCCTTTTGCTCGTTTTCCCCGACATTCCCTTTTCTTTTCATACTAAGACTAACATGGCAATTAAAAAATATAATAATTATATGACAAAATTGATAACTAACTAACTCCCTGGCGCTACAGGCCAGCATGACCCTTGGCCTCCTGAGTTATTCTCCTCCACTTCTCCCTGTCCTGCGCTTTTCTCTTCCAGTTTTGAACTCCGAGCTTCTTCGCGTCTCTTTCCACTTCATCCTTCCACCTACTTCTCGGTCTTCCCCTCTTTCTTTTTCCACTGAATTGGGCCTCTAATATTTTCTTCTGTGCGCGTTCATCCTCCATTCTGGCCACATGTCCTGCCCATCTAAGCTTGCTTGCCTTTATGCAATTAACAATGTTTTTATTTTCTAATATTGTCTCATTTTCCTTGTTACTCTTAATTCTCCATTCACCGTTAAGTCTTGTAGCACCGCAAATCCTTCTTAATATTTTCCTTTCAAATAACATCAGTTTACGGCAATCTTCCTGTGACAAACACCAGGTTTCTGCTTCATAGGTGACTACTGGTCTAATAAGAGCTTTATATAGTTTTAACTTAGTTCCTTTTGATAGCAGTTGAGACCTGAGAAGTTTAATGTTTGCATAATAGGCTCTATTACCAGCCATTATCCTGCTATTAATTTCTTGGCTGATTATGTTTTCATTATTTAAGGCGGACCCGAGATATACAAATGTGGACACATTTTCAAACTTAAAATTCCTGAAATGAAAGTTGCTTCAGGATCTTCTGTTCCCTGTTCTGGGGCCAACGACTCCTCCTCGGAAAAACTCTATTGTTCAGAAAACTAAATTGATAGTCACATTAAAAAAAAAAAAAGATTAACCAACCACAATATAAAAAGAGATAATAAAAATTTCAGCTAAAACGAGTATTAAAAATATGTTGAAACTCAAGGTACACATATATCAATAAAATTATAAAAAGGGTGCAATACACAAATTAAATAAACAACGAGTACACATGACACTTCAACTCTATCTAAAGCTCCTCTTACTACCATAAATGTAGGGATATATTATTCCCAGGGGTTCTAGGACCATATTTTTCCCCATCTTAGCTTTGTCCTTTATATCGACAGCGGTCACAATAAAGCGAACAATTCACAATAAAATTAGCTAATCACAATAAAAAAAATAGTTTGTATAGCGATAGAAATCAGAAATGTGTTCCAGTTGGTTTGTTCCAATCTGCGTTGGTGAAAGAAAATTTAATGATATTTTTAACTTGTGGGGCATTGTGAAATTTCCTACGCAAACCCCGAAGGATGGCGGAGAACCTCGTGTCTTTTTCAAACATGCAAACTAATTTGCAATTTAATCGTTTCTGCGAACAGGCTTCAAATTTGAAAACACCGGGAAGATCTGGGAACCCACCCAGGAACCGCTCCAGTGAAAGGTCTGCCGGGGAACCCCCGAGGCTGTTAAAATAGAACGGTTCGGAGAAGGATTGACGTCAAGTACTTGGTTGGGCAGCTTATCCTGGTCCCCTCCAGCACCAGCTTCCTGGCCAGCCCTGGAGTCATGGAGTCTCAGTTTTCCTTTCCCGTTTGAGATAAGGCTGCGTAGCGGAATAGGTGAGGGAATCGGTTCGTTGGTTTTCTTAGAAAGGGCCAATTAAAATCCTGAAATTTCCATACAATACCTCACAGTTAATTAAAAAAAAAACAATCAGAGAACACCATTGCATTTTAACTAGTAAATTATTATACCCGCACCTCTCTAATGCATGCTTATTACTTGAATCGGCATCAATCGAGAAAATATCATTCAACAAGGAATGTCTTCATTGGTGAGGGAATGAGAAAACGGCAATTCTTTTAAACAATAATTATAAATTTTAAACTAATCGCAAATTATAAGATACAAATCTAGAGTCTACTAGACTACTCTGAACTCGTCCTGGCATCCATATTCCGTCATTGACTGGAATCAGCGATGTCAATGGACATCTTTTAGCCCTCTTTTGATATTTCAAATTCCCCCACCCCAAAAAAAAAAATTAATAAACAAATTGTGGTGAGGGAGTGAGTCAAAATCCGCCACAATCTTTTAACGTTCTGTCTACCGCTTTGTGATGTCTTTGAAATTCTAAGTTGAATAATTATGTAATCTTCTAACCTTACAATTATGATAATACTGCAACAAAAAAAACTATCCATCGTGGCTTGATTGGCACAGGGTAAAGGAATGAGATATATGTTGTTTAAAATTATTTTTGTCACAAATCTGTTAGTTAACATAATTTTTTTTTTAAATTACTTTACTAATCCCTATTTTTATTGATTGAAACATTTCTGGCTTATTACATCGCTAGAAAAAAGACAAAAGCTAAAAGATTCCATGAGAATGACCCAAAACATTCCTTTATTTAGATCACTTTTTTACTTTCACTTACCTATATATGTAATATATAGTAAGTGGAAGTATTGCGATCGTGAAAAAATTCGACTTCCGGTTTTCAACGGAAATACACGTTTTGGGGTCCCCTGAGTCCAATTAACCAAGTCCCGCGAAATGGTCTGTGTGTGTGTGTGTGTGTCTGTGTGTCTGTGTGTGTGTGTGTGTGTGAACAGACTAGCTCAAAAACTATAAACCGTGCGAACCTGAGATTGGGTATTTAGTGTAGGTATACGCCCGCGATGTGACAGCATAAATTTCATCAAAATTACGTAAAGGGAGGGGGTACTTTACTTAATAACTTTTTAGGTTTTTTTCGATTTTCTCAAAAACGGCTCTAACGATTTTGATTAAACTGAGTATTTCATCTATTTATATGCCCGAGATATGACTGTAAAAATTTCATCAAAATTGATTAACCGGAGGGGGGACTTTACTTAATAAATTGTGTAACATTTTCACGTGTTTTTTTTATTTACTCTAAATCGGCTTTAACGATTTTGATCAAACTGGGTATTTGATGTATTTATATGCCCGAGATATGACTGTAAAAAGTTCATCAAAATTGATTTACCGGAGGGGGGACTTTACTTAATAAATTTTGTAACATTTTCACGTGTTTTTTTTATTTTCTCAAAAAAGGCTCTAACCATTTTGAATACACTTAGTATTTGATCTATTTATATGCCCGAGATATGTCTGTAAAAATTTCATCAAAATTGATCAACCGCAGGGGTCACTTTACTTAATAAATTTTGTATCATTTTTACGTGCTTTTTTCATTTACTCAAAAACGACTTTCACGATTGTGACCAAACTGGGTATTTGATGTATGTATATGCCAAATATGTGATAGCCAACATTTCATCAAAATTGATCAACCGAAGGGGGGACTTTACTTAATAAATTTTGTATCATTTTAACGGGTTTTTTTATTTACTCAAAAACGGCTTTAACGATTAATAAAAATAAGATATGAATGTAGAAAAATGTGTGACTTTGGGAAATGATATTTAACAAAAACACGTATATTTCTTATCTAAGTAAGTTGGTAAGTGAAAGTTGTGTGTTGCGCGCACGCACCAGATTTTTATATATTACAATAGCAAAAACGAAAATGTTAGGTTAGTCGTTAAGAAATATATCTACGACACACATTCTCATACCTTCCACTGGGGTGAGGATAACATTTATATTTAGGAAGTTTTGCAAAACAATAATAATAATAATGGCACATATTATTGGTATTCTAAAGAATTTAAGCATAGTAAGGGTGTCCTCAGGTTTTTGTCTAAGGGGAGGGGGGCAAACTGGTAAAATTTTCTTCTACAGGGTGACAGGCTGGTAAGATTCTTATGCCTTGGGGAAGGGTATGAGGTATATTCTGTCCTTGTAAGGCTCAATTAATGTTTCAAATAAAACTTATTGATATTTAAATGTTAAGATATTAGTTTGTATAATGCTTAATAAATATAGAATATGAATACGAATTTATTTAATTTGTAATTTTTGTTTCTCAAAATTTCTAGTGGTTGGCAGCTGCCACCTGTAGACGCCAGTATTTTGAAATATAACTTAAAAAGGCGTCGCATCACACAGCTTAGGAGTTTATTCGAAGTATCCAGGTTATACAAACACAAATTTATACAACTTACAATATGATATACATTAAAAAGGAAGTAATTTCAAAAATCATTTTCTTTTCCCCTATTTGAAATCAACATAAGCGAATTTATTAAGAAATTGAAGAGGAAGTGCTCCAGCTCTGAGATAATTGTTCTCGACGTCATCTTGTGTTATTTATAGTAGCAAAAGGAATACCGTCGTCACGAACACTATTACTGTTCCTCTTCTAAAAATACAAGCGGAATTTTGTCATCAGTCTATCCTTCCCTCGCATTTATAAATATTATAAATTTATGAGAATATTACATCTATCGCCAATATTACAATTTGCAATCTGCAACAAGAAATAAATAAAAAAAAATATTAAGGGGAGTATAATGAGAAATAAATCTTCTATGGAATGAAGAAACACTGCATCTAAAACTTAATCCTAATTTTCTTCAGACTGACTTTATTAACTTTCTTCGCAGGCAGATATAAGAATATTCCTGGACGCGGAAGTGGCCCTCGTCTCCTCATCAGACCTGACCACGGGCTACCTCCTGACCCAGTACAACCGCTACTACGTTCCTTTCCGAGCAGCTTTGAACTCCCCCTGGAAAAGGCTTGTAAATATAAACCGACTATTTCCTTAAAATACCTATAAATATGTGGGCATTATAAATTATTAGATCAAATAGATATTGAAGAAGTTTTTTTTTAACAGAAAGGTGGGCCAAGAGATTTCTTCGGGAGGGAGATCTCGGTGCAGACCAGCAACTGTTCCATGTTCTCCCAGATCGGCCCGATAAATGATGAGGGTGAACCAGGTTGGTAAAATTGTTTTTTCATTACAGTATCACTGACTCAGTCTTTATCAGTCCTTCGCTTGCTTTCTGATCTTTTATTATGAACTAAGATCGATCTGGGAAGTTACTCCCAAGCACCCTTTAACCAGTAGTGGACGTAAGCGGATCCATGGCTCCAGCTCTCCCTTTAGGTTGTTTTTTGTTATATGAACATAGAATTTAACTTTATTAAAAGTAAGAAAGTAACTTAAAGGACAAATAATATGCAGAATAAGCAACATGTCAGTTGTGGGAAAAGGAAAATAAAGGTAAAAGATCTGATGTGCAAAACAAGGGGAAGTGCTTGGTGGATGCAGCGCAGGACTTTCCTGACTCCAGGGTGAAGTGGGTGTATTGACGCACCTGCTGCATTCCAAACTCTCTCTACATCGATTTAACACATTCATTAATTTAATTAAATGCATTAGTATCCATTAGCAATTAATTAATTACATCAATTAAAGAATAACTTAAACTGAAGTTTTAAAATAGAAACAAACAAACACAGTTATCCTTAGACGTAAACCCCTGACATCCTGTCTCACACCATTCTTTAATGTATTACTTACCCTAATCAGATATATGAGCCCAGAAGTAAGATTATTTTCGAATATATCTATCCATGTCATAGTGGTGTTAGTTACCCTATTTATAACTCAAATACCATTGCACCAATTTTTATGATTTAGATAAGTTGTATTCGCCTCTGTCTCGAATAGCTGAAAATTAGAAAGAAAAAAACCGAATATGTCACATTTTTTATATATAAGAGAAATGCGTTAGCAATTGGATAAATTGTGAGTAGCTGGACCGATTTGGCTACATGGTATTTTTACAATTTCCTGGAAGCTGCTTTAATTGCTGTTGGAGAGAATATTTCCCGTCCGTAGTAGATCATTTTCACACATAACTTAAAAAATACCCATTTTTTGTCCATTGTGTACGTGAAGAATTGGAAGGTGTATCGATTCTTTATTAAAGGAAGAATAATGGAAATCGGACAATTATTAACCAAATTACTGCCTTCTCATTTATTTATTTTTATATAATGAAGCAAAGTCGTCTTATTACACTGCCCATTTTTTATTTGCCAATAGGAGGGGGTAAGACGGTACGAAGTTTGTCGGGTCAGCTAGTTAAGTATATATGTTGTATGAAGTTTGTACATTTGTCGGATACAACTCATACTTTTCTCTCCCTCTTCATAAGATTGCTTTATAATTCCTACCTTTCTGTGCTTATCGAAGTGTATACCAGTGCATTTTTTTATTTAGTTATAGGTTCCCCACCATTTGGGATTTTCAGTTTATTAATATATGACCCTAGAATCCCAACCTCCCTTGCATTCTGAACCATATTTCTATTAATAAATATTCCGTTGCATATTACTGAAGAATACTGATTTTAATTTGCAGCTTGGACCGGAGGAGCAGAAATGATCATGTTCCAAGATATAGCGCAACGGCTGAACTTGAAGCCCACCTTCAGCACAGTCAAGTCCATTTCCGCCGGCTGGTTCAAGCAGTCGTTGACGGGGGAGAACCCCAAGGACGTGGCCTTCTGCGGGATCCTGGTCTCTTCGCGGACCCTCGACATCAAGGAGATCACCGTCTCCCAGCCGCTGGCCCTGCTCTGCCTCAAGCTGTTGGTTCCGAGGCCGAAGCGGGTCCACGACCAGTGGGATGAGATCTTCGAGCCCTTCACCCCGGAGCTCTGGCTTCTCATCGCCTTAGTCACGCTCATCACTACGTTCCTCCTCCAGAGGTTCACCACTGCCACCAGGAGATTGGTATATACTAAAAAAATTAAAAGTGAGTCAGTTGTGCTTTATATGTAAATTTTGTGTGTTGCGTAGTATAAATCTTGCACTTCTGACCGAACCTATTATTCGTTCCTAGAATACGAATTGTTAGGGGAGAGTTTCCTCCAGATCGTCGCTATCTTGGTGTTATCCGACGTGCCCAAGTCTGCCAAAGAACAAGGAGCAATCCGTCATATCCTCACATGGTTAGTTAGTAATCATTTAATAATTTATTTACTTTATAAAGTTTATATGAATAAGTGTAAAACCCCGAGAAGAGAAAGTTATTATAAGTAAATTCTGAAAGGCTTTTAAATATATTAATTACATACAAACCTATAAAGAGTACACCGAATTGAAATATTAAGGACTACGG
Source organism: Aelia acuminata (assembly GCA_911387785.2). Lineage (NCBI taxonomy): Eukaryota > Metazoa > Arthropoda > Insecta > Hemiptera > Pentatomidae > Aelia > Aelia acuminata. Next base: position 74,429,276 of record OU426981.1, on the reverse strand, counting down.
TACTTAGTGCTTATACTACAGCAGAGCTAAATAATATAATTTAATTTATTTCGTAACAAAATTATTTTTTGTAACAAATTTCATAACATTGGTCTCGTTTTTTAAATGGTTAATATTTTAGTCCGCATTTAATAATTTAAAATTTCGATACTTCATCTACAGTATTCAATTGATGTAAAGCGCTATATACTCTCTTTAGTCTTCGCAAGAACAAATCTTACTACAACTACTTTATTATAAATGAATCATCACATTACTTCACCATATTAACTCAGCTTATGGTTGTATTCTCCTAGGTGGTCAATTTTTACTCTCGTTATGACAACTTCATTTTCAAGTGGTCTCATATCCCACCTGACGAACAAAGAATACACCAAAAAGATCGAAACTATCGAAGAGCTCATAAAAAACGATTTCTCTTGGGCGATGCAGACCAGGCCAGAATTCAGTGATCTAATAAACCTCAAGGTTAGCTTATTATAAAACTATAACTTATTATAAAACATTTTAGATTTCTATGAATTCTGAGTCAATTTTCTTTCCTTAAACTATGCAGGACAGCTGGCAGGTGAGGTGGAAGTACAGATTTATTAAAGTGAGCAGTACGAAGGAACACATCAGGTTGATCAAGAAGGGAAAGCAGGTGTTATGGGGTTACCAGGTTTACGGAGGATTTTCTTTGCCTGATTCAGACTTACCAAATTATATTCTGCGCAGATTCGAAGTATCGTCTCACTGTTTCATGGAATACTTCATTGGATTCGCCATGCGCCAAGGTGAATATTTTCTATTAAAAAAAGTATTTCTATAGTTGTTATTTCAGTTATTCTTAGTTGCAAAAATAATATATGTACTCCAGTTATAAAAATAATAATAATAAAAACAATATATGTACTCCTAGGTGGCGGGATGGCCGAGTAGGCAAACGCGTCAGAAAATACGCGTTGCCCATGGCAACGTATGATTGAGAACCGAAAGATAGCAAGTTCAAAACCCGGAGCCAAGGGGACATTTAATAATACGCGGCATCAATCCCCCACCCTCTCCCCTGGCCCAGGAAACCCCGTAAAGCCTAACAGGTGAGGAAGGGGAGGACCAATAAAAAAAAAAAAAAAAAAATAAATAAAATTTATATATATATATATATATATATATACATATATATATATATATATATATATATATATATATATATATATATATATATACTCCAATAGATTCTAGTTGATATTGCATCCAGTTGCGGTATAGAAAAAAGCTTCGGGTGAGGCCAGGGGATTGGTCGGTATAAAAACGAAAAAAAGAAAAAATAGCACTCTTATTTATTTAAAAAAAAGGAGAGAGAAAATGGTACCCGCAAATACTACTACACTAGAAGTTTTTAAAAATTAGTTGCGTAAATTCATTTCACTTATTTATTTTTTTAATTTCGGAAGGGGGAATTGATAAAAAAAAAGGGAGAGTATTTTATGGTATTCTCCGCAGGAACAGAAAATGAATCACAAGGTTCAATATTATAATAACTAATACATAAAAGACAACGAATCTTATAAATAGAACAAATAAATAATGATTTTAGATAACTAATATTTTGGAGGAGAGCAACAAGAATTTATAGGATCGATAAGGTCAGAAACGCCATCATCAGGAAATAAAATGAAGTCACAAAGAGTATTTTAAAGTTGATGAAGGCGAAAAAATTGAGTTGGTACGGCCAAGTAAGGATGGAAAGTGGCTAAAGTGAAATATACCTAAAGTAATAATGGATAGGGAGGTAGAGGGTAGGAGAAGGAGAGGAAGACCCTCAGACAGGTGGAAGGGCAGAGTGGATGAGTGCATGGCAAATAAGGGGCTCCCGGAGGAAGATGTTCTGGAACGGGGAAGTTGGAAGGACCGGTTGAGGCAGAAGTTTGGGTAAGGAAACCTCAGAACTGAAGAAATTCCTTTGAAAAAAAAAGATGGCTTGTGTCAAAAATAATTAATGTCCTTTGTCCTAGGGCAATGAAATACAAAATTAAAAATAACAATGTTCATTGAAGTCATTGGTTGGGTAGGCCCAATAATAAAAATTCTCAGGCCACCCAGATTGTTTATGTTATTTTCCTTATATTTTACTATTTATTATTAATTATGATTACCCTTTCCTTATTATCTTTGATTTTGAAAAAATATATTAAAAAATCCATTCTTGCTGATCCTAACTGGACAATAGACATTAAACAATAGGCATATAAATTGCATTGGGATGCGCGTCCACAGAGATCCTTTCTTTTCAGCTGTACTGGAGATAAATGGGGAGTCAGGACAGTCTAATGTCATCGTAAAAAAACCTCTCCTCAATGGAGAACTTTTTATATCTGGCTAACTGTGTATCAACCAATGTCATTTTACCATCCATTGACAAGTTCTTTTTTACTGTGAAAGTGGAATCAATTCCTGAGCTCCTATTTCTCCGTGACATTATTATCCTCTTATTTAACTCTGTAAAAAGATATAAGACTGCTGATATTACTTTTGCAACTACCTGAAATAAAGAATATATAATCTCCTCTATTATCCATAATGCCAGAGTGCCGCACTTTAGGTTCACCGTACGAGACGCCGATCAACAGGTACATCCGGTGGTACACCGAGGGCGGCCTGGTGAGCGCCATCGTGAAGAGCGTGCACGCCGAAAGGTACCTCAAGTACCCCTACGTGTTCAACGTGCTGCGGCAGACTCGGCCGAGGCCCGGGGATGCGGAGCGGCTCCAACTCACCCACCTCACCGGCATCTTCATCGTCTGGGGCGTGGGCACTGCCGCGTCCCTCCTCGCCTTCCTTCTGGAGCTCGCGCAGAAGTGTCGGATATAAATAAAATGTTTTATAACTTTAAAATTACATCTGTGTACGAAAATTCAGATTAGTAGCAAATAACAATAACTGAATAGCTTCATGAACATTATTACATTAAAATTACTGTTAAAAATTATTAATAATAAAATTAGTTAAAACTATATATATATATACACGATACTCGTCATTTTCCTCCCTATCCAAATATATGGTATAACAGTATGGCTATATTACCTCCAAGCATGGCCAATATGATGATGCCCTTTAGTGAGGCCCCCATCTGGACTGAAAAGGAACCTTTAGGGTTCCATAATTTATCTCTGTAGCTTTTCCAAAATAATATTTATACATATTAATTTAACCATCATTGTGGGTGACCACCTATTTTTTAAATTATTTTAAATAATTTATTTTTGAAGAGAAAAGATTTGGCTCCGCCGGGAATCGAACCCGGGTCTTCCGCGTAACGTGCGCGGTATGCTAACCATTACACCACGGAGTCGCTTCCAAAAGGCGCCAAATAGCATACCGCGCATGTTACGCGGAGGACCCGGGTTCGATTCCCGGCGGAGCCAAATCTTTTCTCTTCAAAAATAAATTATTTAAAATAATTTAAAAAATAGATGGTCTCCCACAATGATGGTTAAATTGATATAAAATAATTTTAAAAAATTGACGAACGTCAAGAAATGCTCAAAATTGGACAAAAATTGTCCATCTCCCGTAAATACTCGCAAAACTTGCGAGATCGTGGGAGAGGTGTCAGTGAAGAGGAAGGATTTGACGCCGTTTGGAAGCGACTCCGTGGTGTAATGGTTAGCATACCGCGCATGTTACGCGGAGACCCGGGTTCGATTCCCGGCGGAGCCAAATCTTTTCTCTTCAAAAATAAATTATTTAAAATATATATTGTATACGTTAAAGCAATATATATTTCCACCATTTTTGAACCATATAAACTCTTTAATTCATCATTCCTAATTTTCCTAATTAGTTAATCTTGTTTTGCTGATTTTCCAGCCATCTGTAGTTCTTATGGTAACCCAGATTATTTACTTTACACAGTTTATCATTGTTATGCCCAAATTTAAACTGGCGAAAAAACAAAAGGTGAATTTCCTTAAAGTTCATTGTTTAATTATTTATGCTTCCATTGAATTTTTAATACTTTCAATTTACTCTAGAAAATTATTTAATTATCGCCAATAAAAAATAGAGATTTCTAATCTGGTATAAACACTAAAAATATGGCAGCTGTAAGACAGGTGAAATAGGGCAGAATTTTAAGAAACTGTCATTTCATTTTCCTTTATTTAATTTATTTAAAAAAAATAATAATAAGTATGATTTACCTGCTATTGCCATAATTCATTTTTTTTAACATTTTAATACCATAAAATGACCCTTTTTTATTTATTGCGGTGTAATTGCATGATTTATAAATACTAATTATTTTTAAAAACATTGTCCACTTTGTGGCTGTTCTATTTTTAAATCATGATGTGAGCTTTATTGGGGTCTTTCAAGTTCAATTATATATTGGAATGAGAATAATAGTAATTCAGTGAATTTCCCCAACAAATTTATTTTAAACTATTAAAAAAATAATTTAAGCATATATAAATATTGAAGCATACATAAATATTACGTTATATCTAAGATAAATCATTTTTCATTAAATGTCATCTTCAGAAATAAATATTGTATAAAGAATATCTATAAAGATTGATCTACAAATGATGTAAATATCCTAAACGATATTTTGAATTCATGTAATTATTCGGAGTTTAAATTTATCATTAATAGTGTTTATTTAATATAATATGATAAAGTAGGCAAAATTAATGTTATTATTACCTTATTTCTCAAAAACAAAAGTTATTCCATCGCCACTTTTTAATTTATACATTTATCAAATTATTGAGTTAATATATTATTATTACTTTTAATTAAAATTTTTTAATAGTTTTACTAGTGAAAACATTTGTTAGCCTATTATTCTCTTTCATTTCTCTTTGGTTAGATATTTAATAAAATGATTTGTCAAAGTTGGTATTGAATTTTAGTGAATAACTGTTGTCTCAGCCCAATGAAAACATTTATTTAGAATAAAAATAGTAAATAAATAAGTTATTAATTAATAGAAAGTATGATGTATTAAAGGAGGGGTGGAGATACGAAAGGATTGATTCCAAATTTGAACATTTTTCAGGAAATAGCAACTTCTTCAGTTCATTATTAATACTGTCGCTCTCACTCCAAATCTTCCATAGAAAGATTGGAGATTGAACATTGTAAGGGGTTAGGAATAATCCACATTAAAGAGGATGCTAAACAGATATAACAAAATATTTTAAATTATAGGAATGGATTTAAACTCTTTAGCATATCCTCACCCCTGAGATATTAAAATTTTTTTTTACCTGTTCAGATAGTTTATAAATATTTGTATAAGGGAATACTTTTTTTTAAACAAAAATATATTACTTAATTCAGGTAACATTTTTTTTCTTTCAGTACCCAATAATATTCAATTATGTTTAGTTATTAGTATTTTTTTTCTTTCAGTACCAATTTTTTTTTTTTTTTTTAATAAAGGCTTAACGAACCCGAAGGTTCGATGCCGACACCACCAATCGCTCCCTGCACACCTCCATCCATCGACCGTCTTCCAGACCTAACTTCGATAGATCCGCCCTAACGCAATCCTCCCACCTCCGTCTCGGCCTGCCCCTCGGACGTTTCCCATTCGGCACCGCGCTTATTAATCTTTTCGGAATACGTTCATAGCCAAGTTTTGCAATTTTACACGCCCATTTTATTCGTCTTGCTGCAATCACGTCAATTATATTTACTGGGTAAAGTTCACTCAGTTCGGCGTTGTGTAAGCGTCTAAATTCTCCGGTTATTTCATCTCTCTTCGGTCCAAATATTTTACACAGTACTTTATTTTCAAAAACTCTAAGCCGTTGCTCATCCCTCAATGTCAGCGGCCAAGTTTCGCATCCGTAAACGGCCGTTGGAAGAATAATCGTTTTGTAAATCCTAATTTTTAAGTTTTGGGACAGAAGGCGGGAGCTAAGCAATTTCGCGACTGAAAAGTAGCAAGCATTACCGGCTTTTAATCTAGCCTTAATTTCCTCATCGATTTCGTTTTTTCTAGTTACCATCGCCCCTAAATATCTAAATTTCTCTACCTGTTCAAACGTATACCCCCCCTACATTGATATCAGCGAAATCCTCACCACTTCTACGACTAACCATATATTTTGTCTTATCCGTATTCATTTCCAGTCCAAGTTCTTGTCCGGCTTTCATCAACGTTTTTGTGTTTATTTCTATGGTTTCCACGTCCTCCCCAAGCAATACCAAATCATCGGCATATCCGAGCACGGGTATATTCCCTCCCAAATTCAAACCCTTTCCGGTACTTGTCACCTCCCTAATGGCATATTCCAGTGCTAAATTAAATAAAACAGGTGAGAGAGAATCTCCTTGTTTCAAACCAGAGCGGACCTCGAACTTCTCAGAAAAATAATTACCGATTCTAACTTTATTGAACGTTTCAGTCATACACATTTTTACTAAGTTTACTAATTTTTTTGGTATTCCCAAATGTTCCCCTCGACCAGAATGTTATACAACTTTTGGCGGTTAATAGAGTCATATGCCTTTTTGAAATCGATAAAAAGCTGATGTACGATTCCGTTATATTCTAATTTTTTCTCTAATATTTGGCGAAGAGAGAATATTTGGTCTACGGTTGATCGGTTTTGCCTGAAACCACATTGATATTCTCCGATAATTTCCTCGGCGTATTCAGTGATTCGACTAGTTAGGATTAACGTAAATATTTTATAGCAAACCGGAAGGAGTGAGATTCCACGATAGTTATTGCAATCCATTTTTGATCCCTTTTTGTGAATCGGAATGAGAATAGACTCTTTCCACTCTTCGGGTATCTTTTCTTGTTCCCAGATCTTTTTAACCAAAAGAAATATTTTTGATATCCCAGCTTCCCCGCATGCCTTGATTAGTTCGCTAGGAACATTATCTGTTCCCGCTGCTTTATGAGATTTTAATTTTCCAATGGCTATTTCAACCTCTTCTTTACTCGGTTCTACTACTAACGGTTCAGCACTCTGGTATTCCGAAGAGGAAGATAGATTATTATTTTCCGTATTTAAAATACTATCGAAATAATCCTTGAACCGTCTTAAGATGTCTACCGGATCGGCCAAGATATTGTTATTTTCATCCCTAATTCCAGTTGTAACCGGGCCCGACCGTTTACGAATTCTGTTTATGCCTTCGTACATCGCTTGAACGTTATTCTCGATTTTGTTACTTTCGATCGCTATTATTTTATTTTTGAGATATTCTCGCTTTTTGAATTTTAGCAGTTTAGTTGTTTCTTTTCTTGATGCTCGAAAGTTAGCAAGATTGATTTCGTTAGGAATATTTAACGCTTCTAATTTAGCAGCTTTTCTTTTGTCGCACATGTTAATACATTCATCATCGAACCAAGGTTTATTTTTATTTTCCCTTTTTCCAAGACAAGAGTTACCGACCTCTTTAATACTATCCCTGATACCTTCCCACAACTTATCAATGTCTTCGTTATCCTCGTCAGACGATTCCAACGCCTCAAACCTATTTTTGACTTCCAGTTCGAATTGTTTTCTAACCGTCGGAATTTTTAACTTCTCCAAATTATAATTATCATAATTAAAACCAGCCTCATTTTTCCTATGTATTATAAGTCTCTGGCGAATTTTCGCGATTACTAGTTCATGATCCGACCCGCATTCGGCCCCACGATATGATCGAATATTAATTACGCTATTTTGCCACCTACGTTGAACCAAGACGTGATCAATTTGATTACGGGTTTGCGAATCCGGAGACGTCCAAGTATATTTATGTATATCTTTATGTTTAAAAGTAGTACTTTTGATTATTAGGTTTTTCGAGATGGCAAAATTTATTAGTCGTATTCCGTTATCATTACTATATTCATGTAAACTTTCTCTACCGATCGTAGGATAATATACTTGTTCCCTCCCTACCTTTGCATTTGCGTCTCCCAGAATAATTTTTATGTAGCCTCGCGGTAGTTTGTCATAAATCGATTCAGGTTTTTCATAAAATTCACATTTAACTTCATCGTCACTATCTTCAGTAGGTGCGTGTATATTGATCAACGCTATTTTAAACCACCGACCCTGAAATATAGCTACCGATAACCTATCTCCGTAAAATCGAATGTCCAATAAGTACCAATAATATGTAATTATAATTTTCAGTACCAATAATATGTAATTATAATTTGTTAATAATAATAATTTGATAATTTCTATAGTTCCAGCAAAACTGATAATACCTCAAAGTTTTTACCAATTGTAATAGGTAAGTACTTATCTCTGTGTTTCATTCTGTAGTAAATGGGGTTCGCAACCTTGATCACAAATTTGACAATTTTGGTGTAACAAGAAAAAATAAAGTATCAAACAATTAAAATATTGTATTAAATAAATATATTATTTAGTATAAACAAATGTTCACTTATCTAAGTTAACTATGTGAAATATAACGTTTTTGTTTCTATTAATAAATTACTGTCGGTTCCAAAATATTATTACAGGTCAATTGGTTTTAATAAATGCCTATAAATTATATTACTTGTAATAAAATAAAAAATGATGTACAATGATAATGAAGAATTAGATAGCGAATTCTTGAAGTGGTGGGGATTTGCAAGAGATAAGAACTGTGGGCCTCCAAACTCATCAGTCAGTCATGGAATTTCTATCAGTGTGTGTGTATGTGCTTGGCCTGATCATTGTAGGAGTATCAGGTAAGTCAAAACATTTTTTTAATATGTAATTTCTGATATTTTAACTTTTTTGAACCTGGCTGGTCCAATGGATTCTCTAATATTTCTAAAAAACAAAATATTTTTTTAGCTGATGGATAAAATTATTGGAAAAAGTTGGTAATGCAAAAGATTAATTTTAAGTAATATTAAAAATAAAAATACCACATTGAACATTTATGTTACTCGTGTGCGGGCATCATTTTAATCTTCATTACTTCAGGTCTGATTTTAATACTCATTTTATGATTGATATACTTTATAATTATAAACTGACATTATTTATCTATCAGCTTCAGTTATTTCACATACAACAGTCTCTAATAATATGAGTGAAACGAAATGTTTTTAATAATTAATCTCTTGAAAGATATTAAAATATTACAGAGAGCGGATGAAAACCAAAAATTACCGATGTTTATTGATATCACAAAAAAATAAATAAAAAATAAGTTGTTTGATAATGAAAGATAAAAATAATTTGAATATTTGGTGTTCTCTTATTTGGTATTCGTGAGTAGTTGACATAGCAATTAAGAAGCTAATGTTTTTTTACAAGAAAAAATGTCATTGTTTCCATCTATGCCTGTTATTAGTTTCATACTTACATAGTGAATAACAATCAAAAAGAGAAATTTTTCTTTAATTCTTTAATTCTTTTTTTTTTTTTTTTTTTTTGTTGGTAATCAATCTATTTTTCCCATTCCTGAAGTGAACACCATTTGTCCACAATTTTCAGATAAAAGCTCTTAAAAGATAACATTAACTAATATTTGCTAAAACTTCAATTCTTGGCTGTAAAAGTGACACCAGAGAAAAAAAATGTTTAGCTTCAAATTTCTGAAAACTTAGCCAGTATATTAATTTTATATTTTTTTTAAAACTTGGAATAATTAAGATATTATAAAAATTTCAATGTTCCGAGGATATGATAAGTTAGACCAAAATAACAAATGGATTTTGTCCATCGTTTATCACACCATTATTAGCTTGAAAATTTCATGCAAAATTCACCAGTATTAAAGTTTCAGAATTGAAAATCTACTGTAGTTGAAAGGAAAAAACACTTTTATTTTTTCCCAACTTCACACAGAAAAAGCTGTCATTCATATTTTTATTTTATTTCTTTATTTCTTTATTTTTTGTCCATGAGACTGAGCTTCCATAATAATTCACCAAATCTAATTATTGGTGAACGATTATTTTAAAAATTACTTTCTTCCTTATTGCCAAAAAATAAGCTTATTCCCAAGGAAAAGAAAAAGTTTATTTGCATATAATTAAATTTTATAGTTAAATACGTACATAATAACTTGAAAGTTCCTTATAGAAAACAATAAATCATTGAAATTGGATAATTATTTACAGAGACTTTAAAAATATTTATATTATTAGTTTCCAGAACAAGAATCAATTCTTGATGCTTATTCTGACAAAATTGAACATTTCTTTATTCTTCACAATCCATCACTAACTATTGAATAATAGTTCTAGTTTTAGTGGCGCGAGGATTTTTAAAGGGAGTTAAAATCCCTTGGCTATGCCATCTCTCAAATAGGATGTTAAATGAAGGTCCCGAGCCTGTACAATGCCAGGTACTCGTTAAAGATCCCTATCCTGAATTATATCTGTATGATCATATATGTAGGATTCCCACTATACCATCGTCTGATTAGCCTCAGAAGCATAAAGGGACGATAAACTAACATACAAATAGATTCAAGGGTTATCATTTAGGTGTTAAAATATATATACATATTTTTAGAGAACCAATGACAGTTTTTCAAGTTTTTTATCTGAAAAAAAAAAAAAACGCAACCAATCCACGATGGTTTGACCAATACCAGCCGAATTCATTTCCCATTTATTTCTGTCTCATGTAATAATAAAGAGTGTGGATTTCATGATACTATTAATCTAAACTTTATTCTTAAAGTGTTTTATTTTGTATTCAAAATGTTTCTTTAAATCACTCCTACGATTTTTAAAATCACTTTTCTTCTACACATTAAAACAATGTTTAATGTTTAAAATTATAATTAAAATGAATTTAACTTAATGATATAATTTTATAACTTTTGTAATAAGATTTTAAAATATTTATAATACAATTGTAAAGCATTTTTACTGTTTGATTTATTTGTCAGTGGTTTGATTACTACAGGTACTATATAAAAGAATGAATTAATTACAATGAATGCACATCGTTTAATATTATATAAGTGTATATCTAAATAAGTAAGTATATATTTATTCAATTTTCATAAAAAATCTGCCAAATCCATCAAATTTTGAGCTGCCAGATGCATGTAATTTTAAACTTTGCCTTTTAAATTTTTCCCAAGAAAAATATCCATTTTTTCCCTTGATAGGCCATTGCATCAGTTCCTTTACAAATAATAATAATAATATTAAGCATTTCGTCTTTACCCGAACCCTTTCATTATATAACGTTATAAACTAATTCCTTTTACTTTCTCATACAAGTAAGGATTAGAAAGTAAAGGGAAGTATTATTAAAAAATGTGATTTTTTTATTATTTTGCATTTATAGATATCGCAGGGGAAGTAAAAAAAAGGTATAAGCGTGTTTCATAACACCAAACTATCACACAAACTTTAGCAATCAGCTGTAAAAAAAATTGTCTGATTTTGAAAACTCATGCTTCAATAAGAGCGACTCTGAACATTAATTTAAGAATATTTGTTAGAACAATTGAAGGTGTCGGGGCACCTGACCTTACTAAGGTCCTCAGATCTCTCCGTCAAAATCATGTGATTCCAATTTTCCAATATTGCACTTTTAACCTTTTCTCGTTTTTTGAAAAGTTGGCTTATTTAGCTGTTATTGTTTGATTTTCATAGATTGTTTATGTTTCTTTCTGCGTTTTTATATCACAAATGTCGGTCAGTGATTCACAAACCACTAATTTTGCAGCATACTGAATTCCACCAATTCATTTGCTTCTTTTAATAAGCAAGGTCATTTTAAATGCATTCATTAATTTCATGAAACATTAATCTCACCTTATTCATATTCAGAAAGGCTTTTGTTTTATGCTCACTTGTACTCCCCGTTTCCAAGCCCAAGTACTAAGACTAAATGAGCCTGCTGAAGTTCTGCGGATCACAGGCAGTTTGTTTTGGAGAAAAATAAATTCTTGTAACAAAAACATGGTTAGAAAAATCCAAGCAAATATGTACATGATTTGACTACCAATGGTGCCTTTAACATACATTATTCTAATTTGTTCCAGATGACATGAAATGTTTGATTTTGTCTTCAATTTTAAAAGGCTTTTCTCAAATTCTTAAAAAAATGTCAAAGATGGTTTTTTGCCTGTACCTTTAAAATCAATGAAATTTAATGAAATAAAATTAAATCTTTATTTTGTTTTTCAGGCCAAGAAAATGATGATGTTCCCAGGATTCCGAAATGCTGCCCATTGGGACAGTCAATTGCACCTCAAATTGGTTGTGTTGAAAAAAACTTGTCATTTGTCCCTGAATTTAAGGATTCAACGCCTAAAATAGTTGATTTAGTGATTGGGGACAGGTGTAAATATGGAAAGTAAAATCATTTTTTCAAGCATTATAATTTGTGTATTACTTTTTTTGTGGCTTTTCTCAATTATAATTTTATATGTTATAAAATCAGAGGTTCTCAACCAGTTCGATTACTTATTTTAATTAAGTAGGGGAGAGTGGGGCTGGTTGGCAACAGTTTTCACTTTTTTTATTTTTGAGTCGTTCCTGTTAATATAATCCCAATGGGGCTGATACCACTGTTAACACCAAGTATTAGAGTACTTCAAGTATTTTTTTCACCTCATAATATTTAATACTAAGATCATAGAAAATTGAAGAATTTGTGAATCCAGAGTATGCCAATTAACCCCCTATGTGGGGCAGGTTGGCCTAGAAGGTGGGGTTGTTTAACCATTTCATTCAAGTACTGCTTGACACATATTATTATTATTAAAAGCTGCACTATAATAGTATAATAATTTTGAATCGGTTTTTAACAGCTTTTAAGAGAAAATAGAATGACAATAGAAGAAGATAGAAGTTTAGACTGTCGTAACTTTTTGCATAAGAAAAATTGCTCTCATCTTCCTCGCTGGAACTAAAGACAATTGGTGGTTTCACCTTTGATTATGTTTACCTTGCTTTTGTGAATTGCTACTGCGCCAAAAAAAAAGTTGAAGAGAGCCAACTAACCCCGCAGGAGAGATCATATGAAAGATGACTGCCAGGACAGGGGAGAACAATCAAACAAGAAACTGGTTAGTCGAATGCTTAGGTTTTTCAAAGGAGTTTGGGGCTTTGTGAACAGAATCGAAGTCAAATGTTTTTCCGTGCCTTTAAACCAACTTTACTGAAAATATAAAAATTTACTTACATGTTGTAAAATCAATCAATGAAGCACACTCTTATCTACACTGTTAGCATCAGATTGAAAACTCAGGACAAGACTCCCGAGGTCGAGCGGGTCACATGGTACAATGGTGGGGCCTTCACATCAGGTGTGACAGAAACTATAAGCCAATGGCCAACCTACCCCCTATGCCAACCAACCCCGCTCTCCCCCTACTCACTTAAGGTCATGACTCTTTCTTCCCATTGCATACAGAGATAATTAAAAACAGTGATATTACCTCAAGTGAATATATTACCTCAAAAATTTGTATTGTAGTGCCACCATCTTAACATTTATGGAACCTTTTTAATTTAATCACAACATAACTAAATATATAAATATTTTATAATTATTTGCATAAGTTAAAAACCTCTCATGTATGTCATAACATTTCTTTACTGTCTAAATTATCAGATGCTTATAGGAAGGATTTAATTATAACTCTCCCATCTTTCGGTATTGAATACCAATAATAAAAGTAAGAATAAGCGGCAGGTGACTTTGAGGAAGATTTTCCCCATGATTTTGATGATTTTTTTTATTAAAACAATATTAGCATCTAAGGAAGCTCCAGACCTCACCCACCTTGTAAGCTGAGGTGAAAATTTTAATTGAGAGATTAATCTTCCTCAATTCTAAAAATCTCTTGTAAAAATTATTTTATTAATGCCGAAGTTACTTTATTCATTTGTAGATGGCAGTAATTCATTTATTTTTTTAATTTCCAACCCAAATACTAAAATTTTACCTATATTTTAGTCTTATTTCCCCCTGTTTATTTTACCTCTCCTTCAATATGATACAAATCTTGGCTCTCTCAAAAACTTTGTTACTTAATTAGTTTATGCATACTACTTTTGCTGCAGGCATCCAAATCTATTTTCAGTCAAGTCTTTGTTTTCCAATCAAATCTATATGTAATATATTATGTCTGATAGTGACCTGTAATATACTTAAGCTATAAAATTAACTAAATTTAAGTGCTCATTTATTGCTTTGAGATAATAATAGTTTGTCCTATTTTAAAGAATATTTTTTTAATTATTTTCTTTTATACAATATTACACTGAATTTTTTATTTAAATGTTTATTATTAACAGAAGCTTACTTGAAATGTTCAGGTATCGGTTGGAACCAAGTAAAGACAGTATGGATGAGTTTTATCTACTTCCAAATGGTTACCTGAAACTTCCTTTTCATGAAGAAAATGAACTTTCACCTGATGAATATTGCCTAGAAAGTTTCGAAGAGCCTGATGGTATTAAAGTTCTGCCGCTCCTCTGCTTTCCTCCACCACCACCTGATCGTTATTGGAATGACTTTGGAATAAAGTTATTCCGAATAGGTTAGTACCACAACTATTACTATAAAAAATTAAGTTTGAGGTAAAAATGAACTATTATGTTGTTTTCCTTTCTATTGCTTATTATAGTTTATAAGAAAAGTCCACCATTATTGCTTTTATAATAAACAATTGTAGTTGTATTTTGAAGTGCTAATTAATTTTTTTTTTTTAATATTTATGTTGCTCATAAAAGAAGTATAAAAGCCGTTTCAAAATTAGAGTCAGACAGATAAGGAGAGGACCCCTTATGTTAAAAGATACCTCATGTAGAATAACACTTTTTGCAAAAGCATTAATACTAATTATTTGACTGATTAAATTTTTAATATAAATTAATTGCTAATTTTCGAAGAGTGCCCGGTTTATAATGACAAGATGATCCAGATGGGAATTCCTCGGTCTATCGCTACAACATTAGGAGCAAATCAGAAGATGACCAGAGAACTCTTGAGCTTCATTAAAGAAGTGGGGCTCTACCCTCTCATATAACAGCTACGCCCTTTCTAATTTGCGGGTGATGATAACCTTCGCTGTTTTTCACCCTGTTTAAATAAATAAATAAAAAAAAAAAAAATAAAATAAATTGTTAATTTTCTTTCTAATGTTTTGATATAGAACGTTTTATTATTTCTTTCCTAATTTAAATTAATATTGGGAGTATGAGAGAAAAAAATTTAAACATCAAACGATTTCTCAATCCTCGACCAAATTTTGACAAAAATTTCCATTATTCTCCTATTCTGCTCAAAAAAACTTCCGTAAATATTGAATTTCAACTTAATTGGTCTAACGATTGCCACTAGAGGTGCAGACATGAATGTGGTGAATATACAAATCAGATGTCCTTCTGACCTCCTGTAAAATATCAGAAATGAATATTATCTGCACCCTTATTACCCTCAGATAATCTTCAATACAGTCCAATAGCCTATTTTTTATTTTTATTTTTTTTTTTAATACTGCTTAATAAGAAGGCATTATTAAACAAAAAATTAAAGTAAAAAAAGAAAAATGGATTTGATAGCTTCTAAATGCAATAATCTAAAATGTAGTAGTATTTAAGATATTTTTATAACCACTACAAAAAGCATCTTAATTAAATACCCATTGGCTTCCAATACCTCAGATAGGTTTCTTTAACTTAATCTTCTTCAACTTCAACAGCAATCTAATATTTATTTATGTTATTCTTAATCAAATGATTGACCATTGCAATAAATAAATATTATTAGAAGATTATTATTAATGACTTAAGCAAACTAGGCAATGAATATTTTTATCTAATGCTATCATATTAATTTATATAATTTTATTTTAGGTTGCCTGATATCTATTCCATTCTTGATTATTACTATGGCAATATACTTACTTATTGAAGAATTACGAACTATTCATGGGAAGATATTGATATGCTATTCATCCTGTCTTGCAATCGCCTATGCAAGTCTCTCTTATGTACAGTTTGAAGGAGAGACCTTAGCTCAGAATGCCTGCATAAGTATTGGTAAATGGCATTAATGAATTTTTTACCCCATATTTTATAAATGTTTATATTTACAGATTTATTTAACAATATATAATCAAAACTTAAAAATAAAATCAGTTTTAATTGAGGGAAATGGCACTATCTGATCGCTGGCTGAAGCAACTTCAAGATGCCAAAAAGAAAATTTTTTTTTTTGTATAATTGACTATGAATTATTTGATTCAATGTATAATAAGCTTTCCCATTTAGCAATCATAGGCTGTGCTATTAGTAAAGGGTAGTTTTTTATTTTAAGTACAATGATATATAATACATTAGTCAAAAAAGAAGTTATTTTTTTATTTAAATGAAAAAAAAAATTGCTAATAAGGTTCTTAAAATGAATATATCTGCACTGACATAGAAAAGGTAGTAAGTAAAAAAAAAAAAAAGATTATGAGATTTCATAGGAAAAAGTAGTAAGAAGTCATGCCAATGGTACAGGAAGAGTATTAAGTCAGTATTTAAAGTAGTTTAGTTGCTATGAACACCAGAAGAGGCTTTTCAAGAATAAACTATTTCAGCAGTTCAAAATCGTTTAATGCTATAAAAATGGGTTTTCTTGACTTACTATCTTATCCAGGACAATGTCTCAATTCATTTATATCAAATGAATGTCAATTATATCAAATGAATATATCTTTCCTTGCAGTGTAAAATTTAAAATTTAGAAGATTTGAGAAAAATGGGTGGAAAACATTGGGGTTTTGTAAAATCTTTTTTTTTTTTTTAGTTTAGTTTATATAGCACTTAGAACAGTTGCAAAGGTTCTGAATGTTTTAATTAACACGTTAGGTGCGGCGGCATATTTTAGGGGTATCCTGAATTGGAAGGTATCGGTCCCGGGGGTCCTGAGCTGGGATGAGCCACAGACGGTATCGGGCGTCATGGTTCGAGGGGAATGCTTTGACGAAAGTGTTATTTTTTTACTGAAAAGTGAATTAAATGAGCTTCTCAAGGGATTTATCTCTTGGTAAGGATTAGACCTAGACATAACTGGCGCAGGACATGCCCCCGGGATCCGATCCAGGATTTACGCCATACTTTATTGAAAATAGCATTAAACTTCTGGAATTTTGAATTACCATCCAAATAGATAATTTTTGCAATGTTAAAACAATTTTTAGGAGTCTTTTACTGCTTTACAACCCCTTACTCTATGATAAAAAAAAATTCTTTTTAAAGGAATGAATTTATATAATATAAATAAAGCAAATATCATCAAGTTTTATTTATAATTATAGACTTAGTAAGAAGTATTAAATAAAAAATCTTGTTTTCTTTCTCATATTTATGCAATAATTAAAGAATGTCAAAGAAATTAAATAGAACTACATTGTATAAAATCAAACACATAAAATTAAAGATAACCATAAAGGTAGTCATTGCAATATTATCGGATGCGGAGGGTGATGCCGTCCAGAATTAAGTTTTATTACTGATAGCCTGTATCGGACCCCGGAATCGGATTCTAAAAACAACAGAATTCCATCTGTTAGCAACTTTTGCTGCACTGAAATGAAATAATCTCATTAAAATAGACTAAATTGAACTTTGAGGTGTTCTGCCTTTCGGACATTTTCATGTGATAATGGCTGTTGAGATGGGAATGTAAGACATCGGGGGACCTATGCCGCACCTAATGTATTAATCAATCAAGGTCATGTCAACAAAGTGCCAGAATTCTGCAAAGTTATGTGCAAAGTTTTTTTTGGACTTCTAACACTTTATGTTTCAAGCACAGATATAGTTCAAAATATTATTGCTATTTAAATGTATTTGATACTTTAACTTTTGTATGACTGAATCCTACTAAACTAATGATTTTTTTTTTTTTTTTTTCAGCGTTCTTGATTCAATTCTTTTTTGTTGCTAGCTTCTTTTGGTTGAATGTTATGTGTTTTCACACATGGCGAGCAATGACGTTAGTATACAATTGTTTTTTATTCAATAAAAAAAAATCCTTTATATTATCAATTATTCTTTATATTATTTATAAAAAAATTCTTATTTATGGATTCCTTTTAAAAATATTTGTTTAAGCTGCTAAAATATTTTAAACAAAAATGAGATTGTTATTTGCCCATTTCAGGAGAAGTGAAGTTTTTGCAAGAAGAAGTACATCATGCAAAAGGACATTCTTCTGGTACTCAGTCTATGGTTGGGGTTGTCCTTTCCTCATCTTGGCAGTCTCATTAACTATGGACCTGACCCCTACGATTCCTACATCTTACATAATTAAGCCAAATGTTGGTCTAGAAACTTGCTGGTTTAAAGGTAAGTTGATATATTACACTCATTTTCTCTATTTGGTGGGTATATTTCAGTTTTTAGTGTTACTTATAACGCACATATTTTTCAATATTTCAGAAGAAAAAATATACGCAATCTAATATTTGTCTGTAAATAATATTTTTAGCTGAGGCACATGAAAGGGGGCCTATATTTTATAAGCTGTTAACATGTTTTTGATATGCTAACATTATGATAGTATCACATTGTTACTGTGTTGCTCTAATTCTTTTGTTATTTCAGATGATACTGCGAAACTCTCTTATTTCTACGGACCCATATCTATCCTCCTAGTGGCCAATGTTGTATTTTTTCTTCTTACGATTTGGTACATGCATATCAATTATAAGAAGGGACCATTAAATAATATGCGAGATGTGGCTATTCAAATAATGATCAATAAAAGAAAACAAATGTAAGTCGTTTATGCAAAGTTTCGACACACAGCTTTCAAAACTCAAATTATATTACAATGCTTCTCATGTTTATTTTTTTTAAGAAGAGCTAGGAGAAGCAAGTTAATTTATTTTCATTATAAATTATTAAATGATTAAAAATTAAATAATTTTCAGCGCTTGCCAAATGATACAATAATTATTCTTTAAAGATATTTAATTATATTTAAATTAATAAATTATTTATTTTTCTAGCTTTATAGAGTCTGTACTTCTTTTTTGTGCTATGGGACTTAATTGGGTTCTCGAAGTTATATCATGGCTGGTGACAAGCTCCCAGTATCAAGATACTGTGCCTCAGTTATGGATTTTCATTGATACATTTAACACTCTACATGGAATCATCGTTTTCCTAGTGTTTGTTGTTCGAGATGCAAAAGTGAGAAAACTAGCTATGGAAAAGTTCTGCTTTAGATCAGAATACCGTGCTGTAAAACATCATGATCCACAAAACTCAAATTTTGTATGATTGTAATATTTTTATATTTTATTAAATTGGTTTAACTTGCCATCAACATTTGAATGCAATGTTACCATTGCATTTATATTTGGTACCATTTATATTTCATTGTCAAGAGTAGTCATTTCACTATTTATGATTATTCTTGGTACAAATGGTTACTGGATATTTTTTCAGTAAAATCAGAATCATGTTTATAAACAATATAATTATATTGTTGGATCAGCTTTTCCCTGTATTAAAAATTGTTATGAAAATTTGATGAAATTTAATTTTTTTAATGGTATAGGGATTTTTTTATTTTATTTTTTGAGATTATTCTCTTTATTGTGTGATAGTTATATCCATGAAGTAAATTAAAGTACAGAATTTACGTACCAATACTTTTTTCTAAACAGATTAGATATAGAAAAGAGGGATCTTAACAGAATCAAAAATTCATGTTTTTCAAATTCATATTTTTAATAAAAATATCCCTAATCTGTACTGGAATACATCATATCCAATACATGCTATTTAGCAAGTGGTTCATTTAATGGGAAAAGTTGATTATATATCTGTGATAAACTTTTTGAATAGGGATTTTTTATGGGGATAAATATTAAAGATATTTTTTTCTAAACAAAAAAGAATATTCTTAAAATTTAACTGTGTTTTAGAAAATATTCATAGTATTAAATATATTGTTACTTGAAAATTCCTTGATAAATCTATTTATTTTATTGATCATTATTTTTAATTATTTGTTAGAAAGTCATTGTTAGGCATTTTTTAAGGAAAATTTTTATTGTGAATTTCACTTTTTCACAATTATCTTGCATTAGACTACAAAAGTATTTATTAAGTTAATTGAATATCAAACTAGAATCATTTGTTTGGATTTTGTATGATTCGGATATATACTTAAGGAAAATAAGTGGTCATCTTTTTTGATTCTTTAAATTTTCACCTCTAATAATTGGTATTTTCTTAATTTTTAATAATAATAGAGAGGTTATATCATTGATTGAAGGCAAAAATTCTAAAATTAGAGAGCTTAACTTAACGAACCACTACAGTACACATATCTATATTCCAATCATATTCAATGATGCAAAAATTTTAAATGCATCAAAATAATGTAAAAAATAAATGTATGATATTTCAATTTCACTGATGAAACTTTCATAGCTTTACCGATTCAATTTTATAAAGTGATTGTTAACAAATTTTTGCCATGAAGCTACAATACGAAACCATTAAGTGAAATTAAAAGTGACAAAATTTTTGTCTTCTCCAGAATATTTCTCACAAAATATTAATTTACAAAAATGCTATAAGCAATAATTGTAGCCTTAAAAAATGCAAGGTTTTTTCTAGTTCCTACTGATCTGAAATCGGTTTTTAATAACATATAGTTTTTTGTAATTTAAATATTTTTATAACATAGGTTGTTTTGTATATATTGTAATATTTATTTATCATTATTTAATGTTTATTTATTATTTATGTTTTCAAAAATTTTATAATTAGTGAATGTAAGATTACTAACTACACCTATTCATGATTTTGTGTATATTTATATAAAAATACTTTGTAATGATCTCAGATATTTATGTATGATAAATTCCTACCTCGATATAAACTAAAATAAATACATTTTTGACTGACATGACAAGATGCAATCAATATATATGTAGGATTGTAGAGCAATTTGAGTAATAGCAATAGCAAATTACAAAACAAAAAATTCATATTATTTGTAAAGATAAAAGTGTATTTTATTTTGCAGTATATTATTTAATATAAGTTACCTGTCTAAATTAATTACATAATACCAAATGAATAATTCCAGGACCGTACAGTTAACATGCTCCTCGAGTCATTCGTTTGTTTTCATTGTGAAATAGTTTAATTCTTAGGTTTAGTTGTATCATGTTAATATTTCTCCATGTGATACTTTATTTTCACAAATTGGCCCTGTGTCGCTTTTTTAAAAGCATAGTCAGGCCTATTGTATTTTTGATGAATTATATAGCTTTTATCTCAGCTTGAACTGTTTTGTTTTATGAATTGTTTAAGGGAATGGTAGCCCCTCCATTTCTTTTTTAAACCAAGCAGCTTGATCTCACTTTCCATCAAGTCGATGAAGCTTATAGAAGTTGATGGAAAACAATGAAATTAGTAGACAAGACATTCCTTGTTTACATTCCCTAGCATTGATCTTAGCTCCATACCGTATAACAAGATGCCTTAAGATAGACATGTATAGATTCTAACCTCCTCAGGCTTGTGATAGATGGTTTCCACAGTGCTCGAGAGGACCGTATAGTTAACATGCTGCTTGAGTCATTCTTTTGTTTTCATTGTGAAATAGTTTAATTCTTAAGTTTAGTTGTATCATGTTTATATTAGATTATGTGCCTAGGGCCTTATACTTTGGAAGACCAAGTATTGATTCAAATCGTATAGTCTATTCCTTGAACGTTATCTGGTTTCAAGGTTTACCTTTTCACTATGTGGGGACAAAAACACGATTTTAACAATAATAGCAATGTTTCAGATAAAGCAAAACAAGCCCAAGATGGAAGGAGTTCGGCAGAAATGAGCATACATTCTAAAAAAGATAGGACTGATAATTCATTGTATGATTCTGGTCGAACAGATTCCGAATTCTTATCTGTGGCCAACCTTCAATCCAAGACAATTGTTTCTGAAGAAAGTAGATCTCCATTGCCCAATATTCCCGAAATAATATTCCCAATATTACTATCAAGCCTTGAATAACTTTTTGGTATGGAGTTTGTCGACATCTGATTTAAAAGTGTTCGGCGATGGAGATCTAATTTCTTCAGAAACAATCTTCTCGGATTGAAGGTTGGCCACAGATAGGAATTCGGAATCTGTTCGACCAGAAATATGAACTATCAGCCCCAAAAAAAAAAAGGAATGAAATAGAAATTAACAAAAAAGTTAACAATCCTTTAGCAGGACCACAATTAGAGTTAT
The DNA here is from genome assembly GCA_911387785.2 of Aelia acuminata. Lineage (NCBI taxonomy): Eukaryota > Metazoa > Arthropoda > Insecta > Hemiptera > Pentatomidae > Aelia > Aelia acuminata. The sequence goes on along the minus strand of OU426981.1, from coordinate 74,407,081 downwards.
ATACATAAAGGCAGGCAAATAATAATGAACATCGTGGTTTATGTTTGGCATCATTTAGTTACTTAAATACGCAAAATATTTATTTACAATTGTGTCACCTTAATTATTATAAGGTATCTTGAAGTTTAGCACATTAACATTTTTTATTTTTTTTTTTGGGACTTTAAGGCTTCCACTGAAGCCCTATACTGCCACATTAACATTTTTTCTTCAATATAAAAAAGAACAAGTGCTAATAAAGTTATAATAAACTTAAGCAGGGGGCCTTATACAACTATTCATAAAATCTTATTAGTCATGCTAAGCAGTAATAACAGCAGTCATAACTCCATTGATATAAAGATCCTTATACCCCTACAATTGGATATCATCATGCTCATCTTCTGATTCTGAATCAACTTCTGGAGAAGCACCATATGCCAAAAGTGCCATGATGATACACGTAGGACCAGACGAAACCCTGTAAGAAGTAGTCCCCGCATAGTTTTGGAGGGCTGTATGGGCACACAGCCGGGGGGGAGACAGGGGGGTCGCGTGCCCCCCAATATTTTGGCAGGAGAGGTCCAATGTAAAAAAAAAAAAAATCGATCTTACGAATTTATTCGAGTTTAACCAATCAAATTTAATAAAATATAAATATAAAATATTAGTTAATTACAGCACAATTGATTGATCGATTATACCCAATTTCTCCATGTGATACTTTATTTTCACAAATTGGCCCTGTGTCGCTTTTTTAAAAGCATAGTCAGGCCTATTGTATTTTTGATGAATTGTATAGTTTTTATTTCAGCTTGAACTGTTTTGTTTTATGAATTGTTTAAGGGAATGGTACCCCCTCCATTTCTTTTTTAAACCAAGCAGCTTGATCTCACTTTCCATCAAGTCGATGAAGCTTATAGAAGTTGATGGAAAACAATGAAATTAGTAGGATCAGAATCAGAAGAAGAACTTTAATATAATTCAATCAAGGAATTTTGGCCAAAATCCTTTAACATGAATCCTTAGCAACTCCTCATTTTTAACTGAGGCATAAATTGACAAGTTTTAAGAGACTATAAATACCTTTAAAGTGTTAGCTGCTCATTACCAGCTTCACAAGCCATATGTAAACAAGACATTCCTTGTTTACATTCCCTAGCATTGATCTTAGCTCCATACCGTATAACAAGATGCCTTAAGATAGACATGTGCCCTCCCATGATGGCGACATGTACAGAAGTTAATCCTTCATATTTATAGATTCTAACCTCCTCAGGCTTGTGATAGATGGTTTCCACAGTGCTCGAGAGGACCACATAGTTAACATGCTGCTTGAGTCATTCGTTTGTTTTCATTGTGAAATAGTTTAATTCTTAAGTTTAGTTGTATCATGTTTATATTAGATTATGTGCCTAGGGCCTTATACTTTGGAAGACCAAGTATTGATTCAAATCGTATAGTCTATTCCTTGAACGTTATCTGGTTTCAAGGTTTACCTTTTCACTATGTGGGGACAAAAACACGATTTTAACAATAATAGCAATGTTTCAGATAAAGCAAAACAAGCCCAAGATGGAAGGAGTTCGGCAGAAATTAGCATACATTCTAAAAAAGATAGGACTGATAATTCATTGTATGATTCTGGTCGAACAGATTCCGAATTCTTATCTGTGGCCAACCTTCAATCCAAGACAATTGTTTCTGAAGAAAGTAGATCTCCATTGCCCAATATTCCCGAAATAATATTCCCAATATTACTATCAAGCCTTGAATAACTTTTTGGTATGGAGTTTGTCGACATCTGATTTAAAAGTGTTCGGCGATGGAGATCTAATTTCTTCAGAAACAATCTTCTTGGATTGAAGGTTGGCCACAGATAAGAATTCGGAATCTGTTGGACCAGAAATATGACCTATCAGTCCCATCTTTTTTAGAATGTATGCTAATTTCTGCCGAACTCCTTCCATCTTGGGCTTGTTTTGCTTTATCTGAAACATTGCTATTATTGTTAGAAGCATGTTTTTGTCCCCACATAGTGAAAAGGTAAACCTTGAAACCAGATAACGTTCAAGGAATAGACAATACGATTTGAATCAATACTTTGCCTTCCAAAGTATAAGGCCCTAGGCACATAATCTAATATAAACATGATACAACTAAACTTAAGAATTAAACTATTTCACAATGAAAACAAATGAATGACTCAAGCAGCATGTTAACTATGCGGTCCTCTCGAGCACTGTGGAAACCATCTATCACAAGCCTGAGGAGGTTAGAATCTATAAATATGAAGGATTAACTTCTGTACATGTCGCCATCATGGGAGGGCACATGTCTATCTTAAGGCATCTTGTTATACGGTATGAAGCTAAGATCAATGCTAGGGAATGTAAACAAGGAATGTCTTGTTTACATATGGCTTGTGAAACTGGTAATGAGCAGCTAACACTTTAAAGGTATTTATAGTCTCTTAAAACTTGTCAATTTATGCCTCAGTTAAAAATGAGGAGTTGCTAAGGATTCATGTTAAAGGATTTTGGCCAAAATTCCTTGATTGAATTATATTAAAGTTCTTCTTCTGATTCTGATCCTACTAATTTCATTGTTTTCCATCAACTTCTATAAGCTTCATCGACTTGATGGAAAGTGAGATCAAGCTGCTTGGTTTAAAAAAGAAATGGAGGGGGTACCATTCCCTTAAACAATTCATAAAACAAAACAGTTCAAGCTGAGATAAAAGCTATATAATTCATCAAAAATACAATAGGCCTGACTATGCTTTTAAAAAAGCGACACAGGGCCAATTTGTGAAAGTAAAGTATCACATGGAGAAATTGGGTATAATCGATCAATCAATTGTGCTGTAATTAACAAATATTTTATATTTATATTTTATTAAATTTGATTGGTTAAACTCGAATAAATTCGTAAGATCGATTTTTTTTTTTTACATTGGACCTCTCCTGCCAAAATATTGGGGGGCACGCGACCCCCCTGTCTCCCCTCCGGCTGTGCGCCCATACAGCCCTCCAAAACTATGCGGGGACTACTTCTTACAGGGTTTCGCCTGGTCCTATCTGTATCATCATGGCACTTTTGGCATATGGTGCTTCTCCAGAAGTCGATTCAGAATCAGAAGATGAGCATGATGATATCCAATTGTAGGGGTATAAGGATCTTCATATCAATGGAGTTATGACTGCTGTTATTACTGCTTAGCATGACTAATAAGATTTTATGAATAGTTGTATAAGGCCCCCTGCTTAAGTTTATTATAATTTTATTAGCACTTGTTCTTTTTTATATTGAAGAACAAATGTTAATGTGCTAAACTTCAAGATACCTTATAATAATTAAGGTGACACAATGGTAAATAAATATTTTGGGTATTTAAGTAACTAAATGATGCCAAACTTAAACCACGATGTTCATTATTATTTGCCTGCCTTTATGTATATAATTCTAATTGTGGTCCTGCTAAAGGATTGTTAACTTTTTTGATAATTTCTATTTCATTCCTTTTTTTTTTCTTACAAATGAAAAAGTTGAAAATCAGAAAGACTCAATGTACTAGATTCTAGTCATTGAGGATTGAAGGGTTTCTTTTTTTTTTTTTGTATCAATGTGATAAAAAAACGTCGGCAAAAGAAAACTTGTAGCATTGTAATTTAAAAACCCTAATAATTCATTGTTTAAAATATTATAATATAATCACAATTTAAATTTAGTCGCAATACAAAACTTAAGAAAATAATAAATTGCCATTAGAAACAATGATGGATAAGTAAGTTAAGCAATTAACATTGCAAACTCGAGTCTATCGGATGAGTTGGGAAGGATGGTTACCTGTATGATCAATCCAAGGCTGATACAATAAAGTAAATAATTGCACAACATAGCTGGATTTGAAACCAATTTTAATTTTTAAAAATAATAAAACTCTTGAACATTAAAACATTTATATTAGGTGTCATAAAGCTTGAGAAGTCTCAGTTTCTAAAAAATCTTTATTACATCAATAATTTTAGTCAACGACTATCACTTCATTCTTTTATAATTTTTAATGACTTTAAATTGTTACTTTATCGAACCTAAGTATATTGGGCTCTTGTCTTCCATATATATTATTTTTATTCAAACCAGTAATTTTAAAACAATCTGGTTATTTTCATCTAAACAGGGGACTTAGTAATAACAGTAACTGGAACTTTTCAGTAGTGATGAACAAAAGAAGGTGTCATATAAAAACATTTTTTTTCCATTTAAGTTCAAATTATGTTTAATAGTTAAAATGATTTGGTCTTCCCTGACGTCCACTTCATCCTTTTTTTAAGTTAAAAAAAATAATCACAAATTTTGGAGGAAAGTTGTTCTGTGAACTAAGCGAATTATTTTTAGAGGTAAAGCTTCCTTTATGTTGCTTCTGGGAGTGGCCTGTTTCGGGAGGTTATGAGGCTGTAATGTTATCGAACTCCCATCGGGACTTTTCCAGCATAAAATGGCCTTGATTAGATTGATTAGCATTTGACTCCTGCTCTCTATGCTCACTCATCATAGATAAATAAACTCCCAAACAGGTATTATGTTGAGATTGGGGCCACACTAAGCGGCGCCAAATCGGCTATAGGCGGGCGCAATCGACTATAGGGTGCGCTAGTAGCATTTTCAAAATGTCGGAAAGAACGGGGATAGACTTAGTTGATGTAATAGAGATAGTTGGTAATTTTAAGAGACCAGTAATTGAAGGGCAGGCTATCCTTGATGCAAACCACATAATAACATGTGGAATAATATCTAGAAGTAAAAAAACAGTTATTTTACAAGCCTTGTGCCTTCAAACTAGCAATTTTAAAGGACTGCCCCATCAAATAAAAGTGGAAATCAAATTTATTAATAATAATAAGCAATTTTCTTGTCATTGTAAGTGTAAAGCTGGTAGTTCTGGTAAATGCAAACACATCATTGTAACTTTACTCTACGTTTTTCGGTTAGTAATAACATTAATTACCTATTCATACAATCATTGTTATGACAGCTTAGATTCTTTGTCATATTATTTATTTATTTGTCAAAACTTTCAGGCTTCGCATTGAAAACTTGGAACAATTAAGCACAACGGATGTAAGACAAAAATGGGGAAAATTAAAAAAGAAAAACAAATATGACACCATGGTCCCAATGTTATTTGCATAAAACCAACATTCCAAAGTTAATGATTAACTTACTCATGACACTCTACTGAATGTTACCCTGTTGAAATTTCTAACTATAATCTGGGGGAGGGGGGGGGGGTTAGCACGAAATTTGGGGGAGTCACGACCCCCTGACTTATAATTATGTGACTAACAGCACCATTGTCGTAAGAGATTGTTTTAAGAAGTATTGTGATTTAAACAACCATAAGTGTTATGTTTTGGGCCTAGTAACTACCTACTTGCATTATTCGTTTAAAAATACGAAAAAATTGAAAAGCCAAAATATTTGAGGGGGGTCATAGTTATACACTTATTCCAATATTACAGCTATAACTCAAATATCTATGTCTTAGTTCAAGTAAACAGGCCAGAACTTGTTTCTCATGATTCGTAATTGTTCTTTAACGTCCGGTTTGAATGCAGAGTTGGGCAAAAATTGTATCTAGATACTATTTGAAGATTTTTTATTCGAATATAAAAACTATTCGAAGAAACAATTAAATTTATGGAATAAAAAACATTTTATAAAAAAATTAAACCGAATTCGAAACCTAGGAACCAGTAAAAATAAATGAACTGAAAAGTATGAAATAATTACCTTCTGATTTTTATGAATACACAGCAAAATTCAAAATGGTATAAAAAGTGAAAAAATGCAATAAGACGAATAATTTTATTTTGATTTGTTCAAATACGTACTAAGTAATTGTTAAAAAAAAATATTAAATTAAAATATTAAATACTATGTTCAATACAACACAATTTTTTCGGAGGCGGCGCAAAATGGAAATGACATATTACTGATATTAGCGGACATTGAAATCAATAGATGGGAAGAGAAGATCCATTTAGAAGATTTTCATAATATCTAGTGTTAAAAATTTTAAATTTTGCGCCGCCTCCGAAAAGATTGTGTTGTAGTGTTTTTGAAAAAAATATTCATTTGTATTTTAGTGGAGAAGTTGGGGGGGGGGGGGGGGGGGGGAGCGCATTTTAAAGAAGTTAGATTTTCCGATTTCTTTTGCACAGTGGGCTAATTCTGTGTAATTGAGGAATTGAACTTTAAAATAAATATTAATTTTAACGGATACCTCGTCATGATATAATATGCTTTGGTAAGGGGGTAGACCGGGTGAACATGAAGAAGTGGTTGAATTTGACATGGAAAAGATTGAAATTGAAATGGAAAAGGCTGAATTTGACTTGGAAATGCAATATATCATAGCGCCCCCCCCCCCCACTGAAATGAAAAATTTATATTTTTATTATAAACTGTCTTCGATGATATGATATTATACACCCGTATGAAAGAAATCCGAAAAGGTATCATAGACCCCTCCACTCAAAAATACATAATTGATAGTTGTAGTATACACTGCATTCGATGACATAATATTAGACCCCTGTGTGAAAGAGGTACGAAAAGGTTTCCGTTTACAATATTAGTGCGCCCCCCCCCCCCCCACGCTTAAATGAAAAATCTGGTGCGTGCGCGCAACACAACTTTCACTTACCAACTGACTTAGATTAGAAATTAATGTTTTTTATTAATTGCAACTTCTCAAATTTCATACATACATTTTTACACATTCATTTCTTATTTTTGTCTTCATTTGCTCAAAAAAAAACACTAATTTCTTTTATTATTAAATAAAAGTTTTTACTTGTGATAATTCGGCAATGCAAGCATAATACTCCAAGTCGTCTGATTTTATAAATCTCTATGTACTTGTTGAATATTTCATTTAGTTCCCATGAAACATATAATTTTTATTAAATGAACATTACAACGCATTGGTTTGTCATTACAGGCGTACGGCGCATGCGTGAGCTCAAGGTGTTTTATGAGTTAACGGAATATTTTTCTTTTTTTCTCCTGTATATGTTTACTTGATTTTTTCATATATCATATTTAGCCATTTCTTATTTTTAGGCGTGATGAGAGACAGTTAATTTCTCAATATAAACTAAAACAAAGGTACTTTATAGGAAAACAAAAAAGACCCCTCCCCATTTAAGCCCCCTCAGAAAATTCTAATACTGATAAAACTTACCTGATATTATTGAACACCTAATTGTCATTAAACATGACGAATTTGATCAAAATCATTAAAGCCGTTTTTGAGATAATCGAAAAAAAAGTAAAAATTGGAAAAAAGTTAATAAATAAAGTGCCCCCTGCGTTTGACCAATTTTGATGAAATGTTGGCTGTCACATCTTTGGCATATACATACGTCAAATACCCAGTTTAATCTTCTCTTCTTCTTCCTCTAACTCCTGTGTGCCGCTAAGTGTGGAGTTGCCGTCCCGGTCCAGCGAGCCCATTGGTCTCTGTCCCTTGCCATTCTTCTCATCTCCGGGATGGTTAGTCCTCTTGCTGCTCCCAGTTTCCCAATGTAGTCGGAGTATAAACATCTGGGTCTGCCACGAGGACGTCTTCCTTCCGGTCTGGCTTCAAAAAACCACCTGGCCTTTCGGGTATCGTTCATTCTACAGACATGCCCGAACCACTTCAATTGTCGCTCCTCCAGGATGTCCCGCACTGATCTTACTCCCAATTCCTCGCGGACCCTGTCATTTCTAATACAGTCCCTCCTGGTTTTGCCAACTATTCTTCGGAGGAATCTCATTTCAGCTGTTACCAACTTGCTTGCATGTTTGTCGAGGGTAGTCCAGCTTTCAGATCCGTACAAAAGCACAGGTAGGAAAACAGATTTAAATATCCTAATTTTAGCCTCTCTGCTAAATTCATGTTTCCCAATGACAGTTTTGGATATATGGTAGTATAGTCCATTGGCCTTCATCACCCGATTTAGTACCTCCTGGTCTATTTTTCCATCTTTGCTCATGACTGTCCCTAGGTATGTGTAGACGTTTGTTGTTTCTAAGAGTTCGCCATTACAGAATATCCTAGGCTCCAGATCTTCTCTACCCACACACATAGTTTTGCTTTTTGCCGGATTTATGCTCAACCCTCTTAGCCGGAGTTCCTCATGCCATTCGTTTAATGATGTTTGCAGAGCTTCCTGGGAATCCGCAATCAGTACTATGTCGTCTGCATAGATCATTGCCTGAGCAAGCACTGGTGTTAGATTCTCTCGGAGTTCTTCTTTTGCAGACCTTCCATACCTCATCCATAAGAAGGACAAAGAGCAGAGGACTAAGGCTGTCCCCCTGCTTTACTCCTTTATAAAAGTGAAAAGGTTGGGATGTTTGACCGTTAAGCCTCACTATGCCCTTTGGGTCCTGATAGACTGATTTGATGGCACTCTTCTCCTAATTAACGCGTCCCAAATCTCCTGCCTCTGAACTGAATCGAAGGCTGCCTTTAGGTCCAGAAATGCCAGGTACACTGCCTTGCCACGATCCCATGCTTTTTCTACGATCATTCTGAGGGAGAATATGTGGTCCTGGGTCTGTCTACCAGGTCTGAAGGCGGCTTGCCCCTCTTCCAGATCTTGTTCTACCAAATTCCTCAGTTTTTGTTCTAGTATTCTTGTATATAACTTATATACTACTGAGGATAGACATATCGGCCTATTGTGTATAGGGACTATGATATTATTCTCCCATTCTTGTGGTAAACGCTTAGAGTCCCAAACTCTTTGAAAAAGCATTTGGAGGTATTTCATCATTTCGCTCCCACCATATTTAATGAATTCTGGGGCTATACCATCTGGTCCTGGAGCTTTTCCTAGCCGGATTTTACCAACAGCTAACGCCACCTCATCTTCTTCAATTGCATCGTCCATGTCATCTGGGTAGGCATCATCCGTTCTCCCTCTTCTTCGGCAGTCCCGGAAATTGCTGTTTCGACGTTCTTCCATGCAGAATTTTCCCTGAAAGAACTGCCTCCAGACTTCAAGTATTTCCTTTTCCTCCGTCACCAGCCTCCCTTGTGTATCCTTAATGCTCCTCACAGGCTTTGACTTTTTTCCTCTCAAGGCCTTGGTGATGTACCAGAACTTCCTTTCGTTTTCCCTATAGTTTTGCTCTAGTTCTCGGCCAAACTCCTCCCAGGTCTTCATTTTCGCAGATTTGACTACTTTTTTGACCTGATTCCTGTTCCTAACATATTCTTCCCAGTGAATGCGTAGTTTTGTCCTGTTGTATGTTTTCCAGGACTCCTTCTTGAGCTTCACTACCCTTTTAACCTCGTCATTCCACCATTTTGTCTTCTTGGTCGAAGGCCTTATTTTCTGGGTGTTACATACTTCGGTCGCAGTGTCGAGTATGCACTTCTTTATTTCACTCCAAAGAATGTCCAGCTCACTGTCTGCGTTTACTTCCTGGAGGCGTCTCTCGAGCAATGTCCGATATTCCTCCTGTTTCGCTTCTATTCTCAACTTGCCCACATATATCCGGCTGTACGCTTTGCTGAACCTCTTTCTTGGTCTGACTACTCTTGTATTTGCAACAAGAAGTTTGTGGTCTGTACTCAGTTCTGCGCCCCTTACTACTTTAATATCAGTGACGAACCTTCGGAGATCTCGGTCTATTATGAAGTAGTCTATAATACTTTCTCTCAAGCCATGCTCTCCTCTACTCTCAAATGTAATCTTATGGACCCTTTTGTGTTTAAACCACGAGTTGCCTATGAGCATGTTATTCTCAACACAGAATTCTATAAGCCTTTGTCCATTACTATTATGTGTATTTTCACCTCCCCAGGGGCCCATTACGCCATGTGCATTAATGTTGTTACTTCCCGTTCTAGCATTAAGGTCTCCACAGATAATTACCAATCTGTTTTTGTTTCTGGTATTGTCAACTGTCCTTTGGAGGTCCTCATAGAATTGGTCCTTGTCAAATACTCCAGCGTCTTCAACTGGGGCATACACTTGTATAGCGGTAACCTTGCCAGCTGACAACTCTATATCCATTGCGATTATTCTTGATGAAATTGGTTCCCAGGATTCAACTCTACTATACATTTCCTCACTCATCACGAAGGCAACTCCTTCCTTCGCTCTTTCTCTCATGGTAACACCGGAGTACAATAAATTGTATCCGTCAGGCAATGTTCGGTGTCCACTTCCTCTCAATCCCATTAAGTCAACCTTATAGGATTTCATTTCCTCAACCAACTCCTTTTCTTTTCCTGTGAGTGATCTTATGTTCCAAGTGGCTAAACGTAAGTCCTTATCCCTGCCGCGTCTGTAACCATTAGGCTGTCCAAATCCGAGGCTGCTTTGATTCGGTTATACTCCATTACAAGTGATTAGGCCAGTGATGGAGGCCCCTTACCCAGGGACAACAGGTTCCTGGCTTTATTCAGGAGCCAGGGACCTTAGACAGGTTGCCTTCGCTACGGCTGAGGAGCCCCATCTACCCCTCGCAGTTCATCAGCCTTTCTGCTGGTCTCCAGCTCTGCCTGATGATGCCTAGTCATGGACCCAGCCGACACCTACTGTCTTCGGCTCCATGTCAGTACTGGTGCTACTGCTGCCTCACACCAGGGATATTTATCGGCTTCCCAGTCTAGATCCGCCGTGTTCTGTCGAGAGCAGGGCCACCTCTAGCAGGATGCGGTTCTTCACCGCGCACGGACGGTCTTGGGTGTAGCTTCCTTAAGACCTCTCCATATGGCTCATAGTCTCTCCGCTAATCCCCTGATGCTGAAGGGGGATCAATCCACAGGTCAACCCTGTAGAAGGTACTACCCCTCTCAGCCCCTTCACCCCCTAAAAAAGTAAAAATTGGGAAAAAGTTATTAAATGAAGTGCCCCCTCCGTTTGACCAATTTTGATGAAATGTTGGCTGTCACATCTTTGGCATATACATACGTCAAATACCCAGTTTAATCAAAATCTTTAAAGCCGTTTTTGAGTAAATAAAAAAAAAAACACATGAAAATGATACAAAATTTATTAAGTAAAGTCCCCCCTCCGGTTGATCAATTTTGATGAAATTTTTAGTCATATCTCGGGCATATTAGTACATCAAATACTTAGTTTAATCACAATCCTTAGAGCCGTTTTTGAGAAAATCGAAAAAAACGTAAAAATTTATTAAATAAAGTATCCCCACCCTTTGACCAATTTTGATGAAATTTTTGCTGTCACATCGCGGGCATATACGTACATTAAATACCCAATTTCAGGTTCACCCGGTTAATAGTTTTTGAGCTAGTCTGTTCACACACACACACACACACAGACCATTTCGCGGGACTTGGTTATTTCGACTCAGGGGACTCCAAAACGTGTATTTCCGTTGAAAACCGGAATTCGAAATTTTTCACGATCGCAATACTTCCACTTACTATATATTTCATATATAGGTAAGTGAAAGTAAAAATGGATATTTTTTACAAGAACTAAGCGTTTGATAAAATAATATCATATATCCATGTGAAAAAATCACAAAAAATAAGTTTTTAATATCTTAGCGCCCTCCCCCTTACTCAAACTTAAAAATAATTGCTATTCCTGATAAATATAAGATCATAATGCAATACGCTAATGTGAGGGGTTAGACCGGGTGATCATGAAGAAATGTTTGAATTTGTCAATGTCAATTAAATATAGTTTGGATTTAACGAGCCTTCCACCACACTCTCATTTTTTACGGTAATAGAAATGAAAATATTTTGTATTTATATAGTTCGGAAATGGCGTATAAAAAACCAAACCATCTAAATTCGAAATTTCGAATACAGATTCAAATAAAAGATAGTTTATTCGAATTATCATTCAATAGAACTAAAAGTATTTGAAGAACTATCTTCTGGTTCGAATTCATCAAACATCGAATACAGATAGTTTTTCATTCGAAATTAGAATATTTGAAAAGTATTCGATTTTCGAATAGTTATCTAGATAAATTAAAATACCATCTGTTTTTGCATCTAGATAGTTTTTTATTTAGATATTGCCCAACTCTGTTCATACATACATTCACATTTGAATTTACTTCTTAAATAAACATATACCTTTTATTAATATAAAAACTGAAAACATCAATGAGCTTCTAGTTGATAAAAACCATCTCGATCGTTTAAAAGTTCTAGAACTTTTACTAGAATAGAACTAACTATTCATTGGCGTGTCTGGATCATTTGGGTCCGGGCTGGATTTATTACCGTTTTATATTATTTAAATATATTATAAAAATTGTTATCACTACAAGCCAGTTATTGCAAGTATATTTCAACTTTTAGGCTACTATCTAAGACTACTACTGTCATTTTATAAGCTTGCATTGATATTACTTTATGTATTTATAATTTATATAAACACACTTATTTATAAACTCAACAGCAAAAAAAACCGGACACTCACTTTATCCCTCATAATTCCAGTAAATTCTATTTGATTTTTAATTTGTGGTTATGGTTACTTTCTTTATAGGTCACTTCAACAAAATCTACCAAAAATTTAAAAAAAAATTATTAATAATTGTGTACAATGTAGGAAAATAATTTTTTTTCACTTTTTCAGAAGCTCATAAGTATTCATTTTTTAAACTTTTATTATAGGTACGGCCTCCTAATATCTCGTATCGCCCCCTCTTGCACGGGTGAGTGCTCTCATCCTGTTAGGCATAGAAGAAATCAAATTTTGGATTAGTTCCTCTGGCACAGCACCCCATTCTTCTTAAACAACAATTTTTAGCTCATTTACATTACTAGGGGGTGGATGACGATTCCTAACACGTCTCCCTAAATTATCCGACAAATGTTCTATTGGATTCATATCGGGAGATCGTGTAGGCCAGTCCAAAACTGAAATTCCCACCCATTAAGTACTGAGAAGTCGTCATTTGACTGCTTCCGAAGTCCACGACAGACTTAAAATGGTGTGGAATACCCATATCAGCACAGATACTGTACGGCGGAGACCGAGGGAGCAAGGGCAAGCAGTGAGGCGCCCTGAGGTAGGTTGCCTACTCCTGGAAAGACATAGGAGAAAACGCCGATTATTCGCTGGCCGGCATCTAAATTGGCCTTTCGAACAATGGGGGGCTATTCTGTTCTCGGTTTGATCTGTACCGCTCAGAGGGTCGTGTCAGAGTGTGGAGATGACCAAGGGAGCAATTTGATCAATGCACCCTGCGCGAGTCACAGCCTTTCTAAAGGCAATCAGGTATGGTTTGGGAAGGAATAAATTTCCATGCCCGAACTGAACTGTTTTTTATTGAAAATGGGGCACCTGACTGGTGTACCTGAAACAAGTACATTGAGGAAGTACTCATCGAGGCTGTTATTCCATTCGCCCCATTTATTGGTGATCAGTTTATTTTAATGCTCGCCCGCATACTGCAGGTATAGTCAGCGAATACTTGGAGCAGATGGGAATTTCAGTTTTGGACTGGCCTGCACAATCTCCTGATATGAATCCAATAGAACACTTTTAGGTTAATTGAGGGAGACGAGTTAAGAATCGTCATCCATCCCCTAGTAATGTAAATGAGCTAAAAATTGTTCTTCGAGAAGAATGGGATGCTGTGCCAGAGGAACTAATCCAAAATTTGATTTCTTCTATGCCTAACAGGATGAGAGCACTCACCCGTGCAAGAGGGGGCGATACGAGATATTAGGAGGCCGTACCTATAATAAAAGTTTAAAAAATGAATACTTATGAGCTTCTGAAAAAGTGAAAAAAAATTATTTTCCTACATTGTACACAATTATTAATAATTTTTTTTTACTTTCACTTACCTATATATGAAATATATAGTAAGTGGAAGTATTGCGATCGTGAAAATTTTCGACTTCCGGTTTTCAACGGAAATACACGTTTTGGGGTCCCCTGAGTCAAAATAACCAAGTCCCGCGAAATGGTCTGTGTGTGTGTGTGTGTGTGTGTGTGTGTGTCTGTGTGTGTGTGTGTGTGTGAACAGACTAGCTCAAAAACTATAAACCGTGCGAACCTGAAATTGGGTATTTAGAGTATGTATATGCCCGCGATGTGACAGCAAAAATTTCATCAAATTTGCTCAAAGGGAGGGGGTACTTTACTTAATAACTTTTTAAGTTTTTTTCGATTTTCTCAAAAACGGCTCTAACGATTTTGATTTAACTGAGTATTTGATCTATTGATATGCCCGAGATATGACTGTAAAAATTTCATCAAAATTGATCAACCTGAGGGGGGACTTTACTTAATAAATTTTGTATCATTTCCACGTGTTTTTTTTATTTACTCAATAACGGTTTGAACGATTTTGATCAAACTTGGTATTTGATGTATTTATATGCCCGAGATATGACTGTAAAAATTTCATCAAAATTGATCAACAGGAGGGGGGACTTTAATTAATAAATGTTGTCCAATTTTTACCTTTTTGATCGATTATCTCAAAAACGGCTTTAACGATTTTTATCAAATTCGTTATGTTTAATGAAAATTAGTTGTTATTTAATATCAGGTAAGCTTTATCATTATTAAAATGTTCTGAGGGGGCTTAAATGGGGAAGGGGCTTTTTTTGTTTTTCTATAAAGTACCTTTGTTTTAGTTTATATTGGGAAATTAACTGTCTCTCATCACGCTTAAAAATAAGAAACGGCTAAATATGATATATGAAGAGAATCAAGTAAACATATACAGGAGAAAAAAAGAAAAATATTCCGTCAACTCATAAAACACCTTGAGCTCACGCATGCGCCGTACGCCTTTAATGACAAACCAATGCGTTATAATTAAACTGTTTTGTTCATTTGATAAGTGGCAATTAACAAAACGCATTAATTTCTAATCTTAGTAAGTTGGTAAGTGAAAGTTGTGAGTTGCGCGCACGCACGCGATTTTTTACTTTCACTTACCTATATATGAAATATATAGTAAGTGGAAGTATTGCGATCGTGAAAAATTTCGACTTCCGGTTTTCAACGGAAATACACGTTTTGGGGTCCCCTGAGTCCAATTAACCAAGTCCCGCGAAATGGTCTGTGTGTGTGTGTGTGTGTGTGTGTGTGTGTGTGTGTGTGTGTGTGTGTGTGTGTGTGTGGGGGTGTGTGTGTGTGTGTGTGTGTGTGTGTGTGTGTGTGTGTGTGTGTGTGTGTGTGTGTGTGTGTGTGTGTGTGTGTGTGTGTGTGTGTGTGTGTGTGTGTGTGTGTGTGTGTGTGTGTGTGTGTGTGTGTGTGTGTGTGTGTGTGTGTGTGTGTGTGTGTGTGTGTGTGTGTGTGTGTGTGTGTGTGTGTGTGTGTGTGTGTGTGTGTGTGTGTGTGTGTGTGTGTGTGTGTGTGTGTGTGTGTGTGTGTGTGAACAGACTAGCTCAAAAACTATAAACCGTGCGAACCTGAAATTGGGTATTTAGTGTATGTATATGCCCGCGATGTGACAGCAAAAATTTCATCAAAATTGCTCAAAGGGAGGGGGTACTTTATTTAATAACTTTTTAAGTTTTTTTCGATTTTCTCAAAAACGGCTCTAACGATTTTGATTAAATTGAGTATTTGATCTATTTATATGCCCGAGACATGACTGTAAAAAATTCATCAAAATTGATCAACTGGAGGGGGGGCTTTACTTAATACATTTTGTATCATTTTCACGTGTTTATTTTTATTTACTCAAAAACGGTTTTAACGATTTTGTTCAAACTGGGTATTCGATGTATGTATATGCCAAAGATGCGATAGCCAACATTACATCGAAATTGATCAACCTGAGGGGGGAATTTACTTAATAAATTTTGTATCATTTTCACGTGTTTTTTTTATTTACTCAAAAAAGGCTTTCACGGTTTTGATCAAACTGGGTATTTGATGTATGTATATGCCAAAGATGTGATAGCCAACATTTCATCAAAATTGGTGAAAACGAGCGGGCACAGCATTTCATATTTTTTTCCAATTTTTACCTTTTTTTCGAGGATATCAAAACCGGCTTTAACGATTTTTATCAAATTCGCAATGTTTAATGAAAATTAGGCGTTCTTTAATATCAGGTAAGCTTTATCATTATTAAAATGTTCTCAGGGGGCTTTTTTTTGGGGTGGGGTTGGGGCCTTTTTTGTTTGTTTGTTTTTTATAAAGTACCTTTGTTTTTGTTTATATGGTGAAAATAACTGTCTCTCGTTAAGCCTAAAAATAAGAAATGGCTAAATATGAGATATGATAAAAATAAAGAAAACATAAAGAGGAGAAAAAATTTCTAATCTAAGTAGGTTGGTAAGTGAAAGTTGTGTGTTGCGCGCACGCACCAGATTTTTTTTAATTTCTGGTAGATTTTGTTGAACACCAGTCAGGTGCCCCATTTTCAATAAAAAACAGTTCAGTTCGGGCATGGAAATTTATTCCTCCCCAAACCATACCTGATTGCCTTTAGAAAGGCTGTGACTCGCGCAGGGTGCATTGATCAAATTGCTCCCTTGGTCATCTCCACACTCTGACACGACCCTCTGAGCGGTACAGATCAAACCGAGAACAGAATAGCCCCCCATTGTTCGAAAGGCCAATTTAGATGCCGGCCAGCGAATAATCGGCGTTTTCTCCTATGTCTTTCCAGGAGTAGGCAACCTACCTCAGGGCGCCTCACTGCAAGCCCTTGCTCCCTCGGTCTCCGCCGTACAGTATCTGTGCTGATATGGGTATTCCACACCATTTTAAGTCTGTCGTGGACTTCGGAAGCAGTCAAATGACGACTTCTCAGTACTTAATGGGTGGGAATTTCAGTTTTGGACTGGCCTACACGATCTCCCGATATGAATCCAATAGAACATTTGTCGGATAATTTAGGGAGACGTGTTAGGAATCGTCATCCACCCCCTAGTAATGTAAATGAGCTAAAAATTGTTCTTCGAGAAGAATGGGATGCTGTGCCAGAGGAACTAATCCAAAATTTGATTTCTTCTATGCCTAACAGGATGAGAGCACTCACCCGTGCAAGAGGGGGCGATACGAGATATTAGGAGGCCGTACCTATAATAAAAGTTTAAAAAATGAATACTTATGAGCTTCTGAAAAAGTGAAAAAAAATTATTTTCCTACATTGTACACAATTATTAATAATTTTTTTTTACTTTCACTTACCTATATATGAAATATATAGTAAGTGGAAGTATTGCGATCGTGAAAATTTTCGACTTCCGGTTTTCAACGGAAATACACGTTTTGGGGTCCCCTGAGTCAAAATAACCAAGTCCCGCGAAATGGTCTGTGTGTGTGTGTGTGTGTGTGTGTGTGTGTGTGTCTGTGTGTGTGTGTGTGTGTGAACAGACTAGCTCAAAAACTATAAACCGTGCGAACCTGAAATTGGGTATTTAGAGTATGTATATGCCCGCGATGTGACAGCAAAAATTTCATCAAATTTGCTCAAAGGGAGGGGGTACTTTACTTAATAACTTTTTAAGTTTTTTTCGATTTTCTCAAAAACGGCTCTAACGATTTTGATTAAATTGAGTATTTGATCTATTGATATGCCCTAGATATGACTGTAAAAATTTCATCAAAATTGATCAACCTGAGGGGGGACTTTACTTAATAAATTTTGTATCATTTCCACGTGTTTTTTTTATTTACTCAATAACGGTTTTAACGATTTTGATCAAACTTGGTATTTCATGTATTTATATGACCGAGATATGACTGTAAAAATTTCATCAAAATTGATCAACAGGAGGGGGGACTTTACTTAATACATGTTGTCCAATTTTTACCTTTTTGATCGATTATCTCAAAAACGGCTTTAACGATTTTTATCAAATTCGTTATGTTTAATGAAAATTAGTTGTTATTTAATATCAGGTAAGCTTTATCATTATTAAAATGTTCTGAGGGGGCTTAAATGGGGAAGGGGCTTTTTTTGTTTTTCTATAAAGTACCTTTGTTTTAGTTTATATTGGGAAATTAACTGTCTCTCATCACGCTTAAAAATAAGAAACGGCTAAATATGATATATGAAGAGAATCAAGTAAACATATACAGGAGAAAAAAAGAAAAATATTCCGTCAACTCATAAAACACCTTGAGCTCACGCATGCGCCGTACGCCTTTAATGACAAACCAATGCGTTATAATTAAACTGTTCTGTTCATTTGATAAGTGGCAATTAACAAAACGCATTAATTTCTAATCTAAGTAAGTTGGTAAGTGAAAGTTGTGTGTTGCGCGCACGCACCAGATTTTTAAATTTCTGGTAGATTTTGTTGAAGTGACCCTATAAAGAAAGTAACCCTAACCACAAATTAAAAATCAAATAGAATTTACTGGAATTATGAGGAATAATGTGAGTGTCCGGTTTTTTTTGCTGTTGAGTTTATAAGTTTTGGTTTCGGCCCGGAACCAGGTCCATGGCCGAAATTCGGTTTCGGCTAAAAATTTGGTTTTGGTCGGTCAATAGTCTCGACCCTTTGATCCTTACAACTGTGAAGGATGGATTCACCACTCGCTTCAGAGAACTTAGGAGCAATGTTGTCCATGATTCTCGAAACAAATAACCGTTAACGAGTGACGATGATATTCACCTTTTCCTGGAACGATTTTCCAAAGTTAATGATTAACTTACTCATGACACTCTACTGACAGTCGATCGGAGCAAATAGGAAATACGAAGAACTAGTGCTAAGTTCAACAAAAGTTACACCTTTCTAGCAGTGGTGTTTGTTGAAAAAATAGGGGGAGTGGTATTGACCAGGGGGGAGGATCCGACCTATCATACTGACGACAGAGTGATGTTTGTGGTGTTCGGGTACTGCTAAAAAGAAAACTTATTAGCATTATTAGATATTTTAATCGGATTTGCATTATTCATTAACATAATTCAAATCAAGGTACTTAATTTTTTCTTTATATTACTTAATTTTTATATATATATTTTTTTTTGATTATTTTTTTTTTTTTTGGAGGGCGGGGGGGAAATTTCACCTGCACTCGCTTTATATACAACCAATAATCACCAACAACACATGGTTGTACGAAAATATATACATTAATATCCATCCCAATTTGATAGTTAGTTAATGGAAATATTCAAAGACTAATCTCAATTCATCATACTATTTTTAGCTCATTACAGGAAATGACGGACAAACCAAATCCAAGTTTTAGGTTATTTTTACTAGCCACCGTGGAGCGGGTGAAGAAACTAAAGTAAAAGGTTGCCAAAAAAACTAAGACCGTTCTGATAATGTTGTTGATCTCCGAACATTAGAATCATATGTTCCTCACTTATAACACCATTTCTTATCCATCATGAATTAAATCGTCATTTTATTGAACAAAGTAATAAATTTGCATTTAAAAATGTCAATCTCTCAAGTAATGAGATGCTTTTCCAATCAAGGAAAACTAAACACTGAGGTATAATCGAAATTCACAAATATTACTTAAATAGTTTCATCGAAGGTGTATTTGGTGAATTTTTGTAATAAACCGGCGATGGAAGCAATATCTAGACCGTACCTTTCTGAAATGAAATATGTTTTTACTCATGTTTTACCACTCATTTACTTAAAAAGGATTTCAAGATACTCGGTTTTAATTCCGAATATTCATGTTGACAATGAAGAAGATATAAAATCTTTGTTAAAGGATGGATATAACAGTACTCCGAAAGTATAATGACGATTCCGCCTATAAAATTTTGCGGAATTGATTTTATTGAGCTGGTCGTCTAAAGGTCTATGGGATCTAAAAGTCCCATCCTTCAGATGTCAGATACTCGTTAAAGATCCCTATCCTAATTATACATAGATACAAGGCAAACAATAAGATTCCCACTGTAGCATCCTCCGATTCGCCTTTGTAGCATAAAGTAACGTGAAATAGTTTACAAATTTTGCTAGGATATTAAATCGTGATAATGATTTATTAGTTATGTTACTTACCTAGGATACTTACGTATAAGAATTTATTAAGTTTTTCTTGTATTTTTTTATTTATTCTTTA
This sequence comes from Aelia acuminata, assembly GCA_911387785.2. NCBI lineage: Eukaryota > Metazoa > Arthropoda > Insecta > Hemiptera > Pentatomidae > Aelia > Aelia acuminata. The sequence continues at coordinate 74,387,069 of OU426981.1, read as the reverse complement.
CTTCGAACATTACTCCGGCCCACAGTTTGTTTTTCACACTGATGCTACTATTATAACACCTTTAACTAGTTATGGTTTTTTAATATTTTATTTTATTGGTTTATTCTGGTTTCTCACTATTAATTCAAATAATCTGTTTAGTATCAGAATTTAACAAGAGCATTGCTTGGTTGCGCTACAGATACCAAATCTACAGATCAAATGGATCAATTACCTCCCAGAATTTTTGAAAATGTTTTATTTTTCATACAAAATTTTATTTATTTATTTGTTACTTTTCTAGGACCGGAAACGATCCGGAATGAGTCTTCAACCTAATATATCATCACTGGACTGAGGTAAAATATAGTAAAACTTCTATCAACCATCACTCGTTTTTACTAAAAATAAGTAAACCGTCACATTAAAACTAAAAACATTTTTCGATGTGGTATTTGAAGAAAAAAGGAGAGTAGAAAAAAATACGTGACGTATATTAATGCGATATGTACTTAGTGAATGCATAACATGTGCAGAAGGTGTACCTAGATCAGTCCGCTTTCCTATTAAAATTTTCGAATGGCATATGTCGGAATTAAAAACAAGAAAGAAACATACGAAGTGAACACACAGTACTCTTATTTATTTATAAAAAATAACAGGACTTTATTAAATTAGTATAATAAAGACTGTTATATTAGAAATTTTTGAAAAAAATATAAGCGTAAATTTATACCACCAATAATTTGTTTCTCGACATTATGGGTTTTTCTCGACATTTTACTTTCACTTACCTATATATGAAATATATATAAAATATATAAAAATATAAAAAATTTGTGGTATAAATTTACGCTTATATTTTATATATATATATATATATATATATATATATATATATATATATATATATATGTATATACATATATATATATATGTATATACATATATACAGGTGAGTAAGGATATGCCTGATTAACTGCCGCAGACAAGGAAATCAAGTTTTGTGGAGTGGAAAGATTATTGACTTATTCTAAAATTTTCGCTGTACTTCCATAACATTTCCATTAAAATGTGGGAATGACTGACGTGTCCTTTCCTTGTGAGTTTAAAATATCATAGTGCAAAACATTATTCCAAGATATTGGTGTAAAATGCAATACATACAAATAAAGCAATAAATCTAATAATAATAAACCTATGTCGTGTTCGTTTCACTATTTGCCTATAACTCAAGAACAGCTGGACCAATTTTCATAACTTTTGATTTGTTGGACTCGCCTTTGCTCCGATATACCAAGTAGCAAAGTATAAAAATGTAGAACAAATTGAAGTAAATGCAGGCTGCAGCCCCCATTTATAACTGGCTGGATCCGCCTTTGATGTGATTCCATTTCCAAATTTTTAAGACATCTTTAAATCAGTTTAAGAAACTTCTATTGCAATAATTTAGATATACTCATGATATCTTTTGATGTTTGAAAATTGCGTTTATATTGTTTATTTATAAATTTAAATTTTTTATTAAGTACTTACATTTTATGTTGTATGTTTCAAAAATTTAAATATTTTATCTTTTGTATTATATATAGTCAATATAGTCAGCTTTTATTATCCCCTATGTGAAAGTGCAAGTTTTGCCCATAAAATTTGTAAAATATAAAAATAAAAAAAATATGTATATACGAGTATATATATATATATACCAGTTTGGTACCACAAATATTCAATTTCAATTTAATTTTATTTTTATATCTATTCTTCTAAATATATTTTTTATAATAATTTAAAGCGTTACAGAAGGCTTGTTTAACGTTTGATGGAAAACTTCTTATTGATTCTGATTTTCTGACCGATGACAAAAATATTTACGCTGCTGGTTCATTGACGAGATATAAAAAAAAATACTACTGCGATCATTACAATCATGAAAATTATTCACCGCACGAGATTGGAGCCGAGGTTCATTATTAATTATTTATTATGTATTAATTATAAACCGAGTAAATATGAACTGTTCAACTGTCTATTATACATAAACTTATTGTTATTTAAAGTAAGAGCGGTTTCCAAATGAAGGATAGACTCTTCTGCGCACATTCACAATTTCTTTAAAATTTCTACCTTCTAGAAGAATCTACCTATTTTCCTCTAATTCTTTTCACAACAACATTGTTTCTTTTCTCTCTTATAGCACATACAATTTTTGTGTGAAAAGATTTTTATTGAACTGTTGAAAACTAAAATACATTCCAACAAGAGCTTCCGCAGGATTTGTTCAGGAGAAGCAGGGTGGTAAAATTTTTGTATAGGGGGAGGGGAGGCAGGCTGCTAAATTTCTTATAGCAGGGGGGGGGGGGGGTTTAGGTATTCTGACTATCCCCTTAATATCCCCTTTAGGGATGATGTTAAAAGTTTCGGCAGTGAGTTGATTTTCAGAATCATCTAACTCCTGTATGTATATATATATATATACAGGCGTTAGATGATTCTATATATATATATATGTAATGTTCTTATGCTTCAATAAATAACTTTAATCCTTTTTTGTCCATACAAGGTAAATTTACTAAACATTAATCACAAAACAAAACATTTAACATTAAGCTTTTGTTTCTCATAAATTTCAGGGGGGGTTGCTATAGGTTCAAGGTCGCCTAATTTATGCCAAATGCGATAGCCAGATAACCATTATAATAATAAATCATGCTGATAATATTTCATTGGTAATTAACATTAATATACTTGAAGGATATCGGAATTAATATGATGCAACCATTGCTGAATATAAAATTAGGTCAACATAAGCTGGCTTATAATTACATGTTTATGGTATGTATTCATTGATTTATTACGAAAAATTAAACTTTTTTAATTTTCAGAATATCAAATACTATAATCACAATTGATATCTGATTAGTTAAGATCTATACTTCAGTTAAAAAAACAAAACTAGCGGAGAATAGGTACATTTCTGAATTACGATAATAGGAAACAAGAATGGGTTGTGAGGGTCTTAACATTTTGTCTTATATGGTTTATGGTAGAATATCATTGAATTATTTCTAACATAGCACAATCATCTTAAAAAAATATGACATTTAATAGATTCTATTAATCTGAGTAAAATTTAAATAAACAAACCTGGTCAGGTGACACTTATTTAGGCAGCATAATGAGCTTTGTTATATCACAAAATCATAAATAAAAATTATATTAAAAATAATGATTCATTTATTGAGTTTTTGAAGTATTAAATGGTTAAATAAAATAGACATTTCATAAACACATGTAATAGGAGTAATTATTTATAGATGAAGGAGAATAAAATTTCAATATGTTGTGAGCATTTCAGGATATTAAATTTTGTAGTTTAGTGTGCAAATTACATAAAAATAGTTAAATATTTTTTATAATGAATTTGGGTTGCGTTTACTATTACCTCGGCACTGGAAAATCTGCTGTTTAGTAAATAGCCAATGGAGAGAGGGTTAGGTTGTCTTGTCAGGGTACAATTAAAGTCACGATGTATTGCTCCATTAAACACAATCGTATTTTAGCTATAAATACTAAAGCTGTTGCTAAAGGTATGTTGTTTTAATCCCTACATATCGGCATATAGCTACTGTTATTGTAATTATAACCTTTCTTACCATCCTCGCAACTTTATTTTATTGTCAACCCCTAAACCTCTAATAAGATTGTAAAAAATGCCGTTTAGAGTTTGTTTTTTTGGTCATCAACTTTGGGTTTAATATAATTTTCCAGCTGAAAGTCATCTCCCTTATTATCATAAACTTATTCCAATATTGCTTACATTGTTGAAACCTTATTTCCTTTAATTAATATAGTTTGTCTGGAATTAAAATTGATTTTTATTTCAGGAACAAGATTTAAGAAATCATATCTGACGAAACTTTGCCCTATTTGTTCTCCCTTGCCACAAAATTTGGCTAGAGGTTTGGTTTCCTCTTGTAACAGTTATAAATTTCCAAATTATGACTATGAGCAAAAATTGTGTGGATATAGGCCTCAGAAGATCACCATTCCATTCATCAGTTACACCCCTTATTCAAGGAGTTTTCATAGTAATATGGTATTATTAAGTTCAGAACCTCTTAAGCCATCATCAAAAGTTGAAGAAACTGTACATGCATTGAAAGAAAAAGCTAAAGAACAATTAAAGTCCGAAGCAGTTGCATCACCAGTTGAAAAATCCACAGCAGTTGCAACTCCACGTAAATCTTTGAAACAGAAAATTGTGGATGAAATCGTCCATTACTATCATGGCTTCAGACTGCTTTTTATTGATATGAATGTTTCAAGGAAGTTAATCTGGAGAGTTCTAAATGGGAAACAGCTTACTAGAAGAGAACACAAGTTGGTAAGTAAATTATAAGTGCTTTTTATAGTTTACACGTAACTATGATATTGATTTTTTGTCCCATCTTTTAGCTTGTCAGAACGGTTGGTGATATGTTTCGATTAATCCCATTTTCTGTATTTATCATTGTACCTTTTATGGAGTTGGCTTTACCTATATTTATTAAGTTATTTCCTGGTATGTTACCGTCAACATTTCAAACCTCATCTGATAAGGTAAGTTTTATTTCAAAATTTTTATTTTATCATTGAGTTGAATGCTATAATTTAATACATTTAACCACATAGGAGGACAAAATCAAGAAGAATTTGAAAGTGAAATTAGAAATGACTAAGTTTTTGCAACAAACTTTAGATGAGATGGCTGTATCAAGTAAGGGGCATTCTTCGACAGCTGCTAAAGAATTTGCAGAATTCTTTCAAAAGGTAAGTGGCACAATGTATGAACCAAAATATATTGTATTATCAGATTTGTATTATACTAATTGTGGATTTACTTCTTTGTAAGGGCTGTGGACAAATGCCAAAGCATGAAGTAATCCGGAAAGGTTATATTTACTTTAAAACTTCCACCATCTAAATTTGTCTCTTCTTCTTTATTCATTTTAAGCCAGAAATGACTTTCTCTTGGTTTAATTAAATGTTTTATAAAACAAATTATTTACTCTTATGATAAGGAATTTCCTGTGTGTTTGTTTCACCAGACAGCTTGGTGCCTTATAATTCTGCTGTGATGTTAAATTTAATCACATTTTTATTTAATAAAATTAATTTTAATAATTGGCAATCAAATGACCTTGTTTTTCCTTAGGTAAAATAAATACATATTGCTTATTCATGGATGCTTGATATATAAAAAATGATAGTGTTCCTGGTTTAGAAAAAATGGTTAAATTTTCCATTAAGAGTTTATTTAAATAGTCCATGGCCATCCTATTGGTCATGATTATACATAATTTTATCTATTATTATTTGATAATATTTTCTGTAAAAATTCTTCTTATGAAATAGCAGTAGTTACAAAGAAATATAATTTCTAAATTTAAAAACACTTTTAAAAAATGTAAAATTGGGAATATTTTCTTCAATCATTCCCAATATTGAGTTGTTTTTTTTTTTTAATTTACTCATGCTAATGTTTTAAAAATTGAAGTAAAAGCCTGCTGTATTCTGATAAAAGCCTTAAATGGTATTATGATAATTTTTTTTTTTGTAGTATTGCTTAATATTTTTAAAGTTTGCGTTTTGTTTTAACCTGATTTTTTTTCCTTTTAATTTATTTATTAATATTATATTTTTATTTTTTAGTCCTGTGCTATTTTTTGATCTATTCAGCATTTATTGTAATTATAATAAAGTTTTATCAAAGCAATGGCTGCTACACTATTTAAATTGCTATATTTACTTTAAAAAATGTTAAGATAACATTTTTTGGGCCACTGGACCATATTATTATCAAACAAATAGTAATCATTAAGTTTTTTTAATCATTTTTCATAAACCTGATATTAATAAAACCATTATAAAAAAAAATTAAACAAACTACTTAATAGTATTGTTTGAGGATTCTTTTATTGATCACATTAAAAAATGCAGATGTAAAGTTAATAGGTCTATTTACTAAAGGTAACAGAAAAAAAGTCATATAAATTCATTACTTCATTAGAATAAATGTAAAGGAATTCTTTTATGAATTCCTTAATGTTTTACCTCTTGTTTATTAATCTCTATTAAGTTTGCTGCATGAAATGAAAATATATTATTTTTTTAAATGAAAATATTGCTTTACAATTAATATTTAATTTTACTAAATTATTAAAATAAAATTTAATATTTTTTTTTTTTTTTATAAAAATAACATTTATAACAGCAATTTAAATATTGTTGATATATTCTTTCATATTTATTGATTCTGATAGTTTAAATATATTTTTTTTAATTTTGTAGTTAGGCTTTTTTTGTTTGCTATTTTGTAGTACAAGTTGTAACTTCACTTATGTCTGTCAATTGTATTATAAGTAGTTTTGTCAATCGTATTTTAAGTATTATGTCCTTTGATTGTATTTTAAGTGTATATAAACATATTTCATATTAAACCAAAGATAAAATCCATTACAAGTATCGTAGTTTCTAACCAGTCAATATATTTTATATTGATCAATATAATTTTAACTTATAGATTCTTTAATTAATAGGAACTGTTAATTTACAGGTTCGGACCAGTGGAGCAATGACCACTTCAGAAGACATATTAAAGTTTTCAAAATTATTTGAAGATGAGATAACTCTAGATAACCTTCCCCGACCTCAGCTAATGGCTCTATGCCGGGTTATGGAAATGAATCCTATTGGTACTACTAACTTCCTCCGGTTTCAACTAAGGTTGAAGTTGAGGAGTCTTATCGCAGACGATAAGGTTGGTTATGAAATCCCTTAGTAGAGAAGTTACTATTGTCCTTGACTTATGTTATTTTGTACATTATTGCACTGCAGTCCTTTCCAGGATGAATGATATTTTCCAGATGATACAGAAAGAAGGTATCAACTCTTTAACGGTGAGCGAACTTCAAGCGGCATGCAGGGCCAGAGGTATGCGTGCTCTTGGAATTTCTGAAGAAAGGTTGAGAGCTCAGCTAGCTCAGTGGTTAGAATTATCTTTAGGAAAAAAGGTGCCACCATCTCTTCTTCTACTTACTCAGGTATAATTACAAATTATTTAATTTTTCTTAAAGTGTGTAAGGTCAAAGTCTTAGGTTTAGGAAAAATACAATTAAAAAGTTTGTTTTTTGGAAAATCAGTTGTTGTTTTTTGTTGATTTAGCATTTAACACTGTTGGTAATGACCTTAATATTTTTTTTTTTTTTATGCATCAAAACTTTAAAAAGTCTTGAAAGTCTGTAAATTTATGTGCAAATATTTAAAAATTGGTTTTTGTTTGGACTTAACACACTTAGCGATGCAAACACAGGCATAATAATATCCTCTGTGCAATATTAATATGCCGCCTTCAAAAACTGAAAAACATTATTTGATCTTGTTAGCTCTTATTGGCATATATGGACGAATCCACAAAAAATGGTTCTTCGCAAGTATTGGAGGCATATTTATGTAATTTTGCTATGGAAGTTATATTTATTGTTAGGATAAAAAATTACAAATACAAAATGTTGAACCTAATGATCAAAAACTTAACCTTGTAAAAAGGTCTTGTTTGTCCATTGTCATGGCTCCTGGCGGTAGAAATGCGAAGCAACACTTGGTTCCAAACTTCCTAAAAACCATTTAAAAAGGCCCTTATATTAAAAGTAACTTTTATACCAAATGTCATGAATGTGCCTATTATACTTAAAACCAAAATTTTGGGATTTGCTGGTTTGATGCATGTATACTTTAATTATTTTATGTTTTTTTTTAATTTTATTGACACTTTTATTCTTTCTTTGGTAGGCCTTTATGTTTCCTGACACTATCCCAACTGAACAGAAATTGGCTGCCACTATCCAGGCTCTTCCTGATGTAGTTGCTACAGCAACCAAAGCTGTTATAGGAGAAAGGGAAGGTAAAGTCGATTACAAGACCAAGATAGAAGTTGTTAAAGAAGAAATAACAAAGATAATTGAAGAGAGGAGAGAAATGCAAGATGAAGAAATAAAAACTCAGCAAAAGGCAAGTTATTAATTTTTAATTTTCTTTCATGGAGTAATTTTATCAGTATAATATTTTAGTCATACATTTTAAATATTTGTAGAGTGGCAAAGCTAAGTGATCTAAGTGCCAAAAATTCTTTCCCCGTTTTTTATACAAAAATGATCTAAAAGTCAAGGCCAATGCGGTGCGAAGTGATTTATCTCCCGATTGGTAGTATAAGTACTAATAAGGAGATAAATCACTTCGCACCGCATTGGCCTTGACTTTTAGATCATTTTTGTATAAAAAACGGGGAAATGAATTTTTGGCACTTAGATCCCTTAGCTTTGCCACTCTACATTTGTTGAAGATTAGATTATAATCATAATCAGTCCTCATTAAACAAGATTGAAGTTATTAAAAAAAAAAATTGATATTTAGACATTATCATACATAAAATTTTATTTGTATATCTATTATTATTATTGTAAATCTATAGTGGAATCCCAATAATTCGTATTGTCAAGGGACCAAAGATAAAATACAAATTATCGAGATATACCTATTAACGAAATTTTTTTTTTGAAACGAGATTTTGGTAAGTAGGGTCACAAAATATAAAATAACAAAATTAATACAAACATTTAGTACTATGAAGGATATAGGTAGAACAATCAAACATTAAAATTTTAATATAAAAAACGTTAATTTTTCCTTTACATCAACATCCAAAATGACAAATATAGTTAATAGTGTCCGACCGAAACCAAAATTTTAGCCGAAACCGAAACCAAATTTCGGCAAAAGACCTGGTTTCGGGCCGAAACCGAAACTTATTCACGTGTATGTATATAATATATGTAAGTGTGTCATATGTCTAGTTTAGCATTAACATCGATGAAAGCTCATAAAATTACAGTAATTTAACTCAGTTATCTTACAATACATGGCTATAGTGTAGAAGAGTGATAAGACAACTGTATCGCATCACGGCTCCTACTTCCTAGTACGGCTGGTCCCTGCGGTATGTTAGACCATACCCCCTTAACCAGTAGAGCCTTAAAAGTTGAAATAACAGGCTGATAATTATACATTCATTTATACTTATTAATTATACAAATTCATATTACCATATCGAAATAATAATTAATGTATTATATCTTTGCCATTATAAAGCGGTTGGAATACAAAATGATGGGCTATTGAATACGTAAAGCTGTATTTCAGAAGCTATTTAGTCTAATGAGTCAGTTTTGGTCTCAACTGTAAGCGGATACAATCAAGTTTAAAAATGTATAGAATAGTTTTACTTTCACTTAACTATACATGAAATACATAGTAAGGGAAAGTATTGCGATCATGAAAATTTTCGACTTCGGTTTTCAACGGAAATACACGTTTTGGGGTCCAAATAACCAAGTCCCGTGAAAGTGTGTGTATGTGTACAGACAAGCTCAAAAACTTTGAACCGTACGGGCCTGAATTTGGTTATTTGGTAAAGCTGTATCTCAGAAACTATTTAGTCTAATGAGTAAGTTTTGGTTTCAAATGTTAGCGAATGTAATCTAGTTCAAAAGTGTATAGAATAGTTTTTTTGTGGAAAACATTCCACTTCATTTCAAGGTGAAAACGGAAAAAAGTTTTTGGGGTGTTATTGGTGATCCAGTGGGGGGGGGGGGGGGCTGCAAAGATCGAAAAATTGGTTTTTGCATCTAGTCCTATTTCATACACGAACCTAGAACAAAACCTTCCACAACCACAACCATTAATTTTGCATCTACCACCATTAGATGCAACTTGAGCCCCCCTTTTTATAAGAAGGTTACTGAATAAAATATTTTTTTCTCTTTTGATTTGAAACTATGGACATGTCGGGTTGCTCCAACAACTAATTTAAGTTAAAGTATTTAGAATAAGTATTCTTATTTAATGTTAATGTTATTTTTTTTGAAAACAAATTTCATTATTAAAATAATTAAAAGCACAAAACTTAATGCTTAAAGTAAAGAATAAATGCTATTCTTTGCACTCAACTTAAAGAATTCTTTAAAACTGAACCTTCGGTCGGTCACTAATAGTTAATATATTTGCTAACCATTTTCGGAGGAATCAACAGCATAGTTTATTCTTTTTCTTTTTTCCCTGTTACTGTCTCAAGACTTCAATCCCAGCTACTGCTAAACCATCATGAAAATTGGGTCTTTTTAACCAATCAAACCAACCATCAATTGCTCAAAAATCCTTAATTCTCATATTTTATAGTATAGTAGTTACTTTAGCCTTCTCTTTTTTAAATGTTACCTCGAATTAGCAAGTTCAAATTATGTGATTGTGTCAACCATATTTTTAAATTATCTAGTTATAACATTATATCATTTTTGATACTCAAAATCAAAAGTTGTTTGTTAAGTGACAGTGAGTTCAAGGGGGAAAATAAATCTGGTGCGATTTTGTTTGTATTTGCTCTTTAAAGTACACTACATTTTTTTATAATAAAATAAAAGTTTTTATTCTGATAATTTGGCAGTGCAAGCATAATACTTAAAGTCATCTGATTTTTAATTCTATAAGTAGTTGTTGTAAACTTCATATAGTTACCATGAAACAAATAATTTCCATTAACTGAACAGAACATCTTTCATTATAAACATCGTCTGTCATTAAAGGCGTACTGCGCATGCGTGGGCTCAAGGTGTTTTATAAGTTGACGGATTATTTTTCTTTTTTCCTCCTATATATATATATTTGATTTTTACTTTCAGTTACCTATATGTTAAATATATAGTAAGTGGAAGTATTGCGATCGTGAAGAATGTCGACAAAACGGAAATACACGTTTTGGGGTCCACTGAGTCGAAATGACCAAGTCCCGCGAAATGGTCTGTGTGTGTGTGTGTGCGTGCGTGCGTGCGTGCGTGCGTGCTTGCATACTTCATATTTAGCTATTTCTTCTAAGGCAAAACGCGAGACAGATAATTTCTCTACATAAACAAAACCAAAGGTAATTTATAGGAAAACAAAAAAGGCCCCTTCCCCATTTAAGCACTCTCAGAACATTTTAATTATAATAAAGCTTACCTGATATTAAAGAAAACAATGATTCTCGTTTAACATTACGGTTTAATCAAAATCATTAAAGCTATTTTTGAGAAAATCGAAAAAAACTGTAAAAATGGGAAAAATGGTTATGAAATAAAGTGCCCCCTCTGTTTGATCAATTTTGATGGAATTTTTACTATGATATTGCGGGAATATACGTTGATCAAATACCCAGTTTTATCAAAATCGTTAAAGCCGTTTTGGAGAAAATAAAAAAAAAACAACTTAAAAAGGTATGTAATAAAGTACTCCCTCCATTTGACCAATTTTGATACACACAGACAATGAGCAGCCGCCATTCGGCTCTGTATACAATAATATACAGATATTATATATATGAAATATATAGTAAGGGAAAGTATTGCGATCGTGAAAAATTTCGACTTCTGGTTTTCAACGGAAATACACGTTTTGGAGTCCCCTGAGTCCAAATAACCAAGTCCCCTGAAATGTTGTGTGTGTGTGTGCGTGTGTTCGTGCAGTTGTGTGTGTGTGTGTGTGTGTGTGTGTGTGAGTGTGCGCGTGCGCGCGTTCGTGCGTGCATGCGTGCAAATAAATGAAATTTTCAACAATTACATAGAAAATTATATAATCAGACAACTTGGATTATTATGCTTGTATTGCCAAATTATCCCAAGAAAGACCTTTTATTTAATAATAATAAATAAATAAAAAAATAGTGTACTTTAGAGGGGAAATAAAAAACAAAAATAAGAAACAAATGTGGAAAAATATGTGACTCTGAAAAATGGCAATTAAAAAACACGTCAATTTCTAATCTACGTAAGTTGGTAAGTGAAAGTTGTGTGTTGAGCGCATCGCACCAGATTTTTTTTCATATTGGATTGTTATTCTTTCAAACCCCTGATGAAGGTGATAACCAGGGGAGATTGTAGTAAATTCACTGGTGCCTAGTGTTTATTTTTGACTGGTTAAGAGTAAACCTTTTATTAATGACTGCCAGAAAGATGGCAAAAATTATTGGATCAGAATAGACAATAATAATTAAATAAAAGATTAATTTAAGTCTAGAAAATTTTCTTTGATTCGCATTTAAAAAAAAACTAAATTACTTATCATTATTCCAATATTATAGTTTACATTTGATTAATTGATATGACAGACCCTGACATTCGACTTATTGTGCTTGATTCTCCTTTTCTGTTGGCTGGTAACAGCTGTATTGATTATATATCATTTAAAATGTTTTGTAACTGATTTTTTTCATGCAGCCACCTTATTGAGCGAGTCATTTTCATAGCTGATTTAATTTTTTTTTCCCCCCAAAAAAAATTGTATGCTAATTGAATTTTAATCAGATTCTTTTGTAAAACATACCTTAAATATTTTTATCAAAATTTAGTGTTTTAATATTTAATTGTTTGTCAATCAGGAAGCAGAAAAACTAAAAGAAGAAATAATGGTAGATCCTGCTCCGACTTTAATGGGCAAAGTGGACCCAGCGTTGAAGGCTATTGTAGATGACATCAAGAAGACTGCTATCAAAGAACAGCCCAAAGATGATGTAATATTATATATTTATATTTTTTTTGTTACCAATGCTACTCTAAGTATCAAGTATGGCTTGCAAAGTTGAATACTCTTTCATTTAGGAAATCACATCCAAAGATATTGCTGCTCTTGGTACTGCTGTTGAGCAGAAGTTGTTGTTTGAAAAGGAATCTTTAGCAGAATTGAGGCAAGAAATGCTGGAGTATGAAGAGGTAAATTTTGAAAAAAAATTATAATTGAATGGTATTTGTTCTTGATATCTTCTTTATAATTTTTTTTTTTTTTTATGATATTAGGATATAAATGATCTGAAGGGTGCCTTGAAAATGTCGAAGGAGTTTGAAGAAGTGAAGGAAACGAAGGCTGCTAAGAGGCTGTTTAAAAAAGTGAATAAATTGATTTCGAAAATGGACAATGTCCTAGCTAAACTCGAAGAAAACGAAAAACCTGCTGAGAAGAAAGAAGGGTAACGTGAAATTCAGATTTTCATGTGATTTTTATGTGGCCCAGTACATATCGGAACGCAGTGTACTGCCTCTTGGTTTAGTAGGAGATCGCTCATACTCATGAATTGAACCAGAAAATGCATTATTTTTATCCTCATTGTGTCTCAATGTGTGCTGGGCTCATGATCTTTTTTTAGTTTTTATAAAACTATAAACAGAACAAAAAAAAACATAAATCTTTTATGGATTAAATTTTCACTAATTTTTTCTGCATTATTAAGTTGAACAAATGTCGTAGGTTCTTATAAATATAATAGATTAACTAATTTAACCTATATAACTGTGTATGTCCAAACAAATTAGAGATTTGCTGAAAACTTGTTGGATTGCTAATTTATCTGTAAATTTTTCATATTTTATTTGCTGTTAATGAATAGTTTTATTCTTATTCAAGAATTCATGAATATAATTATAATTAGAAATTAGAAAAAATCTTTCTTTTATATATTTTTCTTTTTACTTTAGAATGTATGTAACAGCACTTGTCTAATGAAGTTTAAAATAAATCTTAGACAAGTATTGTAATGCTACTTAAATAAATGAATGTTCATTTTTATTTATTAACTCATTAATTTTTGTTTGAATTGTTAATAATGTTTGCAGGGAAGATGTACTTCGAATTGATGAATTGATCGACTCTATCAAGCGAATTCAAGGTGTTTCTGAATCTGCTGGTGTTGAAAGGCTCTCTGAAATTTTGAATAAACTCGATGCTGATAGAGATGGTCTCATCAGGGTTGATTGGCTAATAAAAGTAAGTTAATATTTTTATCAATACCTCTACATCTTCCTTTCTCATCAGTTTTTATTTAACTGCGCTCTTATTCCTAATTCAGATGTTGGATATCATCGGAGATGAAGGAGTTAAACTAAATAAGAAACAAATAAGTGAATTAATTGAGCTTTTGGATAAAGAAGAAGCAATTGAAATGGACCTTCAAATATTAAAGCAACTGAAGAAAGATGATGACGTGTCCAATTTGAAGAAAGAATTTGAAAAAAAGAGGGCTGAATACATAAGAGGGAAATTATTGTCCATGAAGACGCTACCTATTACTAAATTGAGTGATGTAATAAGTTCAGGTACACCAGAAGACAAAGAGGCAGTTATCAAAACTGAACCAACAGTTGAGAAGAAAGTCAATGACGTAGCCCCAGTTGCTTTAGCATCGAATGCTCAGCAATCCCAAACTGAAGTCAACAGTACAAATAAATCTGCCAGCGTAGGAGAACCAAAGTCTTCTACAGGCTCACCACAGGATCTGCGATAGCAAAAGTAGAAACATAATATTTCTGTTTGTTTTTTTATTATTTTTTTTCTTTTTATGTAAATAGATTAATGCTCCTAGAGCTTTCCCTGAAGATATCTGTGTATATTGGTAAAGGAGAATTTTTTTAAATTAATTGATGTAAAATATCTCCTATGTTTCTGTAACATTTTGTTTTTATATTGCTATATATTTTTATTTTTTATGATGAGTAAACATGTTGATGAAGTTTGAATTGTTGAGAACAAAAAAAAAAAAAAGTTATTGTATTAAAATTGATGTTAGGACTTAGTTGAGACAAAAAAAAAAAAAAAAAAAAAAAAAATTGCCAATTTTATATGTTGGTATGGTGGCTATAAATATAGTTTCAACTTTCTTACATGAACTGATATGTGATAAAATATACCTAGCCAAGAAAAATGGGTGTCTATTGTTGTAGTTTTGAAACAATTAAGTATCACTTCAAACCCTTGATATTGGAGTGAATAAATTATTACTTTTTTTAGTAGTTAGAATTATTTAATAGCTTTATTTAGAAATAATAGTTTTTTTTTTTGTTTTTTTTTTGTACTATAGTTTTGTTAAAGAACAAAAATTACCCACATTTATATTTTTGATTACTCTATGTTGACATTGTTGTACCACTAAAAAAAAAAAAATACTAACTATTAAATTTACTATTTATCTGAACCAATTTCTTCTTAAAAAAACAAATTGTATAAAAGAAACTGAATCCGTTCCTTACCAATTCGCGAAAAACTTATGTTTTCTTCCAAGTTAAAATGTCTATTTTAAAACAATGTAGATATTATTAGTTAGAACATTAAAAGCATCAGAAAAAGTTACCTTATTTGCCTTTTTAACCTTTATTAAAAAAATATATATAACGCAAATTAATATATATTATCTTTGAAATAACTACATAATAATAGTTACATTTAATATTGAAATAACATTTTCAATATCAATATTATATATATTTAAAATTTTTGATGTTATTTGAAAATATTAATTTAGGCAAAGGAAAATAGAAACGTATGTATAGCTTTTCAAATTTCTAGTTGTTTATTGACATAACTTATTAGGAGTTACCAAATTTGACTTAGTAATTTAAATATTCTCTGTCGTGATTATGCTTATTTTTAATCCTACCATTGGATGTTTTCCATTTTACTCTAATAAAACTGATTCCTGGAAGGCATTATGTATCACATCACCAGATTTTAACATTCTGCTTATTAAAAAAGAGTAAAAGGTTTCGAAAAGAGATAATCAATTGATGATTCAGATTGAAGATTGACCACAGGTGTGCTGAGTGATCTCTTACTAATACTCCTGGGGGATTATTGTTTTTATTCATCTTTATTTTGAGACTGCAATTTTAAAAATTGAATATTTTTAAAAAAATATATATGTGAATGGTTATAAAAGGACTATTCTTAACAAATAAATAATAAATTTTACTTATTTTTTATATTTATATTTTTCTAATCATGTCAATCTACTTAAGTGTACACAAGCTCTATAAAGCTAAGTGTCAAAAGTGTACTGAAAACATTTTATTCGCATATTTCACTTTTTTTTTGTACTTCCAGCAAGCACAGTATGTGTCTTGGAGATTTTTTCGTTCCTCCAAGCATTTTCATGGTCTCTAGTACTGAACAAAAAAAAAGTTGTTTTGAAATTTGATTTGGCAATAAATTTAAAGAGTAATAATATCCGAAAGTGTTAAATATAAATTTTTGAATGATGACCAAAAGAAAACATTAATAATTGAAACCAGATACACATATATGGATGAAGATGTTATTTATTTTGTTCTCTTTAACTGAATTTGAAAATCATTTATCTGAATAATTCTTAACTTTCTTCTCGGGTAATACCACATGATGTAGAAAAAAAAAAAAAGAACAACAAACTTATAGATACATTTTAAGCTGTGCATTCTAAAAATTAATTTGTTTAATTTTTGTGGCAATGAATTGATTAAAACTGAAATAAACTGTGTATCCTTCAAATATGTATATCTTATATTAACTGTTTGTTCCTTATAAACTGAATAAATTTGTGCTGATGATGCACAGCATGTATGTTAATGGTACCTAACTTAATTGAAGGGGTTGGGGCACAGTAGTCCCAAGCAACATTTTTAACAAAAATAAACTGTAGCTGCTGTCTCTTGTATATTATGTAGTACTATAGGTCTATGATGGAAATGCCACCTGAAATATGATTATAGAGCACTCCATAGTCATATTTCAGGTGGCATTTCCATCATAGACATATAGTACTACATAATATACAACAGACGGCAGCTACAGTTTATTTTTGTTAAAAATGTTGCTTGGCACTATTTTGTCCCGACTCCTTCAATTAATATTCACATAATGGACTAATATTGAATTTTATTTAAATTGGGGAAATAATTTGCCCATTAATTTTTCTGAACTATTTTTCTTTCTAATATGCATAATTTAATTTTCAATGAACTTTTATGATTACTCATCACAAAAAATAGTGTGATACTAATTTCTTATGATATGCAATGCTTAGATATATAATGACATGGTCTTACTTGTAGTGAGAATTTCATTTATATGGTGCTGGTTGAGCTTTTAATGATATTTATAGCTAAGATGTGAAAGTAGTTATTTATTTAACGCTCCAATTGTTTTGATGAAGTGTTGTACCTACACATTTTTTATAGTATATAGTTAATTAAATTACCATAAGATTGTTACGTTTAGTACAAATTTACAAATATTTTCTGTATGATGAAACATTTAGTGTAAAAACAGGTAGTTGCTTATTCTAGTTGAGCCTGAGGGAACAGTTATACCAAACCACATTAATTCATAATTGTTCTCTTTGTAATAAAGATAAATGTTGAACAGTGTTCCTCTATAGTTTATTAATTAGATATTGTAACCTATGTTATATTGCTTGCCTAATCAGATTATAGAATGGATTTTATGGTTCAATGGGAGCACACTGATGTCCATCAAACGTTTTTGTTGATTCTAATTTCAAAGATATTTGATTTGATATTGATGATATAGTGCATCATTTTTTTTTTTTTAATAAAAAATATAAATTTATAATACATCATCAACAACTTTATGATTATGTGCTTTTATATGGAATAAAACAAGAAAACCTCTAGTATTAAATTTATTTATTTTAAATCTGTTGTTCTAATTGATTTTTGTAGTTTCGTTTCATCGGTGCACAATTTTTGTGGTTTTGAAAAAAAAAATTCAAAAGGCACGCAAACATTTTGAGCAAAAAATTTTTTCCCAGTTGTATGGGAATTCCTATTTGAGGGTTTTATTAAATGCGAAACTTGAATATATAATCCTGACTGAGAGAAACAGTTGTGCACCCGCAGCAGAGATCCCACTCATGTAATGAAGTTCGTTTACCAGGAGGGCGGCGAAAGTGTAATAACCACCAAATTTTCATACTAAGTTCAAAAAACTTCAGGATTATGTTCTAGGCTTATAAAGAGGTCGAAAAAAAAATTGATTTACATATTGGAAAGTGGAATATTCTAGAATAATATTGTGGAGGCGGTACAAGCAACAACAACGTACTAAATTTCTGTTAAATTCTTAAATATAATCCATTTTTCATTTAAGGAGTTAAGGGGGAAAAAATTAAGATAGCCCTATTTATGCAGAAATAGCAATGGTTGATTGGTGTCCTCACCTCTCGGTTGGGGGGGGGGGGGACCACATCTCTGGATCCGCCACTCCTGGAGCTCCCCAAATTTCTTGCTGAATTCGCCCCTGTCGGTGTCCTTCCTCCTACTTGAGTCTTCGCAGATTCTCTCTCGAGTAGGCTCGGCTGTAGATCTGCCAAGCCATCTCGTTTCGTTCTGTAAGGAGGCTTCTCTTCTCTGTAGGTCGAGAGGAATGTCTCCTCCTAACCTTGCAATGCCTTATGAGACACTGTCACACATGACCTCAGAGCAGGCCTACCCGTTGGATTTTCGCTAACCTGCTCTTCTGTCTGTGCGAGAGATCTCTGTTTCAGGCAGGATATCTGAGAACCAAAAGGCACCCCTGACGCGACTGAGTCCATTAAGGGTAAAGCTCACCTTACTTCTGAGATAGTCTAAGTGAGAGTCACATTGAAATATCGTCCGATCCTAATTCCAAGGTTGTGACTTCCTCATTCAGACGTATTCTCCCTCCTTGAATGACCATGTTGATAAGGTGAGCCCTATCCGTTTTGCCTCTGAGGAGGATGGCCTGAGGGCCTTTGTCTTGTGGCCCGTTACCATCAACTTATTTCTCCTGCACCATTCGGTTGGCCCACCATTCGGCATCTCTTAATCGGGCCCTGCTGTTCGAAGCTACCACAACGGCCAGACAGATAAATATGTTCCAAAATTATTAGGTTTGCAGATAAAAAGATTTTAGCCAACTTGCAAGATTTTGCCGAATAATATATCATATTTAAATTCCCCGCCTCTTTCATTTTAGCCTGGAGTTGGTGATATTCAACTTGGAATGAATAATCAGGTTAAGATTCAAATTTAGATTTTCCTTTAATTATTTTAATTTCATAGTTATAACATTAGTAAGTGTTTATGATAAACCGGTAGTACCCATTGTGTGTTGAATGAGTTAGTATTTTAGTCAGAAGGGGGTAACTCATTAAAAATTTCATTCTGTCAATTTTTATCACTAAACGGTGCCATGGACAAAGAATTTCATTGATTTCCATTTTGTTCATAGTAGAGATGTAAAACTATCGATAGTCACCGCTATCGACAGTTTCGATAGTATCGGACATAAATCTATCGATACCTTCGATAGTATAATGTGATGATGGGAGGGGGGGGGTGTAGAATAGATTTTTTCATTTGAAACGATAGGAGTAACAATGCACGATTCCATTTGCACTTTTTTATTTCCTCTTTTATTAGGGAATAAGATAATTCTGTATATTGAGGATGGGTTCCATTATACCTTGAAATAATTTTTAGCAGTTTCAAGCTTAGTCGTAACAGTAAAGAATGCGATGCGCGCAACACACAACTTTCACTTACGAACTTACTTTGATTAGAAATCGACGTGTTTCGATAATATCTAAACGCCATTCCTCAACTTCACACATTTTTCCACATTTAAGTATGTACTTTTATTTTTATATCTCCATAAGACTTTTCGATTCATTATTGCTAATTTATTTATGAAGGGACTAATTTCATCAACAGTCGAGTTTTTTTTACTGCTTACTTGTTTTTTACTACGAGTTGCTTTTTGCAAATACATCGTGAAGATGAATCGATGGGTGTATTTACGTCTCTTATGCCTTTCAGGAAACCAAGAACGATTACTGTTCCTCTAAAATCGCTTTATATTGTTTTCAAAAATTTAGTATGGAACAAAAATTTCTAGAATAAAATATACCTATATTAATTATAGACTATTATTTTATACCATATACTTACACACATAGTGCCCGCAGGGGCTAGTCCAAGTGCCAGACTAGTGGGGTACAACGCTCCCCCGGGCTCCCGAGTTCAGTACACGGTACTCTTACATGCCATAACACATGTACACTATACATTTACTCTTCACATAAGGTCATATACAGTACTCACCTCAGGGCTACCTTCCCTGGGAAGACCCACGGTTGGGGGTATAGCCTAATCCCCAGTTGTCCCGAGGATACGGGGCCTCTTCAACTGGGCTAATCACCCGTTGGAGGGAATATTTGATTCAAAGAACATTAAGTTGCCTCGGATCAGGACTGACACATAAGAATAGGAACATGGAACATTAAGACTTTAACTGGCAAAGAGGTCGAAATAGTGGAGGAGATGGAGTCCTACAGGGTCGACATCCTTGGAATCGGCGAGGTAAGGAAGAAAGGGCAAGGAGAATTGAAGCTAGACAAGGGCCATGTACTCATATATTCTGGAGTGCCGGTTGGACTGCGGGCCAAGGAGGGGGTTGGCGTGATAATGACGGAAAGAATGTTTGATAAAGTAGAAGACTGGGAACCCATATCTTCAAGAATAATTGTGGTAAACATGGAACTCTCTAAAGGTAAAGTAACTATCATCCAAGTTTACGCCCCAACAGAGGACGCCGATGCTCTAGATAAAGAACAGTTTTATACAGAGTTATTATTATAATGGGTGACCTAAATGCAAAGACTGGAAGAGACCATGATACAGCACACGGTGTTATGGGACTGCATGGAGGAGAACATACCAGGAACAGAAACGGTCAAAGACTCATAGGACTCTGCATTGATTATGATCTCCTTATTGGCAACTCCATGTTCCCACATAAACCAGTACATAAGATAACATTTTCTGCAGAGGAGAGAAACGCTAATAGCATTATAGATTATTTTCTATACAGCAGAAATATAAGAAGATATTTTAAAGATGTCAAAGTCATTAGAGGGGCAGAAATTGGGTCAGACCATTATCTCTTGATTGCAGGCACTCAAATCCTCCAACCTAGGAAGGAACAAAAGAGGAAATACTATAAAATAGATATAGCAAAGCTGCAGACACCAGAGAAAAAAAAAGTGTATGCAGAACTCCTGACTCAAAAACTCCAGATGTGCACTAAGGAAGGAAACGTGGATAGCATGTGGGAAGAAATGAAAAAAGCTATCCTAGAGACAGCAGAAACTGTATGTGGAACAGCAGCAATCTCCGCTAAAGCAAAAAGAACAAAGTGGTGGAGCGACAGAGTAAAAGCAGCAATAGCAAGGAAAAAGCTGGCTTGGAAAGCATACAATAGGACTAAGAGTGCAGTGGACTGGGAATTCTACGTCAGGAGAAGGAATGTAGCTAACAGTAGTGGATCCAGGGGAGGGGCGCGGGGCCCTGAGAGGCGAGGACACTCATAAAGAATTACTATTTCTATATAAAATGAGCTATATTTAGTCATTTTTCAAGTCCACTAATTGAAAATGAATTGTATTTAAACATTTACAGTAATTTACAAAGCGATTATGTACTAATATATATTTTAAATTAGGGCCTTCATCAAAAAAAAAAGTGCGCCCCCCCCCCTCAGAAAATTTCTGGATCCGCCACTGGTAGCTAAACAAGTTGTAAGAGTGGCAAAGAAGAAGAGCTGGAAGCAATTTGGTCAGAGCCTACAAAATGACTACAAGGAAAATATTAAAGTTTTCTGGAAAACTATTAAGGCATTGAAAAGGAAGACGAATAAGCCCATGAGAAATATAAAGGACGAAAGAGGAATACTGGTTAGTAGAGACGAGGAAATTTTGAAGAGATGGAACCGTTATTACGCTGAGGTGTTTTCCGGTGTTAACGAGGGGACAGCTGACATTAGGGCAAATGACGAAGATGATTATGATGATATAATCTGGGAAGAGGATGTGGAAAGGGATATAGAAAAGCTGAAGACTGGCAAAGCAGCAGGGAGAGATGGTATCGCTCCAGAGCTAATTACATTTGGAGGACCAGAACTGCAGAAACACCTACAGGATCTGTTCCAAGCAGCTTTTTCTCAAAAAACTGTTCCCAAGGAGTGGGAGTATAACATTCTCATTCCAATACGCAAGAAAGGAAGCTCTAGCGACTTCAGGAAATGCCTATATGCCTCTCCCAGGTGGTTTACAAGCTCTACACATCCATTCTAGAATGTAAGCTGAGGATAATCATGGAAGAAAACCTTGAGGAGGAGCAGGCAGCATTCAGACCACAGCGCCAGACCCAGGACCACATATTCTCTCTCAGGACTATTATTGAAAAGTCATGGGAACGAGGGAAAAGTATGTTTCTGGCTTTCCTAGATATCAAGGCAGCATTCGATTCAGTCCCTAGACATGAAATATGGGTAGCTCTAGCCGCTAAAAATGTCCCCAGTGCACTAATAGATGCAATAAAATACACATATCGCCAAACTAAAGGCATAATAAGAATAAACGGAAGAGAATCCGAAGCCTTCGATATGAATAAAGGAATAAAACAGGGAGACAGCCTTAGTCCACTACTATTTATCATATTTATGGGCGAGATCCTAAAAATATGCAAGTGAAGGACAGCGCGGACAGTTGTGGGGAAGTGGAATATGAGGACGGTACTTGCTCAAGCGATGGTTTTTGCTGACGATATTGTCCTCATAGCAGATTCAAAAGAAAACCTGCAGCAAGCAATCAGTTGGAAGAGTGGGAAGCTGAGCTGGAGAGAAAGAGGATGATGCTCAATGCAAGTAAGAGCAAGGTGATGCATATAGGCCGAGATGTTGAGAATATGGAGATCAGATGTAGAGGAGAAACCTTAGAGATGGCAGAGGAATATACCTACCTTGGAACTGTCATCAGCAGGAATAGAAAGATTGATGGTGAGGTTTCCAACCGGATCAGGAAGGCGAACAATGTTTACTATCACCTGTGCAACACAGCTGCAGGAAAAAGGGAGATGGATAACAACGTGAAGCTGCACATCTTCAAGGCCATATACTTGCCGACTCTACTCTATGGAAGCGAAAGCTGGGTACCACTGGACAAGCACTGGAGCCGAGTAACAGCCGCAGAAATGAGGTACTTGAGGAGAGTGGCTGGCCGAACCAGGAGAGATATGGTCCGAAATCTACGAATACGTGAGGACCTGGGAGTATCATCTGTAAGGGATATCATTGAAAAGAGGCAGCTGAAATGGTTTGGCCACCTTTGCCGTATGGAAGAGGACCGGGACCCAAGGAAGTACTTCGAAGCTAGGCCGACTGGAAGACGTCCCCGGGGCAGACCTAGACTAACGTGGACAGACCACATCACCAGGCTGGGACAGAAAAGAGGACGAGGCCTTAATGCCATGAAGGCGCTGGCTATGGATCGGGGTGCATGGCTGGCTTGGACTGAGGCGCCTCCACGCTGAAAGGCACATAGGAGGAAGAAGAAGAAGAACAAGATATTTACAGACCTACGATGCTTCAAAAATTTGAGCATCACGTATTTACTCTCTTAAGTAAAATTAATCTTTTTATTAATAAATAAAAGTTTTTATTTTATTATTTATTTTGGCTGTTACATATACATATACATCAAGTTTGATCAAAATCGTTAAAGCCGTTATTGATTAAATAAAAAAATAAAACAAGTGAAAATGGGACAAAATTTATTAAGTAAAGTATAAGAGATGCCATTAACAAGTAATTTTCAAGTCATGGACTGGCAGGCAATCAGTTGTTTTGTTTATATATAATTCCATCAAGTTGGAAGGCATGTATGAGCAAACTTAATTTCTCAGTCTTATATTTTTTGCGTGAAGTTAACATTTTCCTTATAGAATAAATAAGCTTTTTTGTTAGAAAAATAAATAAAATTTTGCTGTTACATTTTGTTTATTTTTCATTTCCGTGAATTATATAGGACATGGCTGTTTAGAGACAGAGGCTATCACTTCATCTTTTGAAAACAAACTTCAAAACAAAAACTCTCGATAGTAGTATCGAAAACTTAAATCGATAGTTTTTTTTAACTATTTTTTGATTGATATTTTCGATGGTTAAAAACTATCGACAGTATCGATAGTACTATCGATAGTTTTACATCACTAGTTCATACAGACGAGATGGAATAGTGAGTAACTGTAGCAGTCAAGGGGTAGCAGTATGCTACCAAGTTCTAAGCCCCCCGTGGCAGCAACAGTTCATTCTCTTTGAATACCCAAATTTTAATACTAAACTCCTCTAATAATTATTACCATCTAGAACTATTACCTTAGTCTCAATATTTGATTACGATCGTAATACATCACGAGAGGAACACTTACTAATCTGAGATGTAAGACATCATTGAACGTAAACCTTCAATTCATTTTGGCATATGGTAACCTAGCTGAGTCTAAACAATCTTATTAACATTTAAATTAAATAACTAAATAATAAATAAAAATAACAGCTGCTTCTTTGCTAGTGGGTTTACCACAAGTTCGTCTTTTAGTATGATATAGAAGTAGGAAACATCAAAATGGAATATAGTGTAATCAATATTGTTAATAAATTAAATAACGAAACGTTAAAATCGATATCTTTTGGAAATATCTTGAAAATTCCGAAGGTAAGGATAACCTAAATGAATAATTATGTTTCATCATCAATTGGAATTCTTATTGAGAGATCTTAAGAGGTGATTAGCTAATGCAATTTATCCATGATGGCTTTATATAAGAGTTCATCATTACACTCTGGAGGGGAATACGAAAATAGCATGCCAACGGACCACGTCAACGACGAAGAAGAACGAATAATAAAGGTCTGGCCACACATGTCCGCACCGGATCCGCACCGTAGCAATAATACAGGTTATGTTCAGAATATTTTTAATTTAACTTACATATTACTAGTTATGCCTAAAGTTCAAGCCACACATGTCAGACATAGGCCACTATAGGCAAACTAAAGGTAATGTGTAAGTTAAATTAAAAATATCTTGAAGATAACCTGTATTATTGCTACGGTGCGGACATGTGTGGCCAGACCCTAATGGACGAAGATTGCCCGACGTCTTATTAACCGTTACCGTTAATGTGTAACCGTTATTGTAATTAACCTGTCTTCTTTTATTAACCGTTGCAAAATAGAGAATTTGACCCAAAAGCCTGAACGAATTCGAAAAATAAAATTAAAAACTGAGCCTGCATGGGGTTTTTAATTAGGTTGGTATAGGGGCCACAATGCTTGACCATTGTTTCTTCTTTGACATCCACATAATTCGAAGTCGTATGTTATGTTATTCAAGGCTAGTACTCAAACTTAAAATAATTTTCCCACTGTCATTACTAATATTTGAGAAAAAGTCGGTAGAATATTAAAACGTAATATTAATTAAAAAGTAAAAAAAAAGGCATTATAATTTATATCCCTATCCTAGCCCAGTTTATGAGGTCATGAACTTTTTCGTAGAACATTTTTTTTGGAAAAGAATTTAAGTTATTTTTATTAGTTCAGGGGAAATGTGCATGTAAAAAAGTGAATCTTGAATTAGGTAGCGTAATTCCTTTCTTGTTTATTAATCTTGTAGATAAAATTTCATTCGAAAGAACTTTTTCCTTCGAAAGAACTTATGTCCTAAAATCCTATTTATCTATATCTTAACTAATTGTTCTTACTTTTTTTTTTCTTTCAGTTTTATGCTTATAACATGAAAACTATATAAGTAATTTAGAATGGCATTCGCGTGCCTAAATTTATTATAATTATAAACAAATATTCACGTTTTTACTTCTATCACTACTTAGGAGGGATCCAAATATAAACTTATGGGCTCATTTTGCAGTTAGGCATAGGTAAGGGTCATAAATCGAGGTCTAAATGAAGGAAAGTTTTACACCTCAACTCGGGAACGAGTTGGCCTCTCTCGGAATTCCATCTACGATCGTAGGATCTTGTAACCTTGTGCCCATATATCTATGGATTGGACACTAATGAAATAGTACTACTGTAAGTGACAATAATGTAAAAACATGATTGTAAGAGCTGAGGTCATCGATAATATTATAAAGACTTAATGAGCCCATTTGCTCTTCATGCTGGTCTGACGCTACTCAATAATCACTCCTTTCGGAATGTTGCATCTTCTATTGAGTGGACCTCAGCATAGAGGACTGGCGGTGAAGAAGATTAGCGCCTCTTGAAAGAGTAGCCCGTGATCCATTATAATGTTAATTAAACTAATTAAGTTAATTGGTGCTACAGCTCAGTTTACGGAATCCTGGCCTCCTCCACCAGCTTCTGAAACTGAAAGAAAAAGGAAAAGTAAGATATAGATAATTAGGATTTTAGGACATAAGAAGTTCTTTCGCCTGGTTTCGCCTTAATCCCTCCACGGCATGAGAGAAATGGAGCTACCAAAGTTGAGATAATGAGACAGGAAGAAGGCGTGAGAGTTGGGGGATATCTAGCCTGTGCCTCCTCCCTGGGCTCACCCTAAAATGAGATTGTACATCGACTGAACTGCAAGGGGATAGTGATAAACGGGGATGAGCCACGTAAATAACACCAACTCTTTGCAATGGTTTGTTGTTGTCTGGTTGGGATGGCTAGAGATTGTTATGAAAGGTCAGGGATGTTAAGAAATGGTCAAAATGGTTTGTTTGTTGTGGTAAGGTTAGGGATGATCAGAGATGGTTAAGAATGGTCAAAGATTCGTAGCTGTGGTCTGAGTGGGGATGCTCAAAGATAATTAGGGTATGGTTGGGAGTGGTCTTAAATGTATTGTTCAGAATGGTCAACAGTAGTTAGGGTTGGTCTGTTTAGGGATGGAAAAAAATGGTCAGAGATGGTTAAGAATGGTCAAATATTTGTTGTTATTGTATGACTAACGATGATCAAAGAAATACTAGGAATTAATCCAGTTTCAGTTTTGGCAACAAATTTGGTTTCGGTGGGACACGAACCAACAACGTAGGTGAGGGCGAAATCCATGCCAGGATGGTGTGAAACATCCTGGGAATTAAGACATGGATTATAGCTGCAAAGAACGTTCTGATGAATTATTTTTCTATTTAATTGTCGTCTCATTTACTTTCGGCGCCATATTTAATTATTTAAGGTTGATAAAGGCCCTGGGTCACCAAACATATCATATGTATTTATATTAAGGTATAATAGTTGACGTTTCGGCCTCAATGTGCCATTTTCAAAACCATCCTAAGATAATTACAAATTAAATTAAATTTAATAACAGATTATATTAAAAATACATTACACATTATATTTTATAAATACCTTTCATGGACCTTTTCAACAATTTATCCTTCTACTAGAAGTTGCCTTATATTTTAAATTATATACATCAATTATATCCATCTGAAGGAAAAATTGTTTATTATATATAATATCTATCAATAATTTGAAAACCAGAGTCATATTGTAATTATACCTGAATATCTGGGGCACGTCTGGCATCATCAACCAGAATACGACGGCTGACCAAACAAAGTAAGGCAGGAGTGGGGTAAGTACCGGAAGTACTCGTATAATAAAGTAATTTTAAAAATTTTCTCGATACATCCATTTCTCCATCATCTCCCAATTGTAGGCTCTATTGTATCTATCCTCTTTTTTTGAATATTGATTTTATCAATAGCACGTACATCCGCGTAGAATGTACTTAAGTTTTCCACGTCTGTGTGGTTGTTCACTGAATTTTGAATATTTTTTGTAATGTAGATAGCCTCAATAATTCGTCTTTTATTTACATTATTTTCTTTATGCTCTACTGAGGTGTTTTTGAAATCAAAATTGTGTTTATTTATTTGTGCATGTTGCGAATTTCGATTTCGTTGTTTTCGCATTACAATTTTGTTTATGTTGTTGAAATCAGCGTTCTAACCACTGTGATGTTCGACCAAAATTGGATTTATTTTCACAATTATTACATTTAATCTTATAAATCACATTAGTTAACCTATTCTGAATTCTTTTTCTTTCAAGCCAAATTTTGCAATCGTTCTTATATCATCCGAGTATCAGTGAACTTCGTAAGTTTGTACTATTCTCATAGTACATTCATTTCCCTTGTCCATTTCGCCTACAAAAAACAAAACTTTGATTATCTTACTGTTTCATGCATTCCAAAGTTTTCCACCATTAATCTCACCTAGTATTGATTATAGTTGCTTATTACCTAAATAATTCAATTTGAACATTGAATATAAATTTTATTGATGTTTAAAACATATATTGCAGGAATCATGCCAGCATGTAATGGAAATTCCCTACAAGGAAAGATGTGACTTTGTTTATAAAACTTATGACTGCGCAATAGCTAGTGCCCCATTAGTCAATCCTTTCAAATGGGTGTTTTGTGACTTCCCTGAAGAGTTTGCATTTATTGGTATTATAGCCATGGTAATATATGAGTGTGACGATATTAAGACATATGGGAACATATAACTTAAATGCACGATTTTTTTTTTAAGAATATGCAGATTAATGAATGATTGAGATTTTCTTTATTTCAGTTTTTCACTCTGATCCTGTTGTTTTTTCTTACATCCATATTAGCAGATGTATTGTAAGTATATACACTAACCACTTACATGTTACAATAATAAGGTAATCTTGAATTCATTATATAGCAGTGGCACTTCTTGACCTGCCCATAAATGAAATCTCCGAAACACTAGGACTATGGTAATATGTATATACTAATCGAAATCTTACCTATACTACGGTGTAAATATTAATATTAGGTTTCGGCGTCGTTACATATTCCTGAACAGAAATATTAACCTTCAATCCTCTGTGTCGGACAACTTTTTATTTTATCCTTTCTATTAATTTAAAATGATTTGATGGGCCAAGTAGGCACTTAAGGGAGTTCACTCCCATTCATGCTTGGCCAATATTTTTCTTCATGGATCCTAAATAAGAGCATTAAAGAACAGAATAGAATCTAAAAAATCGCTGAAAGATCACGTGACTGAACATACTCTTCACAAGCATTTCCTGAACAAATATTATCAATATTTTTTTATTTCCGTCAATATTGTTTAAATTAATAGCAATTCCCTCCATATAACATTTGCGTACATCATTTATCATGTAAATAATTCAAAAAATTACATCATAAATATACACGACAATATCTAATAGTCATTTGATAATCGTTATATCTTTTTATGAAACGACACCCTTGAAGTCTTGTTATGTTTGATATATTTCAGAAACAAAAATAAAGTGTGTTGCTGAATTAATGCCTGAAACAGAAAAAAAAAAAAGGGCTGGAAGGTCGCTGCTCTTCAGGAGTATTGTCTGACAAACATAAAATTGATATTTCTCAATTGATATCAACTGAAAAGTACCTTTTTGGAATATGCACTGAAAATTCGCCTGTTTCAATCGTTCGAATTCTTTTATCAAGTACAATTAGCAATATATATGTTTTCAGAATCTCATAATTCAGTTTTTCTATTGTTGTTCATCGCCATTTCCTCACTTTTCAATGATTTGATGCAAATCTAGTTCTTGATAAGTCAAGTATAAATTGGTGCCTTTGCGACTGGGATAATGCAAGCCCATCGAGTTTTAATGTCTGCTAGCGGGGATTAGATATGGTTGACATTCTTGGTTTTGTAGATGCATAAAAGTGATCTACTAGCAGTTAAGAAATCACTTTGTAGGCTATCTAAATAAAGCCTGCGTCTGAAATTCTTTCCCCTCAACAATGGATTTGCGAATTTTCCTGCATAATCATAAGCTTTTATTTGATAAAGATCTACTTACGTTCAGATCGAAACGCTAATGAAGATACGGTTTATTCAAGTGTTTGCCCCAACTTGGAAGTAGTTGCGGACACACTGAAACTACCTGAAAGCCTCGCAGGAGTTACCATATTAGCCTTCGGTAATGGCGCTCCTGACCTGTTCGCAGCTTATGCCGGGGCAGACATGGACCACCCAGAAATAATGTTTGCAACCCTCACAGGTAAAAATAACCTGACTTTACTGTTTTACTTTATTTTCAAACTTTTTTTTTATGTTCGAATAACATTATAACGTTTTTTTTTTCGTTATACCATGTGACTGGGCTGGGTTTATCTGGAATAGATAGAGCTGTAACTTGCAATCGTTTCATTAGTCTTTTTAAGCGACATTGGAAGGGATCAATTTAAAAATTCGTAGTTATCATTTTGGTCTATACCTCAAACTTCGGTGTAATTACTAAATAATGTTCGCGGATTTTTTATAACCTGAGGTGGGCCTGTCTACACAATCTACAGTAAACCCCGTTCAGTAAGTGTTCAGCATTCACTGAATACTTAGTCGCAATAAATAATACAAAAATTACTTACATAATTTCCTGAATGGAAGCCCAAATCTGGAATCTTGCATGTAATGAGAAATTCTATTCCACAGATGTTTCAAAGCAAGATATTAACAGAAGTAAATATACTTTATTTATATCTTTAAATTCCAAAACTGTCCATCTTGATTAAAACAGATGATATAAACATGTGTTTGAAATATCAGCTATTGTGGTTTTGCTTTGTACCAAAAATGGCCTAAGTCAAAAAGTGATTAAGTTATTAAGGCTCGTGTCATGGATTTGAGGGGGTGGATGGGTAAAGTTGGCTAGGAATTTAGGATTTCGACGAAAATTGGAACGCACATCGGTTTCGGGTTTTATAAGTAATAATAGTATAAGAAAGTTACAACCATATAAATGTTATCATGGATAACATCTGGATCTTGTGTGGGGTGAATTGAGGGATAATTCATTTCTTACTTGTTTTTTTTTTTTTTTTTTTTTTTTTAACGTCCGCTTTATGCCACGAGGGCTAATCTGGACGGGTTATCTACGGGTTACCAACCTCTTCTAATCCATGGCAATGCGCTGAGTCTGTTCAGTGAGGCCGTCACCGAACAGAATCGAGCGGGCTTGGGTGGGATTCGAACCCGCACCGCCAGCGTGTGGGTCAGAAACGCTATCCTATCGGCCACGTCACGGCCCTTTTTTACTTGTTTATTTGATGTTAATAATTTTGGGCACACTGGTATTACCACACCCATTTATTTAAATATACTGCTCATTAATTCCAATTTGATCTCCTTACAATCAAAAGAGTGGTATTTTTACAACCACATTTCGAAACTAATTCGATTTTTTCAAAAATTTCACTTAGACCTCTGGTCATCCAAGGTCCTCATATAATACCTATTACCATTGATATCCCATTCGTATGAAATACAAATTAATATTTTACCGTTCACATTATTAATCCAGTGTAGATACTACGTTTGATCTTATGCCAGCTTCTCTTAGAATTAAAAAAAAATCCTTATAACCGATTCAAGCAGTAATTAAAATACAATAAAAAATTTAACAATAAATAACTAACAAAGAAAACGAAATCCATTTGAGTAATAAGTTATTTATGAATAGGATATTAGTTAATTTGTAAATTCCTCCGAAATATATCAGAAATGCAATTACTTTTTTGTTGGTAATTTGCAGGTTCAGGGCTGTTCGTGACATCCTTTGTTTCTGGTATTATACTCTGCTTGAGGCCTTTTAGAGTAGAAATGATGAGTTTCGTGAGAAACGTATTTTTCTACCTCTGCACCTATACACTTTTATTTTTCTGTTTTTACTATAGGCACTACACAATCTTACATGCATTTTGTAAGTATCAAACTCCATTTCATTTATTATAGAGGCGTACATTTAAATGTCAGTATATCATTAAAATATAAAATTTATGAAAAGTACTTGTTAGTATGTTTATTAAACTTTTGAAGAAATGAATGAAGGAGAATACTTGAAAAGTATTGTAGCACTTACGTGGATTAACTATTTTTATTCAAAGAAAAATAATAACTTACAGTGCGACAAAAATTATAAAAACAAAAATAATTAAACAGATTACAAAAATTATCACTTTGTAACACAGAAGTAACCATATGATTAGACTAACTCTCCAATCCATCGCTCCTTACAAAATTATTCGTATGTTGTTATACATAGCGAAATTCTCTCTCCATCTAACCTCCCACAACCGTGTTATATTACAGGAAGGGGCATTTAATTAACTTTCAGATGATATAATAATACTAGTGGACTTTTGGAAGAGTAGAGTTTAAAGCGTTTAATAATAAAGTTTATAAAAATATACATTTATAAAAATTAATTTATTTAAACTAATATACTATAATAACTATAATCGTTGAATAATGGTAACATTACTAAACTGAAATGAGTGAAGAAAGTGAAACATTTTGCAATAGAGTGAAGAAAGTGATAGGCGGGCGCAATCGACTGTAGGGTGCGCTAGTAGTTTTGCAAAATGTCGGAAAGAACGGTGTTAGACCTAGTTGATGTGATAGAGATAATTGGTAATTTTAAAAGACCATTAATTGAAGGGCAGGCTATTATAGATGCAAACCACATATTTAAATGTGGAATAATATCTGAAAATAAAAAAACAGTTATTTTACAAGCCTCGTGCCTTTAAACTAGCAATCTTAAAGGACTGCCCCATCAAATAAAAGTGGAAATCAAATTTATTAATAATAATAAGCAATTTTCTTGTCATTGTACGTGTAAAGCTGGTAGTTCTGGTAAATGCAAACACATCATTGTAACTTTACTCGACGTTTTTCGGTTAGTAATAACATTAATTACCTGTTCACACAATCATTGTTATGACAGCTTAGATTCTTTGTCATATTATTTATTTATTTCTCAAAACTTTCAGGATTCGCATTGAAAACATGGAACAATTAAGCACAACGGATGTAATAGAAAAATGGGGAAAATTAAAAAAGAAAAACAAATCTATGACACTATGGTCTCAATGTTATTTGCATAAAACTAGCATTTTGGAATAATAAAATGTCAAATACTAATATTTACCTGGATAAATATAGTCTCTTTCTTTAAAATAAAGACTACATATCGTCATATGTTTCGATACAGGCTTATCTATTCTTAATTTTACAATCCACTCTTTAAGAAACTTTTTATTTTTTGGAAATAAAATGGAATGACACGTCTTTTGATTTTCTAATTGAACACTGAGGGACCGAGCAATACCTATTAGACATTTTTCCAATAATTTTTTGCTCGATCGGGTTTTAATTATGGAAAAATAAATTAAAAACGGCAAAAAACCCTATGAATCCCAGGTAATCGCACGGCTTCTATCCCCGTTTCTCTAGTTCCTTCTAGTTCCTCAAAGAAGCAGCACCGTCGCTTGCGCTCGCCTATTACTTTCTTCACAAGTGAAGAAAGTGAATTGCCTTCTTAATTAGTAATAAGTATAAATTAAAAAATAATTTGAAGTTAGAAATTAAATGCTTTTAAATGTTTCTTAACATTGTAAGAATTTATTTTAACAAAATAAATTGAAATGTGAATGAATTATTGGTGGAAATAATCAATATATTTTAAAATTTAAATATAATAATAATTACCTTCCTTGTTTATAACCTGCAATTGTTTATAACTTTATAACTTGTTTATAACCATGCTTATAACCTACCAACAACATACCATAATCTTCACAACATCCTAATTTTGTTCATATTCTGGTTTGATCTGATCATGTATTACAGGATTACAGAAAAAATTTAATATTACACTCGTGAAAAAAGTAGAATTTACAACTCTCGTGAAATTACCACACTCGCTTCGCTCGTGTGGGTAAACGTTTCACTCGAGTTGTAAAATGATCTACTTTCGTCACTTGTATAATAAATAACTATAAATCATATTTCAAACTGGCGATAAAATATAAAAATTTAATTATTCTGTTTGAGGAATCCTAGATATAAGCAAGATTTATGATTTTATTTCATATGTTTAAAACAAATAAACCATTTCAGGTATTTTGGGAATTTACTGCTTATACATTGCAATCAACTTAGCTCACGTTATTGCAGATAATATGATGCGGAAGAAACGTATGAAAATACAAACTTTTAATCAGAAAACTATAAGAAAATAATTAAAATTACCTAGTATTATCTATATATTTATTTAGCTTAGGGTATATAAAATATACATAAAATGTACATGAAATTCTAAGTTAATAATATATATGAATTCCATACATTATTCTTAAATAATTTATTCTGATAATTACTAGTTTACTGCAAATTCAGTTAAAATAATTACGATTTATTCGTTAATCTGTCTGCCATACTTGGCCGAGCCTGCTTGGTTTGTACGCCATTTCTACTGAATACATTAGAAAAAACAAATTAACAGTTTTGATTTTTTTATTTTTAAATTCTTTTGAAAACCTATTATCTTTGCTCTTATGTAGATAAGCTATCTATGGCAAGATTGTATCACTTATTCGTTTACATATAAATATGTATTAGAAAATAGTGATGAAAATAGAAAATATTAAACCAAGAAAATAACACTTAACTAAAAAGAAAAATTCAAAACACTTAATTGATTAACAAGCTTAATTGAATTGGATACACCAATACAAAAATTCTATTATATCGCGCTAGCTTAAAAGCAGATTATATAATATAAACTGATAGAAAACTAACGAGAACAGAAAAAAGTTTGTAGTTTAATCAGTCTATATGTACTCGTAACTCTCTATATGCTAGCAAATATATGCCGAATTTTATCTGCCACTTTAGTTTTAATTAATTAAACTTCTCACATTTCTGTTTGTTATCTTGTCCATTTAGCCCTGTAGAAGATCTGCATTAATGTGTCAAAACGTTGGATTCAAATGAAATAGTTTAACAGTATTTGTAAATTTATTGATCGCCATCTTTTTCATTACTAAATAAACCATAAAATATAAAATATTGCTTATTATTATATAAAAAAAATATTATATTTATGGGAATTAGTAGACCAGAAAATTTAGTTGATTGCTGCTTAATAAAAATAAAAAAGGACCTTGATGAAAAGGAAGGTAATCCAAAAATACAAAGTGTTAAAATAAAGTACTGCCATTTTCCCCTATATTATTATAACTGAAATGTATTTATGTCTGTGTCCATTTGAAAGAAATATAATAAATTATTTTCTTTTTCAGAAGAGGTAAAGAAAATCCATGGTAAGTACGACCTTATATAATTATTTTATTTTATCTTTGCATTGGTTTTAATATTATTATTATTACTTTTATTTCGTATTCTCAGTGTTCTAAAATTATATCTACATCCATGTACATGCATGTAATCCGTGTAAATCATCCGTAAAACATCCATTACTATATTGAAAAGTATTGGGCTCAGGCTATCCCCCTGCATTACACTCCTGCACATTTCTTTGAACAAGTCCCTTGTACCACTTCCTTTTTATTTCACCTCACTCAATGTAGCTAATCGTATATCCTTATCCTTGCCGTGTCTTTGCCGTCTTCACTGTCGGATTCCGAGGCTAATGTTTGAAGTATGAATCGCCTATACTTCAAACGGGTGATTGATGCAGTGAAGGCCCCGTCATCTCGGGACAACTGGACCCCCATATACCCGGGGGTAATGGGTGGATAACTAGTATAGGTAAGAATGTTGATTGGATTAAAGGTATTAGGGTGGGAACTCGATTCCTTCCAGGAGAAGTAGAGGAATCAGAGAGCTCGCGTGGGCAGGGTCGCTACTTCCATGAAGTATTGTAGATCTATTCCTCACTGGGATTGTGAGGAAGTCACAACTCGCTCCCCGTCGTCCGGAAGCAATTAAGATAACTTTAGTTATTTAAAATTTTTATTTAATCCTGCAGGTGTAGAGCTGGACGGCTTTTTGGGCAGATCTTCCGAACCGCCTCTTGTACTTTTCAGTATTAGTCCGTTGGAATAAATTACTATTGGGCTCATTAATAGTTTTCCCACGCGATTAAGAGCATTCAGTTTCAAGGCATGCCCTTGGTATTTTCGGTTCTGGTGATCAGAAGGCTCGAATCGCTGGGAACTGCTGTATCGATTATTCCGGAAGTACAATACCCTGTGGCTTGTGATTATCGTTTTATCCCAATAAACTTAGCATGGCTACAGCTTATAGGAATATTATAAAGTTTATTGGGGCTAAAGTTGAGGTTCAATCTCTTGGAGGTTTTCAAGCATCAAAAGCTCTTATAGTATAATTTGTTTGTTTGTTTTAACGCCCCTTTATGCTACTAAGGCTCATCGGACGATGCTACAATTGTCCTAAATTTCGCCTATCCAGGTATAATTAGGATAGTGATCTTCAACGAGTACCTGACATCGAACAGGCTCGGGACCTCCATTTTACGTCCTATCCGAAGGACGGCATAGACAACGATTTTTTACTCCCATTAAAAATCCTAGGGCCACTTCGGGACGCGAACACGCGACCTTTAGTATTGTAAGTTTCTATGCTACCCACTATACCACTGGTGACCGCTACACATACTTTTGTGGTATATTTTGGCTACATCAGTGTGATTTATCAATTATTCTGTCTCAGCGAAAATCTCGCACCCATTCCTTTACATGTTGAATAGATTCATTCCTTGGAGCATGGGGGACAAATATCAGTGACCATATTTTCCCTTACTATGTTATCTATATTGCAATAAACTTGAATCGCAATGCTAAACCCTCAGGCTGAGGGTAAGGTCTTCCTTGCAGCTCCTTTCCCTTCCAGATACTATTATAATGGTCGTCTCATTTTTACTTTCACTTACCTATATATGAAATATATAGTAAGTGGAAGTATTGCGATCGTGAAAAATTTCGACTTCCGTTTTTCAACGGAAATACACTTTTTGGGACCCCTTGAGTCGAAATAACCAAGTCCCGCGAAATGATCTGTGTGTGTGTGTGTGTGTGTGTGTGAACAGACTAGCTCAAAAACTATAAACCGTGGGAACCTGAAATTGGGTATTTAGTGTAGGTATATGCCCGCGATGTGACAGCAAAAATTTCATCAAAATTGCTCTAAGGGAGGGGGTACTTTATTTAATAACTTTTTACGTTTTTTTCGATTTTCTCAAAAACGGCTCTAACGATTTTGATCAAACTTGGTATTTGATGTATTTATATACCAAATTTGTAAAAGCCAACATTTCATCAAAATTGGTCCAACTGAGGGGGCACTTTATTTCATGACTTTTTTTCCAATTTTTACCCTTTTTTCGATTAGCTCAAAAACGGCTTTAACGATTTTTATCAAATTCGTCATGTTTAATGAAAATTAGGTTTTCTTTAATATCAGGTAAGCTTTATCATTATTAAAATGTTCTGAGGGGGCTTTTTGGGGGGGGGGCTTTTTTGTTTGTTTGTTTCTTTCTTATAAAGTACCTTTGTTTTTGTTTACATGGAGAAATTAACTGTCTTTCGTTACGCCTAAAAATAAGAAATGGCTAAATATAAAATATGATAAAAATAAAGAAAACATATAGAGGAGAAAAAAAGAAAAATATTCAGTCAACTCATAAAACTCGTTGAGCCCACGCATGCGCATAATGACAGACCATTGTTCATAATTAAAGCCGTTCTGTTCATTTGAGAAGTGGCAATTAACAAAACATTTATTTCTAATCTAAGTAAGTTGGTAAGTGAAAGTTGTGTGTTGCGAGCACGCACCAGATTTTTTTATTTTTGGTCGAATAGGCTGTCTTTGGTTAAGAGCAGTGAACGCTTTATCCAAATTTGACATTAAGGAGAGGCGTGCTTCTTATAAAATACTACTTAAAGGAATTCTCTTGTTTCCTTGCAATAATCTAGACCAACTTCTTTCCTAAGCAAAGTGAACCGTGACACAGACACTTTTGGATGATGAACCTTAGCACCTGTCATCATTGTGCGAACCAGACGATCCATCTCTTGAAGTTTAGTAGTATAGCTCGACATCATAAGTTTACCTGAGGGCGGAGTTTAAATAAGCCACGCCTAATTCTGCTATGGCGCTAAATTTGATGTGTGTCAGGTTATGTTATCAATAATGACAAACAGATAGAGAGCACATTGAAATTAACACTAGAATACTATATTCAGTGAAATAATAATCAATTTATATATAAAAACAAACAATAATAATAAGATATCCAATGCAATTTTAAATGTTTTGTATAAAAGAATAAAAGTACTTTATAGATTGTTATCTATATAAAAGCACTATTATTATATGAATATTTAGTGGTGAGACCAAGTAAAAACTTTGGTTCAGATATAAATTTACTATCAATATTTAGGTACATTAAAAAACATCGTTGTTTTTCTAACGAACAAACAATAACGAAAACGCTTATATTAACAACAAACGGGATGTAATAAAAATTAAGCATAAACTAACAAAGTCAGGTAGGTACGCTAACTGTTATACAGACTTTCTGTTGGCCACCAAATTGATGTCACAGTCCGCGCATGCGAATCCCAGGTAAATTTCTTATGTTGTCGAGCTATAGACCAATTTAGAATTCCAAAACTATATTGCTGCCAATGGTATCACCCATGTGTTAATGGCATGGATTTCATTCTTACTATTCAACTAAATTCAGTCATTTCACCGTATACCTCGTTTTTTAAGCTATTTTAATTGCTTGCTTAGGTGGAAGACTAGATACATCTCCCGGGATAAACTACTTGGTTATTGTTATTAGGTAATATTATTATATTTAAGATTATAAGGATCATTATTAAAAATTATTTAATATACAGTGGATGAACAAAAACTGAGAATGATGGCAAGGGAAAGATCCCTCTTTATACCTAACATTGAAGGAAGAGCATCAGTTGCTGAAGGTTTGAATTTGAAACACATTATTATAAAATACATGGTAAAAATTTAGTATCTCTGTTTTTATTAATTAGATATAGTAGAACTACATATTTCAGGTATAATGATGAGGCGAGAAAAGAAAAGAATATACAGCTTGATGGGGTTTGAGGTCACAGTTGCAAACTATATCCCAGGTTAATAAATGAGTATTAAAAACTAATGAAATTAATGAAGCGTTGAAATAATACCATTGAATGATGTTTCAGGATATGATTGGAAACATTCTCAGCCTTTGATTGATGAATTTTTGAATGAAATATCCATAAAACAATTTATCGGCACTAACCCGTCATATTTTCGTAAAATTCGTTTGGTTATTGAGGTATACTTAATGGAAATAAATAATTTAATTTAGGGTAATAAAGAAAGAAAGAAACGTAGAAATTTGAGTACGAGAAAGAAAAAAAAGGATATATTTACTGAAGTAGCATCTGGGTCAATCCACATAATGTGGTCCAGTCTAGTTGCCTCAACATTTTTATTTATTTTTTAATATTTTTACCATAGATAGAACAATGCATCAGAAGTACAAAATTGCAATTAGTTTATTTTTTTAATTTTTATTTTCCCAATGGCGGCCATATTATTTTCGAAAAAACGCATATTTTTAGCTATTCCAGTGCTCTGATTCAAATTAAATATCTGCTCTATTACTCACCCTAGAACATTCAAATAAAGACCAATCACTTCAGAAAGGTTAAAAGTATGAACTTATAACTAAGTATTACGGTCCATGTATCCGTTCAAAGTTTCAAGCGGAAATTTAAAAAAAAAAACGGATTTTCAAAAATTATTTTTTACAAGAAGGCAAATGACTAAGTGTTTGTTATTTTTTATTTGATAGATAAAGGTAGGTACTATAAATTCACAAAGTTTCAGGCTGTCTTTGAAAACCCGTTTTTTTTAAATTACCGCATGAAACTTTGAACGGGTATATGGACCGTAATACTTAGTTTTAAGTTCATAGTTGTAACAATCTTTATTAAAGGTCAGACTTTTCTAAAGATATTTGATTTGGAGCTGAGCACTGAAATAGCTAAAAATACGCGGTTTTTCGAAAATAATATGGCTGCCATTGAAAAAATAAAAATTCAAAAAATAAACTAATTGCACTTATGTAGTTCCGATGCATTGTTCTTTCTACGGTAAAAATATTTTAAAAATGGATTGATCCATCTTATAAATTATGATCGCTCACTTCAGGCAACATTGATACAGGAAAACATAAATAACATTTTTACACACCTAAACTTGTGAAAGCATCTTCTATACCAAGATGCGATCGACCGATAATCCCTTCTTCCTCAGCGTTTGCTATTCTATTCACATCTGTCAAATTAGTGAATACCGGACCTCCAAGATCTAACACAGATCTTTTGACAAAATTGACTAAAATACGGAATAATATCGCCTAGATTTAGCCTAATGACCTCAAATTCCTTCCCTAGGCCACCACTGCTCATGACTGCATGAAGTGTCAGTCTTGGTACATATAGGTGATTTGATCACATTATTTGGTATTCCCAGCTTCTACATCACTCTGTATAGTTCACTTCTGTCATTTGATTCATAGGCGGCTTTCTAATCAGTGAGCATCATCCAGGTTGTAAGAGCAATCTGCCTCTTGACATATATGTTGAACTGAAAATATTTGCTCGGTTGATGTTAAGTTTGAATCCTTCTTATTATATCATACATCTAATGCATCCTACCATATATCAGTTTTTAAATACAGTGATGGAGAAGCTCTTATATACGATGGTGAGAAGGGTAATAAGTTAGTAATTGGCAATAGTTCTCGAATTTTGTTGTGTTACCCTTTATTTATTGCATGGTTTATTTTTACCACATTTAAGCCACATCTGCAACTCTTTAGCCACCTATAACCTAGTTATTATACAGAACTATGCTGATAAGCCGTCAGTTCCAGGATTCTCACCTTTTTTTTAGCATTTTCCAATACTTATGGTGATTCTTTCACATCCTCATCCTCATTAACCTTTAGCAAGGATGGACATTAGTTTTACTTCTGCTGGGCCTAGGAGATTCTTGAAACAATCTCTGTATCGCTTCTTACGGTCAATAATTATCCATCCGCTGATCTCACCACCATATTACCAGCGCATTTATTGGGGTCTAAATACCTTTTTAATCTTCTATGAAAGCTTCCAATTGTTTAATATTCGATAAAGAGAGTATTTACAGTGGCAGTATCGGGTTTGTATCCTTTGTGGTTTTCTCCTGACAGGATTGAATGGACACTGAACCGCAGAGCTAAGGACATCCTGAAATACCACATCTATATTTATTGATGCTGGAATCCTTACGAAATGGAGTAGTGAGATGAATAAGGCAGGCGGACTAATATACTATTATCTGGGTTTAATGTTGTGTAAAATATTGAATAAAAAATATGGGGTACATCACTTGAAATTATTGTTTTATCTATTTTGGCAAAAAGCAGGAATGGTGTGAATTTAAATGTTTTTTGCAACAAATGAAGGAATAGAAATTAGGAAGCAACACATTCGGTTCTTGTTGCCTTATCTTATACTTCTCCATCCCCTCTCTGTTACCTACACTCGCATTCCGAGTTGGAAATTTGGAAATTATAGATTCCCTTCGCAATCAAACGCATTGCTGTAGGCTGTTCATAATATCGTGATACCTTACCGTAACTCGAAAAACAATAGAAGAATCAGTGATCATGGGTGCATTCCCTCTCTTGAGCTAGAATTATATCCTAGGTGTCCTTAAAAAAAAGTATATATAAAAAAAATACGGTGCTGCTGGATGAAGTTTGTTTGCATCCTTTTTATTTAAATTAATAAAATATTCTCCAATCATAAACATAAAGCTATCTTATTGATTAACACGTTCACGCCGGCAATTGTACCGTCGGTGGCTCACGCTAAAATGCCTCCACGGCCAATTAATTAGATCTTTAACACTTTGACTGCCGAAAAAGAATACCTGAGAGTCACGCTCTCGTTTCAACGCAATTTTAATATTTAATACTCTGAAAAGAGAACAGTTACTCGATTTCAGGTGACATGGCAGCCAAAGTGTTAAGAAAGTAGAAATAATTTATATACAGCTAAAATTAGAATAATGAAAATTTAACGTAAATGAATTCATTTTTTTGGTACCACTGCTGATGTGCGGCTGATGAGGCGGCCCTGCTTCGGGGCGTGGCTATCACTCCCTTTCGGAGGGGAAATTCTCGTCAGCTGATGCGTCTTGCTTGAGTGTTCACGTCATTTTTACGTCACAAGCCATCTTACCAATTCTCCAATTGACACATCGATTTTTCAGTTGCTACTTTTAAGTCGATATACTTCTCCGACTTTTGAAATAACGGCCTTTTAGTAGTCCATATCGTTCTCCGACTTTTGAAATCATCACTTTTGAATGAACAACTCAATGACAATACTTCAGCCAAATTAAAAAGTAAATAAACTTGAGGAGTTTGTTATTAATGTTTGTAATGAAATCGTGTTTCAATAAACTTTGTTGCAAACAAAAAAATCTGGTGCGTGCACGCAACACACAACTTTCACTTACCAACTTACTTAGATAAGAAATTGACGTGTTTTGTTAAATATCATTTCCCAAAGTCACACATTTTTCTACATTCATGTCTTATTTTTATTAATCGTTAAAGCCGTTTTTGAGTAAATAAAAAACCCCGTGAAAATGATACAAAATTTATTAAGTAAAGTCCCCCCTTCGGTTGATCAATTTTGATGAAATGTTGGCTATCACATATTTGGCATATACATACATCAAATACCCAGTTTGGTCACAATCGTGAAAGCCGTTTTTGAGTAAATAAAAAAAGCACGTAAAAATGATACAAAATTTATTAAGTAAAGTGCCCCCTGCGGTTGATCAATTTTGATGAAATCTTTACAGACATATCTCGGGCATATAAATAGATCAAATACTAAGTTTAATCAAAATCGTTAGAGCCGTTTTTGAGAAAATCAAAAAAACACGTGAAAATGTTACAAAATTTATTAAGTAAAGTCCCCCCTCCGGTTAATCAATTTTGATGAAATTTTTACAGTCATATCTCGGACATATAAATACATCAAATACCCAGTTTGATCAAAATCGTTAAAGCCGATTTAGAGTAAATAAAAAAAACACGTGAAAATGTTACAAAATTTATTAAGTAAAGTCCCCCCTCCGGTTAATCAATTTTGATGAAATTTTTACAGTCATATTTCGGGCATATAAATAGATGAAATACTCAGTTTAATCAAAATCGTTAGAGCCGTTTTTGAGAAAATCGAAAAAAACCTAAAAAGTTATTAAGTAAAGTACCCCCTCCCTTTAAGTAATTTTGATGAAATTTATGCTGTCACATCGCGGGCATATACCTACACTAAATACCCAATTTCAGGATCGCACGGTTTATAGTTTTTGAGCTAGTCTGTTCACATACACACACACACACACACACACACACACACACACACACACACACACACACACACACACACACACACACACACACACACACACACAGACCATTTCGCGGGATTTGGTCATTTCGACTCAGGGGACCCCAAAACGTGTATTTCCGTTGAAAACCGGAAGTCGAATTTTTTCACGATCGCAATACTTCCACTTACTATATATTTCATATATAGGTAAGTGAAAGTAAAAATATTTTAAAATCTTCAAATTGAATATGTTCTATAAAAGGTTTTTATAAATTATCATTTAACTGTTACATATGCTTAAATAATTGGAATAAGATTTAATGAATACCATGCACAATACTTTTATTTGTCACAAAGTGTCATTAAAGCACAATCACCTAAACAAAGTTTGAAGTTCTGCAATGACAATGTTTGTCAAACTATAATCAAAAGAGATGATAGTAACAGAATAGGAAGTGTGACTTTTGAAAAACTAAGACCATATATGTGCAAGAAGCGTGGTATTCCCTGCAATCATGAAAAACAAATTTGTAACACCACTTAAAATGTGTGATGTTGATTAATAGTAAGAATGTTAAAACGAAATAGGTATAAAAGTTTTTGTGTCAGCCAGTAAAAGTAAAGTAACCGATAACAGTAAATATTGAAATATTAAATAGAGAAATCGAATAAATAATAATTATAACTATGAGACAAATAATGAGATATGAAGTCGTAAATAGATAAATACAATAAATAGTAATTAAAAATATGGAGAAAAAAAATCTGGTGCGTGCGCGCAACACACAACTTTCACTTACCAACTTACTTAGATAAGAAATTGACGCGTTTTGTTAAATATCATTTCCCAAAGTCACACATTTTTCTACATTCATATCTTATTTTTATTAATCGTTAAAGCCGTTTTTGAGTAAATAAAAAACCCCGTGAAAATGATACAAAATTTATTAAGTAAAGTCCCCCCTCCCTTTAAGTAATTTTGATGAAATTTATGCTGTCACATCGCGGGCATATACCTACACTAAATACCCAATTTCAGGATCGCACGGTTTATAGTTTTTGAGCTAGTCTGTTCACATACACACACACACACACACACACACACACACACACACACACACACACACACACACACACACACACACACACACACACACACACACACACACACACACAGACAGACACACACACACACAGACCATTTCGCGGGACTTGGTAATTTCGACTCAGGGGACCCCAAAACGTGTATTTCCGTTGAAAACCGGAAGTCGAATTTTTTCACGATCGCAATACTTCCACTTACTATATATTTCATATATAGGTAAGTGAAAGTAATAAAGAGGTATAGTGATAAACCATATAATAAAAAAAAAGAAAAGTTAATTTGAGCTGTTTTCCTTATAATAAGAAA
Organism: Aelia acuminata; assembly: GCA_911387785.2. Classification (NCBI taxonomy): domain Eukaryota; kingdom Metazoa; phylum Arthropoda; class Insecta; order Hemiptera; family Pentatomidae; genus Aelia; species Aelia acuminata. Next base: position 74,342,604 of record OU426981.1, on the reverse strand, counting down.
TATAACTCTGCTTAAGATCGGTAAAATGATATTATGACGCTTAATTCTCAGCAGGAAAGTTTGAAAATATGTAATTTATATAATAAATCGAAAGTATGTATAAAGATATTTAATTTCAAATTTAAGGTATTAGTATCGAAAGTAGCACGGTCGATCTTTATTGTCGATATAGAGAGCTGACGATTACATGACGTCACAGTCGACTACTGAAGGGAAATGGCGGGAAAAATAACTCGGACAGAACAGCGAGCTGGAGCCTTATCAACGAAGGGGGGAAGGTGGTGGGGACGGCAGTTCGGCAAGGCCCCGAGCGATCGCTGCGCCTTAGGCCACGCCCCGAAGCAGGGCTGCCCCATCAGCCGCACTTCAGTAGTGGTACCATTTTTTTATTTATTGGTATTTATTTATATATTCATATAGTTATGTAACGTATAAACATTTATTTTTTTTTATAACAATTTTAATTAATATCGTAATATAAACATAACTAGTAAGATAGTATTTTTTATTGTTTATTTTATTATTGTTGGATTGCCAATACTGCATAATGCCCGGAATAGCTCCCGTTCGATAGAGGGAAAGGCACTAAACTGAGCCGCCAATGGGCGAGGAGCGTGAGTTACAGTCCCGGCGTGAACGTGCTAATCATTAGTTAATTATTTCATGATAATTGAGTATTACAGAATGTTGCAGATACCGCTGCTAATTGCTCTAAAATTCTTGGTACCCGTTGTTAATATGGAAAAGGAAAATGATGGCTGGTGTAAGCTTTTGGTGATGATAAACCTATTTTTGCTACCAAACCTGGTATTGTATTGCTTTGATTGTAAGTAAAAAAAATCTGGTGCGTGCGCGCAACACACAACATTCACTTACCAACTTACTTAGATTAGAAATTAATGCGTTGTTGTGGTCCCCTTCGTTAGACCAATTTTGATGAAATGTTAGCTATCACATCTTTGGCATATAAATACATCAAATACCCAGTTTGATCAAAATAGTTAAAGCCGTTTTTGAATAAAAAAAAAAACACGTGAAAATTATACAAAATTTATTAAGTAAAGTCCCCCATCCGGTTGGTCAATTTTGGTGAAATGTTGGCTATCACATCTTTGGCTTATGCATACATCAAATACCCAGTTTGATCAAAATCGTGAAAGCCTTCTTTGAGTAAATAAAAAAAACACTTGAAAATGTTACAAAATTTATTAAGTAAAGTCCCCCCTCCGGTTAATCAATTTTGATGAAATGTTGGCTATCACATCTTTGGCATATACATACATCAAATACCCAGTTTGATCAAAATCTTTAAAGCCGTTTTTGAGTAAATAAAAAAAACACGTGAAAATGATACAAAATTTATTAAGTAAAGTCCCCCCTCCGGTTGGTCAATTTTGGTGAAATGTTGGCTATCACATCTTTGGCTTATGCATACATCAAATACCCAGTTTGATCAAAATCGTTAAAGCCTTTTTTGAGTAAATAAAAAAAAACACGTGAAAATGTTACAAAATTTAATAAGTAAAGTCCCCCCTCCGGTTAATCAATTTTGATGAAATTTTTACAGTCATATCTCGGGCATATACATAGATCAAATACTCAGTTTAATCAAAATCGTTAGAGCCGTTTTTGAGAAAATCGAAAAAAACCTAAAAAGTTATTAAGTAAATTACCCCCTCCCTTTAAGTAATTTTGATGAAATTTATGCTGTCACATCGCGGGCATATACTTACACTAAATACCCAATTTCAGGATCGCACGGTTTATAGTTTTTGAGCTAGTCTGTTCACACACACACACACACACAGACACACACACACACACACACACAGACCATTTCGCGGGACTTGGTCATTTCGACTCAGGGGACCCCAAAACGTGTATTTCCGTTGAAAACCGGAAGTCGAAATTTTTCACGATCGCAATACTTCCACTTACTATATATTTCATATATAGGTAAGTGAAAGTAATATTAATATCTGTAAAATAATAATTCCCAATCATGAAAGGCTTATTTTTTATATATTTTTATATTAACTCCATTTAATGTAGGTAATTAAACACGAATCCTAACGGGGTACGAAGATGTCTAAAATGCCTTTTAATCACTTTCTCCTATTTTAAAAACCAATATACAACATAAGTATCGATTGATAACACTTATTTTTTAAAAATAAATTTTCATTGATCATTCTTTTTTTTTATTTCATTAAATATTGCGATATTATTTCTTATTGTGGATTTAGATTTAGATCGGTGTATATAAAGTATACACTAGGATCCTGGAACAAAGACTAAGGAAATTGGTTGAAGAAGATCTGGAACAAGAACAGGCAGATTTATGCCAGGTAGGCCTGTCTGCACACAGGACCATATCTTCTCCCTGAGAATGATTGTAGAGAAGGCATGGGACAGAGGTAAAGCAGAATACCTAGCTTTCCTAGATCTAGGGGCGGCTTTCGACCATGTTCCTAGACAGGAAACATGGGGGATACTCAAAGCAATCGTGGGATATTGGAATATGACCCCAGTGTTAGCACAGGCACTATTGTACGCTGATGATGTAGTATTGGTTGCGGATACTGCTGAATCTCTCCAAGTTGCTAGGGATGAGTGGCAAGAAGAACTGAAACTCAGAAGCATGCAGATCGATGCCTCCAAAAGCAAGGTTATGTCTGTTGGACGAAGGAATGAGGAGCTTAGAATCACTTGCAATGGAGAGAATCTTGAGCAAACGGACACCTACCGCTACCTTGGAACAATGATCTGCAAGGATAGAAGAATAGACCAGGAGGTCCTTAATAGAGTCCAAAAGGCCAACGGAATATTCTACCAAATATCCATGACACTCATTGGAAAGCAGGAATTGAGTAGGAAAGCGAAGATCCTGCTATTCAAATCCGTTTTTCTCCCAGAGTTACTATATGGATCGGAAAGCTGGACACTCTTGGACCGCTATGCCAGCAAGGTTGAATCTGCGGAAATGAGATTCCTACGGAAAAGAGTTAGGAATGAAAAAGTGCGAGATGAACTAGGAGTCAGATCCGTCCTAGAGACGATTGAAGAGATACAGCTGAAGTGGTTCGGGCATGTTAACAGAGATGACCGTAAGGATAGGTGGCTTCTAGAAGCAAGACCGGGAGGAAAGCTACCTCAAGGCAGGCCAAGGGTCATGTGTGCAGACCTGATTGAGAGAATTGGCACAGCCAGAGGGAGTACCATGCCGGAGGTGAGAAGACCTGTGCAGGTACCGTTGGACAAGATGGTCAGAGGCAGCCACTCCACGCTTAGCAGCAAATAGGAGATAGTGAGAGAAGGAGAAGAAGAGAAGGATTTAGATTTATAATTGAGTACTTATAATTTATTTATTTTCTTACCTTTTTCTGGTGCAAGATGTTGGGATACAAAAGTTTTCTCTAAAAATGCATAACGGCGGACGAAACCAAAGATTGCTGATTAAGAGCACAAATCATTAAATTCATAATATTTGAGAATATCTGAAGATTTTCAACTTGATAGATATGATAAGCTTTAAATAGCTGGGTAATCTGGTCAGAATTGACAATGAGAAAGGACATCCACGAAGCTTAGTTCTTGCCAGCGATGAGAAGCGTGGTTGCGAGGAAGATTCAGATGTAATGTGACTGCAGATCAGGCTCCAAATGGGCTATCACTATTGGCTAACTTGAAGAGGAGGCCAGGGCAAGATCGTTGGGGAAGGCCAAAGACCGCCTTGTGCGTCTGCCCCGCCAATGAAACAGGAAGCTTACGAAAAAACAAATTCATTTTGTTATTGACTTATTTCGACATGATTTGAAAAATTATAACTTACTCTGATTCGTTTCTTGAAACAAATTCCAAGCCTATGAACGACAATGATAGTAGGCAAGAAATCACTTGGGAAGCCAAGAAGTAAAAGGAAAGATGAAATCTAAAAAAATGCTGCAGCATTGAATGTAACAAACAACTCCATCTTAGAGTAGAAGCAGAAACAGTAGACAGAGTAAAAGTAACAATCCATGGCAGACCGATTTGGCATATGCTAAATCAGGCGGCAAAAAGTCTGCATGGCCAGAGAAACAAATAAATTTCAGCAGTAAACGATCAAAAATCTATACGAAAATTGGAACAATCTTAAAAACATGATGTTAAGATTATGGCCATTGCAATAATCGACTGTTGGTCAGCGTTTTCCTTAATGCGATTTGGGCCCCCACATGAAAATGAACAAAATCCATTGGATATTTTTATTTGTAATCAATATGTCTGGGATAATTTTAAAAACAAAAAATCCATGAACTTTTATTTTATTTTTTTTTTCTGAATGAAGCATGATCCAAGGATTAACCGTTTTTGGAGTTTCTTTGCTTACTGTGAAATCTATTTAAAATTCTTAAATAAAATCATCTATTTTAAGTCCTTGGATTATTATATGGTTGGGGCTAATACCTTTTACATTTTTTTTTTTTTTTTTTTTTTTTTTTTAACGGGCCTAAAAAATCCTAATTTAATCAATATTAAACTCGTTTAATTAATTTGAGTATCACCTATTTACTCTCTAAAGTATAATATTTTTTTATATATAATAATAATAATAATAATAATCCTTTATTTGCATTAAATAATTTTACACATAATTATATACATTTATTTACACACTGTGCAAAATCAGCTTTTAGCTGAGGATTTTTGTGAGTTCGGTTGTTGAACAAAATTAAATAATGAAAAAATTAAGTAATGAGCTAAACAGAAAACAAAACAAAGAAACTTAATCGCTTTAAAAACAAATAAAAATCTATCCTTGCAGCCAGACCAGGTAGTGAACATTTCCTAGCCTTTTCCATTCTTCACGGCATTTGGCAACCCTGCTCCAGGTAATTCCTCCGCATGTTGCCCTCATCTCCTTGTCCTAGTAAGTGGTAGGCCTACAGGTGCCTTTACACCTTACGAACTTTACCTTCGAACACCACCCTCGAACAACCTTCCTGAAGCCTTCACGTCGACTGTTCGGGTGTCCTAGGTACTTCATCTGTTCGCCTGGGTTCGGGGGTAGCGCTAGTGTCCCTTTGAATTTGGCTTTTCTTAAGTGACAGGAGTTGTTTGTGATACTAGTGTAATTTGTGAAACGTTTTAAATCGTCTCCTATTTTTTTATTTTTCAGATAATATAAAATATATTGATAATGGAGATTTTTTCTTTATCATAAGCTAGCTTTGGGTGCGTCAGCCATATTGGTTCGCTTAACGTCACGTGAAATATAAATGGCTGTTCGCTTCACGTCGGTACGGCAAGGTTCGAAGGAGAACTTGTTCGAAGGTGAGGTTCGTAAGGTGTAAAGGCACCTTATCTCTTGCCCTCCTGTACTGCCTCGGCGTCCACTCCATGATCCTCTTCGTCCAGCTGTCTTCATTCCTCCTAATGATATGGCCAGCCCATTTCCATTTCCTCTTAAAAACCATTTCTACAACATCGATTAGTTCTGTTTTGTCCCTAATATATATATATTATATATATATATATATATATAATATACATATATTTGTTTTCTTGTCTTTTTTGGTTATTCCCAGCATGTATCGTTCCATGCCAAGTTCCGTTGTCTGTAGTTTGTTCACGACTTTTCTACTCAGTCTCCAAGTCTCACATCCATATATAAGAACTGGTAGAACGGTTGTTTCCCAAAATTTCTTCTTCAGCTTCATATCAGCCTTGCTTTTATAAAATCCCTTTGAACATTCTTTATTAGCCATTTCTTGCTTGCTATTATGAAATCTATTTCATTCTTGATTTGGCTATTCGGACTGATCCAGGTCCATTTCAGGTCAAAGGGTTTTTTGAAGAAAGTATTCATAATATACATCTTGTTACTTTCTACAAATTGAATCAGTCGTTCCCCTCTTTCATTCCTTTTGCCGAAACCATGCGATCCTAAGGACTTTTCTAAAATCTTTTTACCCACTTTTGCGTTCAGGTCACCCATTATGATTGTATGGCTGTTTGAGTGGTCTTCTATGGCTACTTGAAGGTTCGTATAAAAATCTTCAATTATATTGTCTTCCGCAGAACTGGTCGGTGCGTAAACTTAAACTATTTTTATCTGTAGGTTATTTGATTTAATGTCTAATGCAGCTACGCGGTCAGAGTAACTTTTTAATTTTATAATGTCCTTAATACAACTATTGTTGATGAGAAAGCCCGTGCCGCCTTCATTTGCCTCGTTTCCGTTATGGTAAAACATATGACCTTCTTCAAGCTGAAATAAACCCTCTCCTGCCCTTCTTGTTTCCCTTAATCCGACTACCTTTATTTTTTTTTTTTTTTTTTTTTTTGTTCGGTACCTACCCTACCTGGCCATGTGTGGCATACGGGGGGTTACTCTAGAGGTGTAACCAACCTATTCTAACCATGGTGGGTAGGTCGAGATTTATTACGTGGGGCCTCCAAGAAATAAAAGTCAACCAGGGCGGATTCGAACCGCCACCGTTGGGCTCGAGCGTGCTAAAGCGGGTCGCGCTCAAACACGCTCGGCTCGGTAGTCGGCCCCACTTAATCCGACTACCATCCATTCTATCTCTTCTAGTTCGCACAATAATTCTTCTAATCTTTCTTCTCCTCTTAAAGTACGACAATTATAAGTTAGTACATTCCATGTTTTTTTAATTTTAATATCTTTTATTCCTACTGATAATTGAGCTTTTTAAAAATAATTTCCGTTAACAAAGCTTATATTCCTTACTTTTTTATGTTCTGATTTTTCCTTTTCGATTAATCTTAGGTTTATAGACTCAGTGAGTGTGGATTTATTGGTAAAAAAATAGTATGTAATGATCCCTGTGAATGAAATGCTTTTTTATCGTATATATCTTCTTTTGTTATTGTAGTTTCATCATATTTTAAGGGTTCGCTACAAGATAATTCACCAAATTTTAAATCTATATTCGAAGTTTGGGTTTTTAACTTTTCTAATGTGTATGCGACACCATCAATAATTGCCCTGTCCCCTCTGTACTTGGCTGTCTTTCCATCACACCTGGGCAAAAAGTATTTTAATTTTTATTTTAAAATACTTTATTTTAAATAGCAAGTATTTAAAATAAATTTGAATAAAATGCATTTTAACCTCAAATCATTTAAAATACTTTTCGATAAAATTATTTTAAATGCAAAATAAAGAAAGTATTATGTATTTTAAATAAAAAAAATTAAAATGAAAATACAAAATACTTTTAAAACATATTAGCTAGTGCATTGAAATTGATTAATAAATAAATATTTTTTTAAATATTACAATTGATTGATAAATCAACAGCTTTCATTTAAAAATTTTTCGGTTGTCTTTGCTTGGTGTAATGTATCTGGTACTCAGATCATCTTCGCTTTCGTTTTGTAGAAATTATTAAATTAAATTTTTTTTCCTACAAATCCAATCTGATTCGGAACCTATTTAAAATAATTGGGCTACCCATTAGACTATTCGCTACCCATACACCATCCAAAGACCTCCGTCCAATAGGAATTTCGGCAAATCAGCCCTAACGCAATGACCGATTATAACTTTATTGAATTTATCAGTCATACACATTTCTACTAAGTTTACTAACTCTTTTGGTGTCGTATCCAGATTGGGATCCTGTTTATACCTTCGTGTATGGCTCTAACATAGTTTTTGATTTTGATTATTTATTCGAATATACTGGTAAAAAGTCTATAATTAGCCCCCCCATAAAAAACCTATTTATTGTAAAAATTATGAGAAATTGGCTTTGTTATTTGACTTATGAACAATCTTTGTTTCATATTTCGTGACAATTAAATATGGCGGTAAAAAGTTAATATTTCACCCTCCACCCCAAAATCTATGCATAAAACCATGTATGAGAAATGAAATCATTAGACGTCTATTTAGATAATCAAAAACCACCAATGTGACAAAATTTGTTGAAATCGGTGGAAGCGGTGCAAAGTTAATAATTGTGCACCCCCCATAAAAAACAAAAAAAAAAACAGCAACACAAACTGAAATAAATGTACTTGCTCAATATTTAGGAGTGAGAGCTCTAGTGCAAAAGACCACACTATACTATTACGAAAATTGTTTAACTTCAAACAACCTACTTAAGATTTATTTTATTTTATTATTTAAAATACAAATGAAAATACTTTTTTTTTATTTTAGTATTTTAGAATTAAAATGAAAATACTTTTTTTTATTTGAGTATTTTAGAATTATAATGAAAATAAACATGTGATTTATTTTATTTTAATACTAAAATAAAAAAATCTGGTGCGTGCGCGCAACACACAACTTTCACTTACCAACTTACTTAGATAAGAAATTGACGTTTTTTGTTAAATATCATTTCCAAAAGTCACACATTTTTCTACATTCATATCTTATTTTTATTAATCGTTAAAGCCGATTTTGAGTAAATAAAAAACCCCGTGAAAATGATACAAAATTTATTAAGTAAGTCCCCCCTGCGGTTGATCAATTTTGATGAAATTTTTACAGACATATCTCGGGCATATAAATAGATCAAATACTAGGTTTAATCAAAATCGTTAGAGCCGTTTTTGAGAAAATAAAAAAAACACGTGAAAATGTTACAAAATTTATTAAGTAAAGTCCCCCCTCCGGTTAATCAATTTTGATGAAATTTTTACAGTCATATCTCGGGCATATAAATACATCAAATACCCAGTTTGATCAAAATCGTTAGAGCCGTTTTTGAGAAAATAAAAAAAACACGTGAAAATGTTACAAAATTTATTAAGTAAAGTCCCCCCTCCGGTTAATCAATTTTGATGAAATTTTTACAGTCATATCTCGGGCATATAAATAGGTGAAATACTCAGTTTAATCAAAATCGTTAGAGCCGTTTTTGAGGAAATCGAAAAAAACCTAAAAAGTTATTAAGTAAAGTACCCCCTCTCTTTGAGAAATTTTGATGAAATTTTAGCTGTCACATCGCGGGCATATACCTACACTAAATACTTAATTTCAGTTTCCCACGGTTTATAGTTTTTGAGCTAGTCTGTTCACACACACACACACACAGACACACACACACACACACACACACACACACACACACACACACAGACCATTTCGCGGGACTTGGTCATTTCGACTCAGGGGACCCCAAAACGTGTATTTCCGTTGAAAACCGGAAGTCGAATTTTTTCACGATCGCAATACTTCCACTTACTATATATTTCATATATAGGTAAGTGAAAGTAAAAAGAGTATTTTCATTTGTATTTAAAATACTTGTATTTAAAATAATGCCCAGGTCTGCTTTCCATACTCTCTTGCTTGTTTTATAAATGTCCATAATTCTCTTCTTGTTGCTCTTTCTTGTTTAGTATAATCCCAAGAAAATTTTAAATTTGATTTGGCTTGCCATGATGCCCTTAGAACTTGCATTTTTCTTCACATGGCTAAAAATTTTATAAGGATAGGTCTATTTTGCTTGGAGGGTGAGCCCAGCCCTTGTAATAAGATCTATCTCGGAATGGCTTAAATTAACTTTTAATTCCTGGTTTATTTTATTTATTACATTATCTTCTAGGCATGCGGTCGTTTCGTTCGGAATGGTTTCGAAATTAAATAATACTAAATTTGGTTCTGTTTCAGAAGCCTACCTCCAGTTATTTTTGCCATGGTAACAGTTACTTATGATTATCATTAACTTAACCTTAAATGTTATTGAATTGTATCCATCAAAATAACTGGGTATTAATTGTTTTACTGAAACATATGTTAAATTAACCATTCTTTTTATTGATACTTAATAATATATTGTGAAAAAGTCATTATTAAAATGGGATTGTTAGATTTGTTAATGTTTCTACAAGAAAAGGGTGTTCTCTGTAAAGTAAAGATTTGTCTAAATGGCCATGAAATGGGATTAAAGCAAGGAAGATAAATTTATGGCGTCAAAGATACTCAAATTGTGATTATTTTGACCAAATATTAAGTGATATAATCAAGTTTATGCCCCCAGGAAATTAAAGTGACATGTTTTTTTTTGTAAATAATTATTCAGTTAAATATAATGTTTATCAATTACTTTTGAGGTTATTTAACACGTTGAGCGCCAAGCGGTACGATCGTACCGCTGTTGGACTATTGGCTGGGGCCGAGGCGGTCCCCAGGTACCGCCCGCTCCCGCCAGCTAAAAGATTGTTCTGGGCCAGGGGACCGCCTGCGAGCGTGATTTCAAGGCATATTAGACCGCTCCGGCCCGAACAATTCGCCAATGCAATTGGCCCAAATGGTTTTTTTTTTTTTTTTTTTTTTTTTTTTTTTTTTTTTTTTTTTAATTTTGGGGGTATAAATAAATAAATAAATAAAATAAATTAATTTTATTTATTTTTTTACAAAACAAAATATCTTATTTATTAAAATAACATATTTTTTTACAAAACAAAATATCTTATTTATTAAAATAACAACATAACAAATTTATGGGTAATTCTCCCATTTGATACGAATTTGGAGTTTATATTTCTATGAAAAAAAAGGTACATTTTTAAATTTTTTTTTTTCCGTGAATCTCTTCAACATAGTCTCCTGATGATTCTCGCAAAGAATCGTTTCATAGAAGTTCGTCGTTCAAGAGATACACGATGATGATTGAAATCATGGGAGTGAGGGAATCAGGTAACGAGTGAGGGAATTAGATAATGATCAAAATTCAACTTGTATAAATTTTATTCTCATATTATGACTATCAAATTAAGTATTTACAAACAAATCACATTGGACATTAGGTGTGACACAATATTCTCTTCCTATAAACTCAATAAACGAAGACGAACACTAGAACAGATACTGCATAAAATTTGTGTAAAATTGTTCCTTTGATAAATTTCATTTCTTTATTTCTTGCGCTTCTATATCGAATGGACAGACACGGAGTAGTTTTCTGTTCTGAATTTTTATTATTGGAGCGGGCAATGTCATTAATATGTCTTTTGGCTCAAGTGAAAATTGGTCATTTAGATTTAATATAAACTTACGTTTCGAGCTCCTGGATGAATTAAGTCCAATAGCAGTTATACCATCAGCACAAACGCTCGAAATGTAGCACACATAACAAAATTCGTTTGGTTCTTTCTTCTTCGCAGGATACTCATCAAATCGTGCTACGACATAACTACCCGCTTTAGGGAGAGCATGAGGAAAAGCTGTAGGTGCATCAGCAGTCATCGAAGTTGAAGGCTGAGGGTCTTCAGGGTTGGGAGTGTCATTAGTAATGGAATGAGACTTTAGGTGATCATCTGTTCCGACCATCACTGTTTCTAGAACCTGGTTTGGATAAAACTCGGACGGTTCTCCCTGAGCCTTGAGGTTGCCGGCTGTCCAAGTGTCCAATTGTGAACTTGTTACATGATGTGAGACAATCAAAACAACTGAGTCTGTTCATAGTCTTTGAATCTTGAGTCTCTTTTGGGAGGTAAACCACTTGATAGACCCTCATAGTGCCTTTAAAGGGGGGGATCGATTTTGGGATAATGTTGGCTATTCCACTGATATCATCTGGAGTGATTACATACAACAAAACTTTTCTTGATTTTTCCTGAAGTGTTCGGACAAACGAATCAAAGTCACCTATGTCCTGCCCACATGCAACAGTTTCGTCTAATAAGCGCTTCATAGCCCCTCCTATTCCATCGACTGCACCCTTGCCATGGCCAGGGGCTGAATAGTTCCAAGTAGAACATTTAAGGTTAGGGATGAACGTATTTAAAATAACCAATTAGATTTTTTTTTTCATTCTTAGTAAGTCTTTAATCGAACTGTTATCTCACACTAATATATATTGGTATTATTACTATATTACTATTACTTAAGGTTGCATGATTAACAAAAAAAATAGATGAACAAAACTAATTGATGAAAACAAACAATTTAAAATTTTCAAAACTTTGCCTAAACCACGTACTTACTAATTCCCTCACTATTTGTGAAATGAGGGAATTTGGTATGAGGGAATTAGATTCTAGAAGTTAACCAAAGGTAACACATTTCATGCAATGAACAACAACAATATTTTATGAGAATTATAAGTCCCTTTCAAGTCTTACACAATATTGGATTAGACATACGAAATCTTTCTTACCTTTGTTGAAATATCAGGAGATGAGGGAATTAGGCGTTTGAATGACGAGAGCCAAGTATATCTTATTAAATGTCAACACAAACTATTCACAACAGGGCTTCTGTGGGGTAGGTTTCCCGACAAATGGCGGCAACTTAAGACAATGTTGCCAACCCTATGAAATGTTTCTAATATGCTCTGAAGAGCGTTGGCGCCCTTTTTTAAAATAAGTGAGGGAATTTGATCAGACCTAATGGACACTCGGGTTAGGGGCCATATATTTTTTACCTTGACATGCGGCTTATTGTCTATTCTATCAATCAACAGTTCAGAACGTAACAGGGCTGATAGAAAAAGAAAGAAAGTCATATCATCAAAATTAACTATTTTATCGTCTGACAAAATCATCAACTCGAGTCAAGGGACACATGAGGGAATTAGGTTTTGACCTTTTGAATTTGAATTTAAGTATAAAAAAATGTTCGCATTGAACCTGCAAATGAATGAAAAGTGAGGTAAGAGTACCTAGTACTCAATTTTATTCAGAATAGCGCACGCAATGGAATGCTGGCGCCAAAATCAACCAGGGACACGAATCCGTATGAGTTGGGAGAATGACCCTTATACAAAAAAAGGTATTGAGGCACTAAAATATTCATAATTTTTTTAATTTATTTGTGGGCTTCTATGAAGCACGGGCGGCAATAAAATGGATCTCCCGGGCACTGAGGGCAGTACGTTGTCACTTTTTTGATTTTGTTCTTATTCAAGTTAGTAAGAATAGGTCTGAACGCCAAGTAGACAAGAGCTAAACTGAGGGATAGAGATGTAAGGAACAGGGAGAGGTATGAAGGGGTTGACAAGGGTTGACGTCGCGGTCATAACCGGGCAGCCCCCGTACTACTATAGGTAGCGGGCTTTACCCTGGGGCCGGGCGGTACATACGTACCGCTCACAAAAGTATTGTTTAATTGCCAAAATTAAACTTTTTATTTATTTCTTTTGCAATTTTTGTATCATTCTAATCATATTAAAGTTATAAATTAGGAAAAATTGCTTTGGCCCCAGGCAAAAGTACATCATCTTTTCCCTGGCGCTCAACGTGTTAAAAGAGTAATAATATTGTTCTTAAATAGTAACCGTTGCCATGGCAAAAATAACTGAAGGTAGGCTTCTGAAACAGACCCCTTAAATTTTTTTCTCGGTCAGAGTGTTTTGGTTCTATTTGGTGATTTTTAGTTGAAATTTCATTTTCGAATTTGCTCTTTAAAGTACTGTGGGACTGTTCTATAGGTTTAAGTTTTGTTTTCAACTCGTCCAATTCTGTTTTAAAACTTTTTAGTGATTCTCTCAGAAATCGGACCTCCTCGTTTCCTTTTTTTACTTGTTCGTGAGTTTCTCGGAGGATTTTTTTTTTATTTTGTTAAATACAAGTTTTTTTTTTATTTGTGATAGATAATGAGGACCCCAAGCATAATACTTAATCACATCTGATTTTATAATTTTCTAATTATTTGTTGAAAACTTCCTTTAGTTACCACGAAAACAAATTATTTCCATTGATTATGTATATTCCCTAACACGTTGGCGACTCTTTCCCATATAATACTTACTTATAATACTCTTACTTATAAATAATGTTCTACCATTAAAGGCGTACTGCGCTTGCAAGATTGTTCTTTTTTTCTCGTGTATATGTTTCTCGATTTTTTCATATTTATCCCTATCTTATTTTTAGGCATAATGGGAGACAGTTAATTTCTCCATATAAACAAAATCAATGGTACAAAAAATTTCCATTGCCATTTAAGCCCACTCAGGACATTTCTATGATGATAAAACCTACCTGGTATTAAAGAATAATTGATTTTCATTAAACATGACGAATTTAATTAAAATCGTTAAACGAAGGTCGTAAAAAACCCTTTAAAATGAGCCAAATTTATGATATAAACTGCACATATGTTTGATATAAGTTTTGCTGTCACATTGCGGGCATATGCATACATCAAATACCAAATTTCAGTTTCGTGAAGTTTATCGTTTTTGCGTTAGCCTGTTTACTGTTTGCACATTCGCGCGCTCACACACACACAGACCATTTCGTGGGATTGCTTATTTGGGCTCAGGGGACCCCAAAACGTGTACTTCCATAGAAAACCGGTGGTCGAAATTTTTCACGATCGCAATACTCTCTCTTAGTATATAATATATTTCATATATAGGTAAGTGATTGTAAAGAGCCATTAAAAGTGATGATAAAAATTAAGTAATTTGCAACTTAATAAAAATTATAACTTTATATTAATGATTATTCCTAAATACTTAGATTATTTTTCTCTGATATAACTATTCCAGATGAATCGTATAAATTGACCTCTAGTCAATTGTGGTTGGAGCTGTGGATTTTGGGAGTTTTAGTAGGCATAATTTCGGCCGTTGGAATATTCTTTCTAACCGAAACATACGCTAAGCCGAGATTCCATTGGGTATGTATGGTATCCTCATAAATCATTCTTATATAAAGCAGGGACGTAACATAGCAACATACCTTAAGTTTGTTAATGCCTCTAGTATTGCCTTCGAAAACTGATTCTAAGTCGGAGACTAGATGGCGATAATATTTTGTTTTGATTGCTACTATATCTGTAGCCATCAAGACAAAATATTAATGGGGATTGGATTGGTATTTACTCTCTGAATTTTTAAATATTAAAATTGATTCCAATTTTCAACTAATTACAGTGGATATCGTTTATAACGACATTGAAGGGACCGTTAAAACTTCGTCGTTATAGGCGATCGTCGTTACATCCGACATATCGCTTATAGCGACACATAATGTGACAATGAAATCAAAGACAATGTAACAGGCCATAAAATGCATTAGACAAAAGTATTTTTATACTGTTAAAAAAAAAGAAGTTGACAAATGGCTTGTATGGAAATGTAGCAACTAAAGATAAGATAACCCCAGAGGATGAGCCACAAGCTCGAAACGTCGGGAAAAAAATATTAAAAAACATTAAACACGGAAGAGCTCCTTCATTAAAGAAAATCCTACAAATTACAGCACTCTTCCCCTCTAAGTGAGGAAAAAGATCCTAGCAAACAAAAATTATATATATATATATATATATATATATATATATATATATATATATATATATATATACCTTCTTCTTTTGCTCCCTCTTGCCATTTAGCATAGAGGGGCTTCGATCCAACGGAGCCACTCTTCCCGGTTCCAACACATCGTCTTCATTTGAGCCAGGGTTTTTCCTCTTCTCGCTCCAATTCTCTGAATATGCTTCTCCCGTCGGATTCTTGGGCGACTTCGGGGCCTTCTGCCTAGATCGGGGAAGGCTTCCACTTTACGTTTCTCGGTAGCCATCTTCATCGACACATCGCGGTTTCACTTGAGCTGGCTTCAGATTATCCCTTAAACTAGTATTCCTCAGACTATCCCTTCTTGTTTTATCGACCACTCTGAAAAAGTACTTCATCTCTGCTCATGTTATCCGGCTAATATGTCTGTTCAGCATGATCCAATTTTCATTACCTCATGCGACTGTTGGGTGGTAAACTGCTTTATGTGTAGTTTCGTCGCTATCCATAGGTGGTCATCTATGCTGCTACAGATCTGGTAATATATTTGGTTACCTTTGTTGATTCATTACAAATTTCATCTAATTTAGCAGACCTGCAGCTGATGGTTCTCATGCAGGGAAGAGCTACTTCGAGAGCCATTAATCACCGAAGAAACTAGTGCACATTTTCATGGTCCTGACTCAACAAGCACTTCGCTTTTAGCAATATTTATCGCCATCCCCTTACGTTGGAAGTATTTTTCCATTCTACAAGGGCTTTCTGCAACTTCTCCCTAGAGTTCGCTAGAAGAACGATGTCATCAGCGAAGAGAAGACTTAACGACAGGACGCATATTCCATCTTCTAATTAATGTTGCCTAAGTTCTTTCCTTGCATATTTTATGAATCTCATACATAAAGCATAGAAATGACAGGGCGCTATCTATCCTTTCTTTTAAGTTGGGCAAAACTACCCGACAAACATCGGGACACGAGATGTTTATATAGATAAAGATAGATAAGATAGTTATAAGGGTATAGTAGATAATATAGATATAAGATATATATGTGTGTGTGTGTGTGTGTAATATGGATATTATTGGTTATTCTAAATATTTATAAGTATGATTTGTAAAAACCAACAAACAGTTCAACCAAGCACACGACACATTCGCTCGGCGTGTACTCCTAAACTAGCAGCATAGTCTTCCAACGGGAGCCAAACTATTTGAAGTGGAAAGCCATTACTCCCTACCCAGAGCTCCTGGTATGCGCAATTGTCCCCCCCCCCCCCCCGATCAAGTAAAGTTAATGAAATAAGAACCAATACTGTATAAAACATAGGCAATCTAAACACCTTCAAAAACTTAAACTTAAGTGTGTAAAATGGGCCTCCGCGGCGGCGGGCAGCTCCCCACCCCTAAAAACATATGTTAAACAAAAACTACAAATTAAATAAATTCTTATTCATTAATTATATCCTTGGTGTGTAAATTGAAATAATTATGTTATGTAACCCCTTTTTTGTAATTGGGACCTGGGGATGTTAATTAAAAAAAATAAACAATGAAAAATGTTTCCATTTTAATCATTTATAAAACATCCCCCGTGTTTAAATGGTATGCTTAAATGAAATGATACGTAGAAAGTTGATGACACTTTTTTGTATTTACAATATATTCTTAACATTTTGCTCCAGTCGCGTTAAAAAGTGAGGCAAGAGGATTTCCGCTGGAAACCGGGGAAGTGGCTGAACTATCGTTACATGCTTTTACTTTTATTCCAGGACCGCTTGCTAGACCAAACCAAAAGGGGCAAAGCAAGTGAAATGAATGGTAAATAAATAATTATTTATCTGTTTAATTATATTTTTGTTAAAATTAATTAATTTACGATAGTAATTAAACAAAGGTAAAGTAGCTAGCATATTGTTGCTTTTATTTATTATTAATAAGATCATTAATGGTTAATTGTCAGGTACTGGCCTACCTTGGATTTATCTGTGCTATCGCTGTGATCCGATTCGTGTCAGCTCAAGTTATTTTTCACCTGTCGACTATCGGAGCTAGGTACACCATCAGCAGCTCTATCCTGGCCATCACCCTCCTATCTTGGGGCAACTGCTTGATAGGTAGGTATATCATCTACGCCTTATTTCAAATTACTGTCACTGATTTAATGCAGCTATAAACTTGATGGAAGGCTGCTAAGAGGATGGTCATGCCTGGACAAGGAAAGGGAAAGTTATGTGTAGACCGCCATTTTTCAAGTTTCCGCGAATATTAATAAGTGGAACCTAATGATGACATTGAAATTGTCGTTAGCCCAATAAAATGGTTTGTAAATTTTTATAAAGTGCTAACATTTAAATATCAAAAATTTTTTTCATAATTTCCAACTATTTAATAGTAATAAATCATTAAATCCTTTGAGTGAAACATGAAAAGCCGTCGCGAGCTAGTGATTTCGCCGCCCAATAGTGACTAAGTATACACTTCTTTGGCGAAATAGGACCAAAAAAAAATAAAATAAAAAAGTTTCGTCAGACATCTCTTACAGCTCCTTAATCCTCCATACAAGTCCTTTCAAAGTAGTATGGTGAAATATTTGACAGGTAAATGAATTGACTGCATACTATTACTACTTAATTATAGAATTGGGTTATTCCTGAAGCTGCCCTGAAAGCAACAAATAATAAACTTTGAATCATTATATTATTTACTTTCTCTACTCCATCTGTATTATGCCTGTTATAATTTATTACTTATTACTTATATTATTCCTCATTTTTAACCCGAGATGAAAAAATAAAAGGAGTAATCATTCTGTATTGATGTATGTTGACAAATGATAAGTAATTCTGCTCGGTTAATCAAGAGACTTATTAAGAGCAATTGTGGCCTTTAACGGAATTTTCAACTCAGTCTAGGCCCCTGGTGCCTGGAATAATATAGAAGATTCGTCATGCGAAACCAAAACCAAAGAACGGTAGGGACAACAAACAACGGGACAACAAACAGAATGGCAGACAAAACTGCATGCAGTAGGCTTTGAGGCTTCAACAGCTCTAGGTCCATGGATTATATTGCTTGTTTAAACCAACATTTGTTTTGTAAGAGAGAACAAACATATTTAAATTCTAATTTAATAATCCATACCTTCTTTACCTTACATACAATTAGTTAAGATCAGAAAGAATTCTCTAATCCTCAATTTTTATTTTTTTTTTCAGATTGTGTTTCAAACTCATCGTTAGCCAAACATGGATTGCAGAATATGGGCTTTGCTGCTTGTTTTGGTGGACCTATGTTTAGTATCCTTTTTATTTATAGTCTTTAGAAGCCGTCCGCGAGTGTCTATCCGTCACCAGTCCTACCAGTCCTTTGACGAGCTGGGACCGGCAAACATATTTAACACTAGAGGTCCTAGGCCGGCTTCTCACCGGCATCGATTTTTTGTCCCTCTAGACTTTGGCCAAGTCCTCCTTGGCATAAGTTGAATACAAAGCACTATTCTAGACGATCAGCTGATCATTTTTGGACCGAATAGTACCCTCAATAACCAATAGATGCTCTGTAAATGTTCTGTGAACAACAGTACTCTGATGCTTCTTAGTTTGTTGTTATTTCTTAAACCTTGAAACGTTTTAGTGTCCGTTTTATCATTTTCGTAGTAAGTTTTGGTTATTTTTGGAGTTTTAAATTGAAAAATGGAAGGAGAGAAACTAATATTTACTGTGAAACATGCTCCACAAATCCGGCTTTTCTTATTGGGTAATGTTTTGAGAAGTACCCCATACTATGAAAAATTATCGATAAATTAAATTATATTACTTATTGTTATGTTTTAATTTGATTAAATATAGATTTTTATATTGATTGATTAAATAAGCGTTTTTTCAATTTTTATTACCCCAAAAACAAATTCATGAAATTTATGCTTTTTAATAATCGTCTGTTGCTGTTTTTTAACAGAAAAGGTTGTCGTCCCTATTAAGATTATTCTATAACCTTAATGAAGAAGGTTAACATTAAGAACCTTAATGTTCTCATAATCTTCAACCTTCGTAGAATATATCAAACCTTCAGTTTTTTTTTTTATTAAACCTACTACTCGTTTACACTTTATCGTTTAAGATATTCAATTGAAAGAAAAAATCCATGGTCAAAACAACTTGGTTTTTGTTTTGTTTTCCTCTAAAAGCTTTCGAAATTTGAAATCTATACGTTCTAACAGACGATAAACTTGGTGTAATTGGTCGGTGTAAAACCATAGTGAACTATGCGCTAAACCTATTTAATAAATTTTTAATTTGATTATTTAAATTACCTATTGTTGTTTTATTTATCATGCTTCTTTATATTTGAATAATAAAAAAGGCAAAATGAAATATATTGAGCTTCAAAAGCGACGGAAGTAAACACTGCCGTATTTCACAAAATTCAGGTTCAACTTCAGTTTTCTTAAAATATGGTGTTGTTTCTTAGTTCACTTCGGCGTTACACCGACCAATTAACCATTTCAATCGTTATAATTATTATTTATGTCTAGAATTTGTGTTTGTTTAGCGTGAATTTCTTTTTCTTAAAAAAGGTGATACTCTTTTTACACTTGCTGATGTAACTTCAAAACCAGGTGTAATCAAATCTTTGAAATAATGTTGTTGGTGTAATTTATAACATCGGCTTTTTGCATCCTCCAATTTTTGTTTGCTCAAGTTTCTCCTTTCCCTAGAATCTTTGATTGACTGTTCGAGAGCTGGAGAAGAATTGGAAACCAAGGATATAAAAGGTGGATTCTCTTCACTAAAGTATGAACCTGTTATTATGAACCCAAATATTGTTTTGATTTTAAAAAGAGATATCTGGCCCACTCTCGATGCAATAATAATCAATCAATACTCTTTAAAATTTGAGGGTAAAGATCAGCACCCAGTAAGAACTCTATAGGACCTGGCTGCCCAAAGTGAGGATCAGCTAAATGAAAGTTTTGACAATATGATAAAATGTTCAACGGTAACTTAGTTTGTGGCAGTTGTGAAGCTATTTTTGGAACTATCAGTGCGGAAGCTGTAAGCTTGGTCTTGGAAAATGTTCTTGGTTTGAGTGTACAAATTACCCTAGCTGAAATTTTAATGCCCCCGATTCCGGTAATATGTTTATCGTTGCATTGAGTAGGACTTAATCCAAGTTTCTTGGCACAATCTTCTGTGATCAATGAGGTCTGTGCTCCAGGATCAATAAGGATTCTTATTCGCTGAAACATGTTTCTAGAATCTCGAATGTCAACTTCAGCTGTGCTTAATAAAACATTTTTGACAGAGGTAGTACTCGTTGAAGCACTGAGCAAGACGCGTTTAGGCTCACTAGTAGATGAATCGGTTGGTCTACTTTGAGTTACAAGATTGGTTTCCTCGGAATCATTTTCAGCAAACACATGAGGTGCGTTATCGGAAAAATGTAATAAAAAATGGTGGGAGCCTTGACAAAATTGGCAAGTTACGGGCACTCTGCATTCCTGTTGAGAATGCCTTTGTGAAAAATGATGACGACATCCCGGAAATCCTTTCAAGGAATTATATCTTTCCTTTGGGGAAAAATTGAGAAATTTAGGGCATTTTAGCAAAACATGTTGCCCCTTGCAAATAAAGCACCTGTCGTTTAGTATGCCAGAATTAGAGTGTCTTGTATCAGTTTCACGATTTCCTTGTTTAAAATTCGTCAAAGAGGAGGAATTTTGCCCGGATGTGAGAAAAAATGTTTTTGATACTGTTCTTCCAACTTGCTTTGAATTTGATGCCGACGTTTGGCTAAGAACATGTGAGTTACCACATGTTATAGCTGAGGATAACTCAAGCACTTGACATTTGTCCCTTATGAACTGAACCAAATCGCTAAACTTCTCTTGACTTGGAATCAAGACATTTGATGGCTAGAGTAAAAAGAATAAATTCTGTTGCATCTGGTAAATCAAGCCTCTTAAATGCGTTTATATTATCAGCAACAGTATTTAAGAACGTTCGATAATTTTCAATGTTTGGTTGACTAATGGGTTTAAAGTCTAGAAGCTGCTTCAAATATACTGAAGCTAGTATTCTTTTATTATTATACCTTTCATTTAAGGTGGCCCAAGCTATATCATAACCGTTTTCCGTGAATGGAATGCTTTGAACGGTCGCTAAGGCTTCACTTGTTAATGAGCCATGTAAATAATGGTACTTTTCCATATTTGATAGGTTAGGGTCCAGATGAACTAGTGAATGGTATGTATCTCTGAAATGAGGCCATGCCAATGGGTTTCCATCAAAAGTCGGGATTCTTATTTTTGGCAATTTACTTTTTGCTTCAGAAAAGCCTGTAAGGGACGAATGATGGCATACTGTAGCAGTTGAATTAGGATCCGGCGATGTATTAAAAGTGTTAAAAATAGTTACCGCTTCATTACCGCTTCATCTTTGATAAAGATTTTTCTTTATCGGTAGGAAATTCAATTTCGTTTAGCGCGGCAATACCGTCCATTTCTTCGTAGATTTGGAAGAATTTATCTCTATAGGTAACCCCGTCTGGAAACATAGCCTGGAAAAGTGGGACTTGGTCAGGGCTACTATTTGCTGCGCGGGCTTGTTCTACCAAATTTTTCATGTCCGTAACAGGGGATACTAGTCTACGATTCAAAATTTTAAGTTTAGTTTCAGGTCGAGTCGCGTCCATTTTTGTTGGTTACATGAAAAAATTAAAAAGGGTGGTAAATTGGCGTTGGCAAGGCCGATATGGAACAGATCCGGCCCGGAGGACCAAATGTTGCGGAAATGAGTTGACTCTTAGTAAGAGGTCAGAACTCACTAGCGCTGCTGACACTTAAAATTTGCCAGATTCTTGTGTTTCCAACACTACCTTACCTTTTAATTGTATCAATAATTACCATTAGCAATTATACATTAATTATATTAATAAATAGTAACTGATAATAAATAATAATTAATAAAAAAATTAATTTCTGAAACAAGGGATAATAAAAATAAAATAAAAATATCATTTCATTTTAAACGGCAATAATTATGAATTTTATTGAAATATCAATTCAAGTAAATGACGACTGACTCATAATTTATAACGGCTTAACTTATAATTTTATAAACTGATGAATTTAATATTAATCAAACAATTTTATAAACCAACACTTCTAAACACAAAACCCAGTTAATATCAATCAAAAAAATTTATAAAACTAACTTTAAATTCCTAAACTTTAAACCAATGACTGAAGTTAATCTCAAGTGAATAATTTTATTAAAATAACTTTAAAATTTTAATATTCAAATTATGAACTAATAACTTAAATTAATTTCAATTAAATAGGTTTATAAAACTAACAATTTTAAACTAGAAACTAATCAAAACAAGTGATATTTAATTTAATTAAATTATAAACTAATACGAATTATAAAGTGCTGATTATATTTAAACAACAAATTTTTTTATTATTAACAGTGGCCTATCCAACAATATATCAGTTCATAAATCAATTACCTAGGCCTTCAACACTAATTTTATAATAGAACCAGTCTTTTAATAATTTATTTCAAATAATAATACCTTGATCAAGGGTTTATAGTAATGTCCGTGGTGTAGATGGCGAACACCGTCGAGCCGTGTTGTAAGTTGTTTGTTCATTGCCGTTTTAAGTTGAACTCCGCAGACATATTAATCTAGATATTTTTCTTTCAAATAATTAGTACAATTCAATAAGAGTTGATCCTCTTCAATCCTTTTCGGTTATAATTTATGAAAGATGACAACGTATTACAGTCTTGTACGTTGTTATAATAATAACAAAACATTAGCCGGCCGGCGTGTAAACTTCCACATGCTATCAGTACCACGAGTGGACGACAACTGACTGGGCTTTGTTTTCCACCTGATCCTCTCCAGCAAAAACATATGGTATTTATTATTAGTTTGACAATACCATAAGATTTTAAATTAATTTAAAAATTAAATAAAACATTTTTCAGACATACATAATGTAACAAGCATTTGTATCATAATATTATGATGTGATAATAATATTAGTAATAAATAATAAAAATATACATTATTGATATGATAGATCTATTGTATTTATATAATAATAATTACATGTGATTACTAATTTTAAATATATGTAATTTTTAAGTCTTTTGTGCCAACCAATAGTTTAGTCATTTTCTGACCTCGTACATTTTGCAATGTTATTTAAAGTATTTTTGGCTACAAATCTAATGTTTAGGATCAGATCTATTGTTGGCCTTAGGTTACCGAGCTTTTAAGACAATTATTTACTACTGAATGAATTACTTCAATGGTTATGATATAGTCAAAACGAATTTTGTCAATGGAAAAACTACTCTTTGATCTGGAGCCATTTCTATGATCTGTACCTTTTATTTTCTTAACCTAGTGTACAGATTGTTCGCTTGGAGTTGGTGCCATATCCATAATCGTATACCTGAAAGGAACGCCGATACAGGTGAGCAGCCTAACAATAGTTGCATTATTTTCTTCTCATCTTTAATATTCGACAGTTATTCAGTACTGGCCTCTGGAAATCCTGAATTTGTACCAATATTATCATTTACCACTGATCCAATGTCCCTCAACCGACTCTATCCTGTTTCGTTCATTCATAATATTGGTTACCGGATTAGATCCTGATTCCCAAGAAGGCTGAGGTATGAAGATTTTGCTGAATTTAAGCATCAATCCCATTTTTAGCATCAGCATTCTTCAATGCTATCAATGCTTCTTTGGTAGATTTTAGAGACCTTGCAGCTATATAAATATCGTCACGGAACCCAGGAATTATACGAAATTATCAGAGTGCCATAAGTCCACAACAATAGACTCTGTGAAAAGTAGGAAAAAGAAGGCCAGGGCCTTCTCAAGTCCCAGGTTAAAAACTAGACAGGCCATTCCATCTTCCTTTCGTACCCCCATGCCGATAGAAAATTAATCTGATATTCCTTAAAACATCCTAACAAAGAGAGTAATATATTCTCTTATCTTATCTATTGTCAGATGCACAACTTCGGAGGAAAATCCACTTTACTCATCGCTTTATATCTTTGATGCGCGGTCATAAGGGCTTAAGTCACTATTTGAGCGTTTGGAGATTATGTCGCGACATAATATTATAATCGCGACAAAATATTACGACATGTCGTAATATTATAGCCCGAAATCAGAGCTATCGGTTGGTATTAAGGTCTTAAGTCAAAGTATATTGGTTTGTAAAAATAACAATTATAAATAATATAAATAATTAGATTTTAAATAATGTTTTGAACATTGATTATTGCTCTCCTGAAAAATTCAAAAATTTGACTTAAGCCCTTATGACCGCGCATCAAAGATATATCTCCTGTCGTTTGACAAAATCTTAGGCTTGTTTGAAATCTACAAATATGTGGATGGTAGGCAGTTTGTTCATCTGTACTTCTATGTTTTTTAAAGATGGATAAGGTAGATAAATATCTCATTAGTCGTCGGTCGACCCCTGCGAAATCCACAGTGGTGCTTCCCTGTTTCCTGTTTCCATCCTATTGAAGAGGATTATAAAAAGAACTATGTAAGCAGATGGTAGGAGAGGTATTCTACAAGAATTTTGTCAACTCAGATTTGTTGGAAAAATTATCGTCTTTCCATTCCTCTGGGAGTCTCTTCCCTGTAATCCTTTGCAGAAAATCTTTCAAGAAAAAAAGAAAGGCCTCCATTCTTCTTAGAGTAATTCTGCAGGAATTTGATCTATCCCAGTGGACTTGTTATTTTTTAGTTTTATTAATGTCCCTTGACTATCTTCCTTGTCCGGGGGGTTCAAAGTCCTTCTGTTACCATACTGGACAGGCAGCCAGGGGTAACCGTAATTGTCGCCTTGATTCAGCAAAGCCTAGAAGTGATTCCTCCGGCGTTCAAATATTTCTTCTTTGTTAGTAATTAACGTTTCTTTTATGGTGTATGCTTCAGATTTAGGTCGGAAAGGTTTCTATCCTATGGAAGATATTCATAGGTTTTTGTCTCCAAAGGAGGTTTCTTTTTTCTGTAATACTTTTATTCAGCATCTCTTTTCCTCTTTTTGCACTTGCACACTTGTCCTTGTTATTATTAGTTCTTGTAATAATCTTATTGTCCTCTGCGGCGCTAAAACCTCTTAGCTTTAGGCCTAGTTGATTTGAATAGCTTAGGCCCTTTCCAGCATACTTATAGCTCATTAAGTTGAGCATCATCGGATGTCTTTTTAGTTGATATTCTACCCCCAAGTTTAGCCACCGCTAACAAGAAATCTGTGTCAGCGTTAACTCTTTGTGAATTTGTGAACCAATGGTTTGTTGTTAGATTTCTTCTTTCCCAATTTTCGTGTTTTAAAACTTCCACAGTCCATTATCGATTCGCGGGCGCAATCGACTATAGGGTGCACTAGTAGTTTTGCAAAATGTCGGAAGGGGGGGGATAGACATAGTTGATGTGATAGAGATAATTGTTGATTTTAAAAGACCATTAATTGAAGGGCAGGCTATCCTTGGTGCAAACCATATCACTCACACACCACCACCAATATCAGGAAGAAAAAAACAGTTATTTTACAAGATCTTAAAGGACTACCCCATCAAATAAAAGTGGAAATCAAATTTATTAATAATAATAAGCAATTTTCTTGTCATTGTACGTGTAAAGCTGGTATTTCTGGTAAATGCAAACACATCATTGTAACTTTGTTTTTCGTCATTTTCATGACAGCTTAGTTTCTTTGTCACATTATTTATTTATTTGTCACTTTCATTCAAAGGCATTGCATTGAAAACTTGGAACAATTCAGCAAAACGGATGTAAGACAAAAATGGGGAAAATTAAAAAAGGAAAACAAATCTATGACACTATGGTCCCAATGTTATTTGCATAAAACTAACATTTTGGAATAATAAAATGTCAAATACTAATATTTACCTGGATAAATATAGTCACTTTCTTTAAAATGAAGACTACATATCGTCATATGTTTCGAAACAGGCTTATCTATTCTTAATTTTACAATACACTCTTTAAGAAGCTTTTTATTTTTTCGAAATAAATGGCAATACCTATTAGACATTTTTCAAATAATATTTTGATCAATCAGGTTTTAATTATGGAAAAATAAATTAAAAACGCCAGAAAACCATATGAATCCCAGGTACTGGCCTGACTTCTATCCCCGTTTCTCTAGTTCCAATCAAGAAGCAGCACCGTCGCTTGCACCCGCGAATAGGCACATGTTTCTTGATGTTCAAACTTTTCATCGAACAAGTCTTTGTTTTTCTCTCCTGATACATTAGTAGGATTACAGGATACGTTTAATTTATTGGCACTAATTGGCTTAAAGCTGATGACAAGAGAGAAATGTTTTTTCTTGTGGTGATTCCCATTTTAAATGTGAGAGAGCCTTTTGTCGTTGCCATTATATAATATGGTGCGTGGCCCATTCTTAAAATTTTCCGTGCTAGGTCCACCAGATCGTACGGTAAGCGATTATCCACATCAGTTAAAATACTTTATTTTGTATTAGCTTATAAAAAATATCTCACATGATATTCTCATCATAAAACACACTATTTTCAGGCATTTTACGGACACGTTGCTCCAGTTGGATCTCTCTTCTTGTTTATAGCACTCCTCTCCCATCTCATCGTCATACCAAGTTTGAACTTTGAAGGAAGAAGATTCTTCGGAATATACCTCATCATGCTTTACGTCACCTTCCTCCTCCTCTGTCTCCTAATGGAAGATACAATTCATGCCTTTGGAACACAATATTACAAAGATAAGGCATCCGCTTATAAACCATAATTACATACCATCAATAAATTATTTGTATAAAATCTTATCACTTTCTTAGATTTAATCATATATTAACTTAAAATTTAAAAATAAGATTGAAATAAGTAAAGTTCATTGAAATTATTCCATCGGATTAGGCCTAGTCCAGACTGTAAACAAATGTTTCGGAACATTGTTGAACATGTTCCCAAATAGTTTATAAACAGTTCCGAAACAATGTTCCGCGTCCAGACTTAAGTCAGTGTTTCTCCAGTTTTGAACATGTCGAGTGAGGCTATTGCAGGAATCTGTGCTGCCAGTTTATTTCTTTTACTTAACAGGCAAAGTAATCGAATAAAGAAAAGAAGATGGTAGATACGAAAAGCACTAATGGAAGGCACCACTTTTGGCAATGACCTTATGAGGGACCTAAAATTTGAAGATGGGACAGGTTTCAGAAATTTTACGAGGATGTCCACAAGTGATTTTGAGGAATCGTTAGTTATGATTGGAATGAAAATATCCAGAAAAAATTCTACATTTAGAAAATAAATTCCAGAGTCGATTAGGCTAACTGTCACACTTCGGTTTGAGTGGTAAACAAATGAACTGTTCTCAGGAAAACGTCCAGACTAGTCGCAATGTTTCCGTGTTTTCCATCTCCAACGGGAAACAAGGAACAGGGCTGATTTTTTTTCGCAACATTTCTGAACACTTCCGGAACAAGTCATAAACAAATTTGAGCTGTTCAGAAACATCGGGAACATGTTCCTGAACACTGTCCCGAAATATTTGTTAACAATCTGGACTAGGCCTTAGATCTTATGTTCACTGCTGTGACTCTTCCGTCCTGCAGTATGGTAAAGATTTTGTCTGAGCGGGCCAATACTCTATAAGGGCCTGTATATGGCGGCGTCAGTGATGGTTTTACTGAATCATCCCTTAAAAGACGTGAGAACATGAGGATAGTGCTGGTTGTGAAATGATTGGTTGCTAGCTGTGCCATACCGCCGGTGGTGGTTTAAGAGCTCGTAGCTGTGAGGCTAGCCTCTCTGCATAATTGGAAGGGGTAATTGATGTCACCGGTTGTAGGAACAATTATCCTGGTAACCTTAAACGGGTGGCGTATACCAGTTCAGCTGCTGAAGCTCCTATGTCAGTTATCAAAGCTGAGCGAAGTACTAACGTAACCAAAGGGAGCTCTTCGGTCCATCGCTCACGAGCGTGCTTCAAACGACACATGAGAGAGGCCTTGAGAGAGCGGTGCCATTCGCCTGCGGATGGTAAGCTCTTGTATGCTGAATGTGAGCTCCTATTAAATTAGTGATGTAGTGAAACAGGTTGCTCTCAAAATTCCTACCTAGGCCGTGGTAATCTGAACAGGTACCCCGAAACGTCTGACCCAACATTCCAAAAACTTGGGTGCCGTTGTCTCGGCTGTTTGGTCAACCATTGGTGCTGCTTCTGGCCATCTATTCATTCTGGTGAATCTATCCACACAAGTGAGAAGGTAGCGGCATTCGTGAGTCAAAGGGAGTGGTCCGACAATATCTATTTGCACCGTTGTAAAGCGACAATCTGGTGCTAGGAAGGTGGCCAGCGGTGCCTTCTCGTGTTTTTGAATTTTGGCTGTCTGGCACGGGATGCAGTTCCTCACAAATGTTTTTACGAACTTATTAATATGGGGCCAGATAAATCTTGTAGACCAGTGGTATATCAGTGGTAAACTGAGAGATCTATGAAAGCTGTCGCTTTGTCTCGGGTTTGTGTGAATGCGTAAACTAGAGGCTTGTGGTCTGTCAGGCAGGTGAACTGTTGGCCATCTAAAATATAACTGAAACGTTTTATTGTACTATATAATGCAAGAAGTTTCCTGTCTTACGCCGAATACTCGGTTTCCGGTGGTTGTAATTTGCGTGAAAAAAATCCAAGCGGTCGTAGGCCATGGACGTCTTGTTGGTGGAATACTCCTCCAATGGCGTGATCGGACGCGTCGGAACAAACAATCAAAGGCATGTTCGATTGTGGGTGAGCCAATGTAGCGGCGTTGGCAAATAGTTGTTCCGTTTTCTCTAAGGCTGCTACTAGTGTTGGAGTCCACACTATAGTAGCTGTCTGTTTCATATTACTCAGGGAATGTAAGGGAGCTTGGATTTTAGCTGCATGTGGCAGCACACGCATATAAACATTTACCTACCATTTCAAAGAATTTCTTCAACTGTTTTACAATAGTCGGCCTCGGGAAGTTGATTATGGCCTCTACTTTCTCCTTACACGATTTGATGCCTTCCGCCGAAACTTTGTACCCGAGGAAATCGATCGACTCTGTGGCAAAAATGCATTTGGAGAAATTTATGATAACTCCGTCGATAATCCCCACAAGGACGCCAATCGTCATTCGCTTTGCAGACCAGGTGAATAGGACTCGACCATGGGCTGCTGGACGGTCTACATAACCCCATTTCTTCCATCGAACGAAAAACCGCCTTTGCTGCTTGCAACTTCTCAGCTGCCAAACGCCGAGGTCTAGCAAAAACTGGTTGACCTTCTGTTGTGATGATATGACGAGTGGAATGCTTGACCACGGGATGAACAGTTGTAGGATGATAAAGTTCTTTATAATCATGTAAAAGTTTCCCAAGCGGTGTATTCGGGTCGACCGTACTGACTGATAAATGGTCGTGTACTAACTTGTCTAGACTGTGGGCAGTCAAGGACTTGAGTGCTCGTCTGTCAAGAAGGCGCTTTGATGAAATATCCAATAGTAAGCCGAAGTGGCTTAAGAAATCTGATCCGATGATTGGTGTTTGGACATAAGCAATAGTGAAAGTATATATGAAGTTACGGTTCAAGCCCAAATCTAATGTTAGGGTCCGGTCTCCATACGCTGATATTTTCGAGTTGTTCGCAGCGTACAAATTGCGAGAAAAGTCCTTTCTATCAGAGACTCTTGGGGGAATGAGGGAAATATCGGATCCGGTATCTAATAAGAAAGTTAATTTGTTAATCTTATCAGTTATAAATAGGCGACATGAGTAATTATGGCAAGAACAGGTTGCCACACCTGCTTGCCAATTTAAACGTTTTTTGAAGATGTATAATTACAAGGAGAGCGACATTGCCTAGCTTTGGGGCCATAAGTACTATGATACCAGCAGAGATCAGGGTCTTCGCTGTCGTTGGAGGAAGATCGGTTCCTAAAAGAATAGAAGAAGTCTGAAGTTGATCGAATTTTTTCGAGAGTGTAGCTACCTCACGTCTTAGCTCGTCAATTTGGGGCGGATTAACCCTAGTAGTCGGCGATGCATCATTTACTTGGAAGCTACATGTAGGCTGGGTCAATAGTGCTATTTTATCAGCCATATCAGCCTAATTTTTCCATTTCATGAGCTAACTTGCAGTATGGCCTGGATTGCGATAGGCAAACGATGAATCCACAATTGTTTGATAATATTATCGGATAGAGAGGTTCCTGCTAATGACTTAATCTCTCGGAGTAATTCAGTAAGGACGCCTGTTACCTAATTCTAAACCTTTTAATAATTTGTTTATCTTTTGTTCCGAAGTCTCACCATAGCGTTTAATTATTGCCTTTTTCATCTGATCATATATAAACCGAACTTGGAAACCGGGTTCGGTTGCATGCAAAATATCGCTGATCGTGGACAGCACGGAGGAGTCAATAGCTGATAAGAGGTAATTGTAATTTGTACTACTTTCGCGGGTTATACTTGCTAACTCAAATTGTGCATCGATTTTCTTAAACCATAAAACGGGGTCATTAGATCAAAAAGGTGGTAATTTGACACTTACGTGAGCCACTTGCGAGTCTGGTTGTGCAGGCAGTTGAGAACGAAGAAGTTTGAGTTGATTTTCCAATTCAGAAATTCTCTCTTCTGAAGAAATTTTTAATCGGGATTACCACTATGGGGTTTTAAGTTT
The DNA here is from genome assembly GCA_911387785.2 of Aelia acuminata. NCBI lineage: Eukaryota > Metazoa > Arthropoda > Insecta > Hemiptera > Pentatomidae > Aelia > Aelia acuminata. Next base: position 74,311,638 of record OU426981.1, on the reverse strand, counting down.
AGCGATTAAACACACCGTATAAGTAAGGATTATTTATTTACCTTGACAAAAATAATACTACTAACTAACATTCAAATTCAAATCTCAAATAACGACTTTGTTACAATGTCTATATCATAACCGTGTAGTAAAAAAGGAGAGAAGTTTAGCACTCCCCTTGACAAGGATATATATCATAACCTTCACTCTATTTACACAGTGTTGCCCGCCTTGCAAAATATTGAGTATGTGGAGAAGGGCCCCCCAAACTACCTTAGGTTTTCTAGAGTTCTTATAATAAAAGTGAATGTACTTGTCTCGACTTTATCAGCGTTTCGATCATTAAAGTTGATTAAAAATAATTGAATAATAAACTCCGATTTTTTTCTTTTTTCCATTTCTCTTCCTTAATATGTATTGTATTTAACTAAGTTCTTATTATGTCAACATTCAGTCTTAATATACTGTCCGAATAAGTAGTCAACCAGTGGGATAAATTAAACATTAATCAACATAGAAATGTTTATTCGAACTGTGTACTATGATATTGCCATTTCTTAGCTAATAGAAAACAGTTGATCGAAACATATGTAGATTTGAAAATGCGTTGTTTATAGCTTGAGTGAGTTCAACTTGGAAAGAACGATGGATTACGTAAACAGTACCCTCTTGATGGCGGATGCCTTATTCACAGAATCCCTTGAGAAAGGACTACCTCCACCAGCGAGAGTAAGTTTAAGATAATACTTATACTTAGTCTCCTTTCTGATATTCTCGGCGTGTGAAGCACTCAAATGTGGAAATTTAGAACACTTTCAATGGATTATTATTTACGATTTATCGTCGGAGAACCTGATCTTTCTGTCTGAAACTCGATTATTATTTCTACATTCTCCTAAAAATATATTGCTACCTATATAAAAATTCAAACGAATCCCTGAAAGTACGGAGTCATATGAGTAAATGGGACCAACGTCATTTTTGGTATACCACTGAATGAAATAGATAGACAGATTTATTTATTGTTTTTATGGCACATGCCTTGTAACAAGGAGTTGGCAGCAACATACAATGCATGAGATTACAATTTAAATAAAAATAAAATAAGTTCACAAAAAAATCATAATAAAGATACAAAAAGCACAATAAAGAAAAATATACTTTTAATAATAAACTAAAACGATGCTATATATAAGAAAGTGAAAAAAAATGTACTATATAAGTACTTAAAACTAATAATTATCATTGGTAATTAATATTATTATTGAATTAATTAGTTCCAATTTTTATTGGTGATGTAAATCCATATTATTGCTAAAGTTATTCGTCTAAGATAAATTATCTTATTTTGAGTGCTTGTTTAACATAACAATATAAATTTATAATTCTGTCGGGCGAGGATAGTGAGTTGGCAACATCATTACATTGGGGCAAGTAGTATTGGCGGATAGGGTTATACTTTGGGCATCTCAGCAGGAAATGTTCTAAATTTTCTTCATTTTTTAAGTTACAAATAGAAAAAATTTGTTGCGGGGTCATACATCAAAGATTTCGTTACTATGAGGACTGTTTATGAATATTTCTTTGTATATTTGACAGTAGCTGGACTTTATCAGGATGGCTTCGTCTCTTTTCCTTATCCAATCGGAGAATCCGATGAGGATTGCAGATAGGTGGGTTTTATAAGATCGGAGAATAATAACGGATCAAACCTTTGGAATTGCTCCAACATATTTTGCAATTGTGTAACCCAGTTTTATCTCATATTTCCGGGGTTTTGTTGGTGCTGAGTTAAAAGTTTTGAATACAGTATTTTCGGTAACCGGGAATAATCCATATTGTGCAATTTTAGTAGCCAGTTAAGAGTATTTTTTATGATGTATACTCCTATATGTATTGGCCTTGTTTCTATGCGGATAATGTAGTTCGGGGTGGTTTTGCATAGGGATAAAAGGCGTTTAAAAAAGTTTTGATGGGCATTCTCGAGTACTTCTATATATCTCAGAGACCACACAGGGGCTGAATAGAGCAGATTGTTCAAAGTTATGGCCGCGTTTAATTTTTTACAATTTTCGACGGTACGCATACGGGACCTATAACACGCATCAATTGCTGCTCCTGCAGCTAATTTAGCCCTAGAAGAGGCGTCGGTCTGTTATAGCCCCTCATCGAAGATATGCCTAAATCGATACATCGATACTGAATCATATGTGAAATATTGAACGAAAACTTTGTTTAGGTTATGTAAATACATTAATAGGAAATTAAATATTAAATTTATTCATTAAATAATAACATTTCTATGCAACATTTTTAAGTTCATCTTGAAAACTACAAATGTCTTTCTACATTTATAGATCTGGAACAACTTACATCTGGAATTACATCTTCCAGATGTAAGCGGGAGCCTTCTAATCAGTTTCCAGTTCTAAGACGTACTTCTTTTCGACATTGATTCTTTTGACACCTCCACCTGCTTCTTTCTTGGTTTATTTTTAAAACCATCTCGTGACCGTTCTCAAATCATTCTCTTAGGCCCTATGCACACGGGGATACTAAAAAGAAACTGCTTAATGACGCGAATTTCCAACTGGTTTACTTTGAGTCACTACCTATGCATTACAATGGGACACTGCACACGGCGCTACTCGTTGGGGACGGATTTGTACGGAGCAAATTTCTTGCATGTCATCCCGAAAGTGCATTCAATTGTTTTTCTTGCACGGCACAATCTGTAATTAAAAATTCTTTTCACATTATCCAATGCCCTTGACGGGTAGGGTCTCATCAGATATCGCGACAGTGCAAACGCTTCATCAGCTATGAAGTAATAGGGGAAGTGACTATCACCTTCGTCAAATTTGAGCGGCGAAGGAGGAGGGATATCAAGTCCATCGTTCTGAATCCAGTGTTTTATTGCTGATGCACGGAATATACCCCATCACTGTTTCTTCTAGCGTAACCCGTTTCAATCATTGTGAAAGTACCATCAGCATCGCAGCAAGTCATCAGCATTATTGAATGAAACGATTTGTAGTTGTAATTAGCAGAGCCAGACCTGGCAAATTCCTCGATACGCACATGTTTACCATCGATGGCTCCTGCGCAGTTTTCTAGATTCCAGAGAGAACTAAACCTTTCTGATATTTTTTTCCACTCACTCCTGGTAGGAACAGCCATGTATATCGGTTGTCCATAAGTACATCCCAAATCAACTGAGTTGTCTCTGCCACTGTATAGCCAATTGTCGACTCTCCTCTAGCGAAGTAGACAGCAATCGAATAAATGTTCCACCAGTACCCAAAAATCTGAAATTAAGCAATAAATTACTGTAATAAAATGCAAGTAGGTAGGGGTATAACTTTTGTTTAAACCTAGTGCTATCATTCTTATCATGGTAGTTATCTGTCGGATGCACTGCACTTCACCATTCCTAACATCAGGGCACTGGGGATGCCTTCTGGAAATTTGTCTCAGCCACCCTATGAGGAGGAAGAAGGCCCAGTCTTAGGGGATGTTGGGAATGATTAGGATTACCTCCTATTACAAATTCCAATAACCTCACCATCCTCACCAACCCCACCAACAAGTGCAGCATCTACTCAGCATCAGGATCACCAGTCCGAGAGAATCAAACAGGTTTTACTAAACAAGAAGAAATGCACTGCGAAGTACGACAATGTAGATAAAGCGTTCATAGAATATTTGGACCGGAAAATGGCGTCTTTCTACAGATCCCAGAAAGGACGCTTTACAAATGTTCCTTCTCAGTTTCCTTCCCGATCTGATGAAAATGGATGATGGGGAAGTGAGACAGTTTAAGAAGAAGACATTGGTGGATGCTGTGGACGAGATAATGTCATCTAGATCCACCCATCCTCCCTCCTCCTCCTCAAGCACATCGCTGAGTAAGGAATCTTTTTTTTTCTAACCAGATGCCCCCGCACACCAGTAGCATATTAGAGGGTTATAATGAACAACAGGCTGACTCTGATTTACCAATCACAGCTTATTATTCAAGTGCGTTTCATCAAAATACTCAGCAGGGTACCGAGTGAATTCGTTCTCTCAAATAAAATGTAATATTTCCATACAAAATGTCAAACATCTATTCTAATATTTCTTGTTTTTTGAACAAATATATTCTTTGTTCCTTACCTGAGTGTGATCAATATTACAAGTCGTTCCTCAGGGTCCACGGACTCCCTCATGGGTATGTTTTGCTTCTGTAGTAGAGGGGAAAGCAATTTCACCAGTTCCAAATAACTTCCTTACTCATTCTGTAGAATGCCAAGGATTTTGCATCAGAAAGGTCGAGCTGTTTCGAGGCAACAAACAACCTAGTATGAAAACTTTTTTCTAGGTATGGGTGTACCCAAAGCTTTCTCGCTATTCGTCTTCTCCTCCTGAGGTAATAATACAGTACTACAATTTCGTCATCACTCGACTCTTCCCACATTGCTCGAGCAATATCCATGACAACACTGCACGAACAGGAGGTTTCGGTTGTTATTGACTAGCCTCGTGTCCGGAGTACAGTCACCATTCAGTCTGTAACTGGTCAGAAACCCAAGTTACCAACTGGTTTAGTTGCAACTGGTTTAGAACTCGTTTGTAACTAGTCACCTGGTGATTTGAGTTTCCAGTTTTTTACTTTCACTTACCTATGTATGATATGTATATATATAGTAAGGAAAAGTATTGTGATCGTGAAAAATTTCGACTTCCGGTTTGCAGAGGAAATACACGTTTTGGGTCCAAAAAACCAAGTATCGCGTATGTATGTATCAAGTATCGCGTAAGCATGTGGTGCATGCGTGCGTGCGTGCGTGCGTGCGTGCGTGCGTGTGCGTGTGCGAGTGCGCGTGCGCGTGCGTGTGCGTGTGCGTGTGCGTGTGCGTGTGCGTGTGCGTGTGCGTGTGCGTGTGCGTGTGCGTGTGCGTGTGCGTGCGTGTGTGTGTGTGTGTGTGTGTGTGTGTGTGTGTGTGTGTGTGTGTGTGTGTGTGTGTGTGTGTGTGTGTGTGTGTGTGTGTGTGTGTGTGTGTGTGTGTGTGTGTGTGTGTGTGTATGTGTAAACAGATTAGCTCCAAAACTATACTTTATTTGATAACTTTTTGCCCATTTCTACGTATTTTTCGATTTTCTCAAAAACGGCTCTAAAGGTTTCTATAAAGCTGGGTATTTGATGTAGGTATATGCCCAAGATACAACAGTGAAAATTTCATCAAAATTGATCAAATGGAGGGGGCACTTTATTTCATAACTTTTTTATCAATTTTTACGTTTTTTCGGAATTTTCTTAAAAACGGCTTTAATGATTTTGATCAAATTCGTTATGTTTAATGAAAATCAAGTCTTCTTCAGTATTAGATAAGCTTTATTATTATTAAAAAGTTCTGAGGGGGCTTAAATGGGGAAGGGGCCTTTTTTGTTTTTCTATAAAGTACCTTTGTATTTGTTTTTATAGAGAAACTAGCTAAGGTGCCCGGCTTCGCTCCGGTAGTTGTGTGGTAGTTTTAATAACAGAAAAACTTTAAAATTGAAGGAAATATAGAACAAAATTAGCACTTTCTTGAAACTTTTAATATGGTATCAATATTAAGATTCGAGATCTGCAGAGTCCGGAACCCTATAGATATACTTTAAAGGGGGTTGAAAATGGTGAATGAACAATTAATTAATTTTAATGCAACTTTGTCGCGTTATGCATCGTTTTTGATGGTTTCTATGATTCTGAATCGTATAAGCCCATTCCAAGCAGTCAGCAGATAATAAGTTATTAGCTTATTGTTGAAAAATCTATTAGTAAAAAAACTATATTTCGAGTACAAATTAAGCGCCGACTACTGTGATGGTCCTATTAGATCCAGAAGTATAGAAACTACCGAAGATTCATAGAAACTTTTTTTTTAAGACCCTTCTTCCAGTTCAACCTCCCTTAAGATATCCCCCCCCCCCCCACCCCGTAATTTGGTCGGACTCTGCACTTCTCCAATCTTACTACTATTAGAAAGTGAAAACCAAAATATCATGAGGGCACAATTTTTTCATCATATTTCTTTTTATCCTGAACTATGAAGGGTGAAAAAATCTTATTGAAAAAATGCTGTAATTGGAGTTAGTCATTTTGTCAACAGGAATGCTCTTCATACATAGTAATAAAACCATTTTTCATAATTACATACAATAAGAACACTTCAAACTTTTTATTTTCGATTTATAATCAGTCAATTCAGCAATTCTTTTTTGTTTTATGTCTGTTTTTATTCGCTGTACTGTACTACTTAAAAATGTTCACTCATATTGCATTAAATTTACTTAAGTATATGTTATATATTGATTAAATGTAATGCGTTAATCAATTAACCTTCTTATGAGAAAATTAATTTTGTAAGATATCTAGGCGGTTTTCTAATTGATTGCAGAGATGTAAAATCATTTTTTTATTTTGAACGCAAAGGTGAAATTAATTATTTTCGCTTGATGTTTTAGTAATTTAAAAAGAACAGCTGTAAAATATATAACCTTTATAATATGAACGGAATGAATGAACAATAAACATCGAGTGAAAAGCACCCTAGCGCTTCCTGGTAGCCTGGAGCTCGAACTAAATTTTTCATTCATAAACTCGTACGTCATTCTCTGATAGGCTAATTAAATGGTGCGAGAGGCATAAAGTTCCAGTCCTTTTCTCTTCAATTTTACACCCTTAAGAGAAAAACGGAAACCTTCTTCTCCGTTAGGGGTTGCATAGCAACACACTGACATAACTTTATTAAACATACGTTGAGTGGTTTTTGAGCCTTATCGGCACGCACATTGTACACTTTGCTTTATAATATATATTGATATTGATTACAATTTAAATTTCTTTAGATAATAATAAGTTAAAAATTATTAGTTTTGTTACAATATGAACGGAATGAATGAACAATAAACATCGAGTGAAAAGCACCCTAGCGTTCCTGGTAGCCTGGAGCTCGAACTAAATTTTTCATTCATAAACTCGTACGTCATTCTCAGATAGGCTACTTAAATGGTGCGAGAGGCATAAAATTCCAGTCCTTTTCTCTTCAATTTTACACCCTTAAGAGAAAAAGGGAAACCTTCTTCTCCGTTAGGGGTTGCATAGCAACACACTGACATAACTTTATTAAACATACGTTGAGTGGTTTTTGAGCCTTATCGGCACGCACATTGTACACTTTGCTTTATAATATATATTGATTATTTGTCTCTCGTTTCGCCTAAAAATAAGAAAGAGCTAAATATGAAATATGAAAAAAATCAAGTGAACATATACAAGAGAAAAAAAAGAATATTCCGTCAACTTATAAAACAGAGCATGCACAGTACGCCTTTAATGACAGACGATAGTTTATAATTAATAAATATCACTCGACTTTCCCACATTGCTCGAGCGATATCCATGACAACACTTAACGAACAGATTTCGGTTTCTGTTGAGTAGCCTCGTGTGCGGAGTCAAGTCACCATTCAGTCTGTAACTGGTTAGAAACCCAAGTTACAAACTGGTATAGTTTATTTTCAGTATCCCCGTGTGCATAGGGCCTTAGGGATAATATTTTTATTTTGTAAAAACTTCACAGCTGTTTCCTCATTCACAACTAATCGAAATATGGTTTTCAGAATATATTTTTCCATGTTGGGCACAATAATAAACAATAGAAACCTATTAGGAAACGTATCTTGAATCGAAACACATTTCCTTAGGTATCGATGTATCGATTTCGGTATACCTTCGATGAGGGGCTATAAAAGACTAGTACCGAGGCGTCTTTTGTAGCTTTGGAGAATAACCCTGAACTGCTAATAATATTCTCAGGTATCTATATTCTGAGACTAGTTCTATAGGCTGCTGTTCAAATGTTACTTGCTTGTACTTTGTGGGTCTGCCACGAAACACTTTTAACATTTTTGTTTTCACAAGATTTACTTCTAATTTATTTAGTTTGCAATATTTGCTTAAAATATTCATTTTTGCTGAAGCAAGAACAGCTCTATATTTTTACTTATAGGTATAACTATAGCACTTTCTTTTTTTAAAAAAAAAATCCTCCATATCACTGATAAACGTTGCAAACAGGATTGGACTTAACGAGTCACCTTGTAGTAGGCCTTCTGTTATAAAACTATTTTTTGATGGGATAAAACTAGTTTTTGATTCCTGGATTCTGATGCATGCGTTTTCGTATATATTTTTTATTAATCGGATGGATTTTCTCTTATCATGGAAAGTTGTATGATAGAGTTGAGGGTAAAAATATTATCCATACAGCTACGGCCACTGCGAAATCCCTATTGTGATTCTGATAAAATATTCGACTCCTTTAAATATAGCAGAAGCCGATTGTTCAGAATAAAAGTAAATAATTTTAACACACAGTTGATTAAGGCTATGCATTGATAGTTATTGGGATCTGATGGAGAACCTTTCTTATGGAGCATGATCGCAGTCGCTTTTGATAAACTTTCCGGAATTCGTTCCTCGTCCATAATTCGATTAAAGAATATTTCTAAATATAAGATCCAGTTATGGAGGAGAGATTTCTAATAAGTTCATAAGATATTGTATCTGGCCCCGGAGCTTTATTTTTCTTGGATTTATTTATTGCAATTTCTATTTCAAATTGTGAAATAGAGGAGTCTAATAAAGGGTAGATGACGTCAATGAAATTGATTTCGTTTGATAATCTAGGAGGATAATTATTTCTTAAAAACTACTCCCATTAATTACTATTGATTATGTTTGGTGAGTTAGTCTTCTTTCTGTGTTTATTTATTATCTTCCAGAATTCATTTGAATTTTTTGTTTTTGACATTAAATTTATTTCATCTTCTATAAATGTTTTTTTACTTTCACTTACCTATATATGAAATATATAGTAAGTGGAAGTATTGCGATCGTGAAAATTTTCGACTTCCGGTTTTCAACGGAAATACACGTTTTGGGGTCCCCTGAGTCAAAATAACCAAGTCCCGCGAAATGGTCTGTGTGTGTGTGTGTCTGTGTGTGTGTGTGTGTGTGTGTGTGTGTGTGTGTGTGTATGTGAACAGACTAGCTCAAAAACTATAAACCGTGCGAACCTGAAATTGGGTATTTAGAGTATGTATAAGCCCGCGATGTGACAGCAAAAATTTCAACAAATTCGCTCAAAGGGAGGGGGTACTTTATTTAATAACTTTTTAAGTTTTTTTCGATTTTCTCAAAAACGGCTCTAACGATTTTGATTAAACTGAGTATTTGAACTATTTATATGCCTGAAATATGACTGTAAAAATTTCATCAAAATTGATCAACCGGATGGGGGACTTTACTTAATAAATTTTGTATCTTTTTCACATGTTTTTTTAATTTACTCAAAAACGGTTTTAACGATTTTGTTCAAACTTGGTATTTAATGAATTTATATGCCAAATATGAGATAACCAACATTTCATCACAATTGATCAACCGGAGTGGGGACTTTACTTAATAAATTTTGTATCATTTTCACGTGTTTTTTTTATTTACTCAAAAACGGTTTTAACGATTTTGATCAAACTTGGTATTTTATGTATTTATATGCCCGAGATATGACTATAAAAATTTCATTAAAATTGATCTACGGGAGGGGGGGCTTTACTTAATAAATTTTATTATTTAATAAATTTTAAGGCTTTAACAATTAACAAAAATAAGATATGAATGTAGAAAAATTTGTGACTTTGGGAAATGATATTTAGCAAAAACGTCAATTTCTAATCTAAGTAAGTTGGTAAGTGAAAGTTGTGTGTTGCGCGCACGCACCAGATTTTTCTTTGTATAAATCAATTTGCGATAATCTTTTTTGATCGAGACATATTGCTTTCTGTAGGGCTCACGGAAGTCATTTATTTTACAGAGTTTTAATTGATTTTTAACACATTTTTCATTATTTGACGTTATCGAACCAGCATTTTGAATCTGGGTTCACAACTGTTTCACTATGTTTATTACGTTCTATTGATTTTATGGTTTTTTTAATTGATTTAACAAACTTTGAATACATAAGATTATTGTCTGCTGACACTGAGTCAGGGTAAGTTGCACAAAGCTCCGTCAAAAATTGTTGGTACGCGTTTTTGTAGTTATGGTTCCATCGGATAGGTTTGTATTGTTTAAATATTTTTATTTTTTGTGTGACTGATTCTATAGAAAAGGTAGTCATTAGTTTGACCGGGAAATGATCAGAGGAGATGCATATTTGTTCCACTGTCAGATCTTGAATAAAGTTCAGTTCAGCTGTTCTGGTACAAACCAGATCAATTGTAGACGAACCTTGCCTACCACAGTAAGTATAATTTACCTTTTGGTCACTTTAGGCTCTCCTATTTAGGATTACTAGAGAAAGGTTTCCCAAAAAATTTATGAAGTGTTTACCTCTTGAGTTATAAATGTTTGACCACGGTTCCCGTTTCAAAGCTCAAATTTGTCCCCTCAAAGATATACGGCTGCCCCGATCTATATTAGAGACCCTACAGTTCCAATCTCCCCCCCCCCCAGTACTAACGAAACATTATTGTAGGTTTCACTCAATGAAATACTGATCCCACATATGTTTGAATAATGTAAAAGAAAAGTGAAATATATTGTACAAGTTACAGAACAGCTATTCAAAAGTAACCTTATAATTAGATCTTCTAGGCAAAACTAAGCCCCATTCGCTATCTTATATTTCCTCCAAAATGGAAAAAACCCAGAAAGGCCCAGATTATTCCAAAACCTGTGATTACTTACTAATAAATTAATGTAATGAACGTTTAATAAATAAACATTATGAAGGTTAAAGAAAATTCTAGAACTCCCTTTCAGAAAAACAAAATTAATCAGATGTTTGTTTTTCAGGTTACAATATTGTGTATATACTGGGTGTCCCAGATCTAGTGTAAAAAAAAAAATTGGGTAACACTGCATGTTAAAGGGGGTAGAATGGCGCAGAAACGAGTTTCCCATCTCAATCTGTTGAGGAGATAGAATTTTTTTTGTTTTTATTTTTAAAATCTTACTTATTTCTGAAAAATTACAGTTTTCTCTGTCAGTACTACTATCAATACAAAGGTTCAGATTACGGCACTTAATTTTTTTTCTGAAAAAAAAAATGACAGAATTTCTGTCATTTTTTCAACAGATTGAGATGGGAAACTCGTTTCTGCGCCATTCTACCCCGTTTAACATGCAGTGTTACCCAATTTTTTTTCACACTAGGTCTGGGACACCCAGTACATGTGTGTGTTGTGTGTGGTTTATATAGCAATATCCATCAGCAGCATTGGCATGATTATGAGAACAATATAGGCTCGATACTTCGCCATAATATAGTTGTTTATTATTGACTGAACCTCAAGAACCCTATTATAACATATATATAATTATTCTAAAACAGAAGCTAATACTTGTTAATTGACGTTTGCCATTAGGCAGAGGCGTAAATAAGGAGAGGCCCAGGGTCTCCACGGATTTTTAATGCAAAGAAAAAAATTAAGTGCCGTAATCTGAACCTTCGTAATGAATCATGTGATACCGATCCTTATAAATCTTAAAATGGCCAATAACGTTATTCAGTGGTGTTTCTGCAGTACCAGAACCCCACGAACATCCCACCCTGTCACCACTTGGTCCTCCCCGAAATATTGTTCTATATATGCCACTGCTATAAGGATGCAAGCAATATGAAAATTACAATGTTTACTAAAAATTATGGATTTTAAATTTAGCGAAATATAATTTATTTCTCAGATTGGTTTAATTCTGAAACACTTAATGTATGTTAGAGTACTATTCTCCTTTTTTTACTTCCAGAATGATTGCCACCTCGTAATGTCGTTACCTTACGAGCAAAGGTGCCATTTTGTAAAGACTGAAGAAGATTGTGGCGCTGATGGAGCCGTTCTGTTCGACAGCTTCAGACTGATATTTTGTACTTTCAGTGAACAACACTCTTACATCGGCATCTTAGTAACAGTATGTACAATTTGGTATTTAAAAAGCAATCAAAACCTAGGAACCTTATCAACAAAATGACCCCTTTAGTAGTATAAGTAGTAACCAGGGAACAGATTTTCATGTAAAATAATAAGTCAAATACGTACATATATATGTACTAATATTTTCAGAAATATGTAACAAAAAATTTTATATATGTAAGAACAAAAATGTCCAAATTGATTAGAATATATATATTCCTGATCAATCTGATACAATAGAGACAAATTTGAAATAAGCTAGGTCCATTGAAGTTAATCAAATTGTCCGGTAAGGGTGTTTCTGATCAGTTTAATATCCTTCCACCCTGGGTTTTTCTCCAGACAGTTTTTTTATTTGTTTTTTGTATTAATTGTTATTCCGTTTTCGCCCTTTAGTTTTTGTAACTCTCGTTTCGTATTATTGCCGATTAATACGTTGTGCACTATCGGTATGTTCGGTGATTCTAGTTTTATAATTGCATGCGCCAGAAGACAGTGATAGAAGATATATAAAACGAATCGTTTTCTAAGGAAGTTTTTTTTTTTTTTTTTTTGGAGGGGATAACCTGTGGTGTAGTGGTTAGCATAGTAACCTACAATACCAAAGGTGCTCGGGTTCGCATTCCTCGTCCCGAGGAGGCCCTAAGGTTATTTAAAGGGATTAAAAAATCCTTGGCTAAGACGTCCCTCGGACGTAAAATGGAGTCTCTAGCCTGTACGATGTCAGGTACTCATTGAAGATTCCTATCCTAATTATACCTAGATATGCAAAATTTATGACTCCTAATGAGACCTATTAGCCTTAGTAGCATAAAGTGACGTTAAACAAACAAACAATGAACTTTTTCCATCAGTCACTAAATGTCTTGAATTGGTTAATTCAGGATCCACTTTCGAATCTTTTATTTTCTCAAAATCATCACAGTAATACTGAGCCGCTGCCAACCGAGTGTCCCACCTTGTATTTACTGGTAGAGCAGACAAACAATATTTTGGATAATTCTCCTTAGAAAGTACAACTGGACTTGGAGCCTCTAAAATATAGACCTCACATTCGACTACTCTATCATTGCATGCCCTATCATGTTTAATGAATCAATAAAGCGTTAAATACCTTCAGTGCGTTTCCCGTTTTCACCCGATTAGTAAGAGGCATCTGTCAAAAATAACGGAACTTTGGATGTCAGACTCCATTTGGCCAAAGAAAACTCATTGAGTCATTAAAAAAATCTTTAAATGGTTCCATGATTACAGTTTTCCAGTACTTCACATTTTGTAGGAAAAAGGGTAGTTATGGTTTCAGAAAACAGTTTTCCAACTAATGTCAGTCTTCATTCAACATCAGTTGTTTCGTCAATCGAAACCCATTTCAATTGAGGACGAGGTTTTAATGATATACTTTTCAAGATTTTTGTAAATAGAAAAGAAATCTCTTAAATATTACTTTCGCTTACCTATATATGAAATATATAGTAAGTGTAAGTATTGCGATCGTGAAAAATTTCAACATCCGGTTTTCAACGGAAATACACGATTTGGGGTCCCCGAGTCAAAATAACCAAGTCCCGCAAAATGGTGTGTTTGTGTTTGTGTGTTTTTGTGTTTGTGTGTGTGTGTGTGTGTGTGTTTGTGTTTGTGCGTGTGTGCGTGTGTGCGTGTGTGCGTGTGTGTGTGTGTGCGTGTGTGCGTGTGTGCGCGTGTGCGCGTGTGCGCGTGTACAGTTATTGTACATTAAATTATAAACTTTAACTTTTTGTAAAGTACGTTAATGTCAGTTCTTCATATAAGTATAGGCATAATGAAAAGATATTAGCTTCTAGAAAAACGGTGAATAATGAAGTGGATAATGAGGTAGTGCATAAACAAATTTTCTGAAAACATATTCTTAAAAAACGTTTATTTTAAAAACATTATGAGGAAATGTATCTGAAATGAATTAACCATCATAAAATATTTAAGTATATCGAATTAAATATTTATAAGTTTGGTAAGGAAGTTATATGCCTAATGAATAGTTAGTAAAACAATTACTTCTATTCGGTCTGTTATAGGTTAAATATTAACCCTCGCAAGGCACACTGGGGTCTGACAGACCCCACGAACATACTATATACGAATATATAATTGATAAAATTATTCTAATGGCTGTGACTTCTAAGTATTCGAAGTTGCTGTACCTGCCGCCTTAGCGCCTATCTTGGAAAAGTTATAGTTCATTCTGTTGTTTTTATAGAAAATTAAAAACTTGTGTTGGGGTTCTGTAGACCCCAGTGTGGCATCTAATTTCTTCTTTTTGTTATTAAACTTTTATTAAAATCTGCTTTGTAAGTGTAACAAATATTTCTTTTAAAATGTTTTATTGTGTGGGTTATGTTTTATTTATTATTTTGCTTAACTTTCTGATAAATGTGAATTTTTTCAGAATGGGTTAGGCCTAAAGTGAGGTCAATAAAAATATCAATTAAGGAATTAGGAGTCAATGGCCCTGGTCCAAAGGCCCTAGGGCAGTTTTAAAAGAAAGATGCTCTTATTTTTCTAGACAAAAAGATAGGAAAACAAAACTAGTTTGTAGGGAATGCCACAGCCACACGCTTGTGCATAGAATGCAGTCAATGAGGGCTGCAAGTAAGAAAAGTGGTTGGCAATAAATTTTTTAAAACATATTTTTTATATTTAGAATATTCTAAGTAACAATAGAGAAATAATAAATCTTGATTTGTATAAAATTTCAAATTTCTAAATACGTTTTTTTTTCCAAACTGTAAAAACTACTTGAAAAATGTGCAATTTCCATGTGTTTTCTTATATAATGTAAATTAAAATAAATATATTTTATCCAATTTATTGTTTTCTTGATTTTGTAGGTTTTTTTTTTATTGTCTAAATAAAAGCTTCTACAGATATTTTAAAACTATAATTTATATAAAGGATTAACTTTTGGGGTCTGTAGGAAAAAACTTTTTTCAATGTATGAAAAAAAATCTGGTGCGTGCGCGCAACACACAACTTTCACTTACCAACTAACTTAGATTAGAAATTAATGCGTTGTTGTGGTCGCCTTCGTTAGACCAATTTTGATGAAATGTTGGCTATCACATCTTTGGCATATAAATACATCAAATACCCAGTTTGATCAAAATCGTTAAAGCCTTTTTTGAGTAAATAAAAAAAACACGTGAAAATGTTACAAAATTTATTAAGTAAAGTCCCCCCTCCGGTTAATCAATTTTGATGAATTTTTTACAGTCATATCTAGGGCATATAAATAGATCAAATACTCAGTTTAATCAAAATCGTTAGAGCCGTTTTTGAGAAAATCGAAAAAAACCTAAAAAGTTATTAAGTAAAGTACCCCCTTTAAGTAATTTTGATGAAATTTATGCTGTCACATCGCGGGCATATACTTACACTAAATACCCAATTTCAGGATCGCACGGTTTATAGTTTTTGAGCTAGTCTGTTCACACACACACACACACACACACACAGACACACACACAGACCATTTCGCGGGACTTGGTCATTTCGACTCAGGGGACCCCAAAACGTGTATTTCCGTTGAAAACCGGAAGTCGAAATTTTTCACGATCGCAATACTTCCACTTACTATATATTTCATATATAGGTAAGTGAAAGTAAAAATATTAGTGTGACTTTGGAGGGTTAATATTTTTCAGCGCCTCTGAAATACTAATACTTCGAAATATGAGAACATTTCGATGAAAAGTAATGTTTGATAGATGGAAGGGTGGGGAGACGCGGAATTTTCAAAATTAATCATTTCTGAAGAAAGTACAATAAATCGATGTTTATTTGCCAGTAATAAGTGAAGGTGGTTGGGGTTGAAATGACATCAAGATCTGATTCCACTAAAAAAAGGCGCGTAATATAATTCTAACTTGGCCATAAATTCGGCCTTTAGCGGCTAAGAAGAGAGGTGGTGGGGATGGTAGTTGGCATGGTGACCAACAGATAGCAGTGTGCTTATCAGCTGTCAAAGCCAGCAGGGGAATAGCGAAAGTAGTACCTTATAAAGTTCTTATTATTTTTGTAAATAAATAAGTGTGGCTTTGTTGACCAATCCTCCCTCCCCAATTTTTTTGCGGGGCGCTTACCTGATTCGACCGATTTTGTTTTTATATTAAAAAAAAATTGCATAGTTATAATTACGAAGTCTTTATAAAGTTTATGAAAACAGCTTGTACCATTCATGGAATGATAAAACAAATACATATAGTTTGTGCAATCTATATTATTGTAAATGTGTGGTTTGGGTGTTAACAGAAAAGGTCATCCTACTGATAACATATTTATTTAAAATATTGTTTAATAATTAAAATTAAACAGCAGCCTCTTTGCTTAGACAGAGGTACAAATTACATATACCACCATTTATGAAATATAGGGTAGATACAAGTCATATCATCGGAATGTTCTCCTGGATCTAATTAAGTGGATAAGTGAGAATGTCTAGTTGTCTTCGGTAAAAATAAATTATCATATTTTTTTTTATCATAATGAGTGTGAAATTTGAAAAATGCAATTTTTTTTTGAGTTGTGCCACTACAAAACAAAGCAGAGATAAATAGTGATATGTCCTAATAAAGGTTTTTCTTAGGTTTTTTTCATGGCCCTGGTATTTATTACAATAGCATTCGTTGCAGATGGATAGTAAGTTATGAATTTTTATACTGTTTTAAATTTTTTATCTGCAGAGTTTTATTTTTTTTTATTTTATTTTTTAGTATATGCACCAATTTAGCTGTTATTTCAAGAAGCCTAAAACTTCCTGATAGTATAGCAGGAGTCACCTTGCTGGCTTTAGGGAATGGGATCCCTGACCTTTTTACTGCTTTTGCTGGAGCAGAGCTTAATCATCCTGAAATATTGTTCGCAGGACTCACAGGTAAACTTCTGTGATAGGTATAACAGTAATAATAGCAGGGGCAGTGCCAAAGAGGGGTATTGGGATATTCCATGATGCTCAATTTTGTTAAAAAGTAGACAAAGGATTGTTATTTAACAAAAAATAAGGATGGCGGGCAATTAACAATTAATAATGTGCTCTTGAAGAAGCTCTACATATGCCTGTGTGCTACGGAAAGCCTGTGCTTAGTATCCTTCCTATTTTATTGTCCTTGGTTCTGATCTTTTAGTGGCAAGATACCCCCGTAATCATATAATATAACCAATCTGCCCCAAGTACCTTGACCAATGTTCCAACCAAGCATTCATCAAATGCTATTCCATATGATATAAGCTGGACTTTTTTAAAACAAAATCAGGTCTTTACTGTATTTTTTTTTTTTTTTTTTTTTTTTTTTTTTTTCGGTTGGCGCGTTAGGCCTAATGAGACCTTTGGCCGCGCAGTGTGGTCTTCTTACAGACATTTGTGTTGCTTGCGGGAGCACAGACAGCCTGGAGGGGGTAGCCCAAACCTCACGTTGCTGTAAGCCATGGTCACCATGGTGCAGCGGCAGACTGCCCTTAGCTCCATAACCATTCCCATTGGGGCCAATTTGGCAGTGTCCTTCCCACCGATGGCGTCAGCTCTCTCTGGTTCAAGGACAGTGACAAACTGGTCTAAGTCCAAGGATTACGGTAGCCCAGAGTCAGCAGGCCCCGAGGACCTATATTTCTTTCTCTGAAACATACCGTCCTTGAACCAAACCTCCGGGCGGTTACTGACATCCTGGAAAACCCACACCACGATTCTCGATGAGATACACGGTGAAGGTTCATCACTCCTACGCCCGGTCAGTGTGAGTCGCCTCCAGTAGGCTGACGGGCCTCACATACCCGGGGGTGGGGGTAGGCTTGGACCGAGTGGCGTTCTTTGGTGGGCGGTCACCCAAATGGAGCGGTCACCCATCCAAGTACTAACCACGATGGACGTTGCTTAACTTTGATTACCTATTGCAAGCGCCCTTGTCCACTCGGCCATCCCGGCCCCTTGTCTTTATTGTATAAAACAACTGAAATTCGTTTGATCTTAGTCTGAATCTGGCAAAATATCTTCTCACTCTCAAAATAAAAGGTAAGGAGGTTAAGATATTGAAATTAAGGAAAGGGACATGTAGATTGAATGAATTCTTCAAGAAACCTAACTATAATGAATATTTATTGTATAGTTAAAGTTATCGTATGTAGTATTAAAGTATCAGTTAAACTTTATGAATATTTACATAGCAGTCTTTAAGCATTCATTTTTGTTAAAGAATTATTTAATGATGCATCTAATATGTAAATGATAGGTGCAGGTCTCTTTGATGTAACTATTGCTGCTGGTTGTGTGATTTTCGTTCGACCATTTTACATTGACTCATTTAGCTGGTGGAACCTGATTTTCTATTTAGGCAGCTATTCCACACTGCTTACTGGATTTTTTAACAGAAATCTTAGCATATGGCACAGTGTTGGTAAGTTTGACATATATTAATATTGTCATAATCATTATTATAAAAATATCCATTTTTTTTTTTTTTTTTTGCTGTTATAATAACAAATTAAAAAAATCCATGAGCAAAAATTGTTAGAACAGCCAAAGATTGTTTACTGTGTGTCAGGGATTAAAAGCTACACAGAAGTTGCCACAGGGACCCTTCAATCTGATCATGAGCAACTTTCATGTATGTTATTTGTTATCTAGCATCAGTCTTTATAGTACACTCGGGCAAAAAAGAAACAAAATTTTGATGTAAGACAAAAAATTTACACTGTTATGATGGGGCAAAATTAAATGAAATTTCGATTCATTCTTCATAGACAAATGTACTTATCATAAGTATTCTTTTTATTATTCTTAGGGGACTATGAATGGGCAAGTGAAATACTAATTCCTGATTTTTCTTTTCTTGAAATAATTATTATTTTCCAATAATTTTTACACCTTGATTATCTAATTTAACTATGTTATTAACTAAGATTCATCCTGCAGACTGCTGAGAGCGCTAGCCAACAGTATAACTGTATTGAGCAGTTTTCTATGTCATTTAATTGTGTTTTTTTATTTTTTCTCTTTGGTATTTTGATTGTTTTTTATCATTTTAATTCTTTATCTTCCTGCCAGCATACTTTCTCATTACTATAGCATATAGTAAATTCTTAAAATATGCCATAAGCTATGCTTAAATTTTTTCTTTTTTTTACGGAAATTCGAATATGGCATATGGCCTTAAAATTATCTGCAGTTTTAACTTTAATCGTCCAAAATTTTTTATCTACATTTGCTTTAAATTATCATATGATCCATTAAAGATTATAATATTATTTTATGGATCAATATTGTATTCATTATATCATTATTCGATATCTTTGCAAAATTCTCAACAAACCAATCCAAATTAAAATGAAGGTTTCCTTAGTTCTATTATTTATGGTTCCCTTGATAATATTTGCTAATGTCCAAAATGATTATTTTATAAAAAAAATTATATATTATATACATAATAGTAAAACATCATTTTTTGTATTTTAAGAAAATCAGAAAAATACAAACAGATGATTTTACAGTCACAACTAGATCAATATTTAAAATAATTGAACGATTTCTCCCTTAAAGTTCATAAACAACAAATATTGCCCTTTTTTGGTTATAAATTAATCAGTATTTTGAAAAACCTGAAATTTCCAAAAAAATTGATTGAAATACACTAGTACCACAAAGTGTAGCGAGAATAGGCACGACTCGTATGTCATAATGTATTAGTTTAGAGATAGGAGGCTAAATACATCCTCCATTTTTACTTTCACTTACCTATATATGAAATATATAGTAAGTGGAAGTATTGCGATCGTGAAAAATTTCGACTTCCGGTTTTTAACGGAAATACACGTTTTGGGGTCCCCTGAGTCCAATTAACCAAGTCCCGCGAAATGGTCTGTGTGTGTGTGTGTGTGTCTGTGTGTGTGTGTGTGTGTGTGTGTGTGTGTGTGAACAGACTAGCTCAAAAACTATTAACCGTGCGAACCTGAAATTGAGTATTTAGTGTATGTATATGTCCGCGATGTGACAGCAAAAATTTCATCAAAATTGCTCAAAGGGAGGGGGTACTTTATTTAATAACTTTTTAAGTTTTTTTCAATTTTCTCAAAAACGGCTCTAACGATTTTGATTAAACTGAGTATTTGATCTATTTATACGCCCGAGATACGACTGTAAAAATTTCATCAAAATTAATTAACCGGAGGGGGGACTTTTCTTAATAAATTTTGTTTCATTTTCACGTGTTTTTTTTTATTTATTCAAAAACGGTTTTAACGATTTTGATCAAACTCGGTATTTGATGTATGTATATGCCTAAGATGCGATAGCCAACATTACATCAAAATTGATTAACCGGAGGGGGGACTTTACTTAATAAATTTTGTTTCATTTTCACGTGTTTTTTTAATTACTCAAAAACGGCTTTAAGGATTTTGATCAAACTGGGTATTTGACGTATGTATATGTTAAAGATGTGATAGCCCGAATTTCATCAAAATTTCTCAAACGGAGGGGGCACTTTATATCTTAACTATTTTTGCAATTTTTACCTTTTTTTCGATTTTCTCAGAAACGACTTTAACGATTTTCATCAAATTCGTCATGTTTAATGAAAATTAGGTGTTCTTTAATATCAGGTAAGCTTTATCATTATTAAAATGTTCTGGGGGGGCTTAAATGGGGTAGGGGCCTTTTTTGTTTCCTATAAAGTACCTTTGTTTTTGTTTATATGGAGAAATTAACTGTCTCTCGTTACGCCTAAAAATAAGAAATGGCTAAATATGAGATATGATAATAATAAAGAAAACATAAAGAGGAGAAAAAAAGAAAAATATTCAGCCAACTCAAAAAACTCGTTGAGCCCACGCATGCGGAGTACGCCTTTAATGACAGACCATTGTTCATAATTAAAGCAGTTCTGTTCGAGAAGTGGCAATTAACAAAACGCATTAATTTCTAATCTAAGTAAGTTGGTAAGTGAAAGTTGTGTGTTGCAAGCACGCACCAGATTTTTCTGCTTTCAGGTCATAACATATATACTCTTCAGATGTAATATATATATTTAAAAAAAAAAAAATTGGTTGAAAAGACACATAGCTTAGTTACATACAAGTATGTTGCATTATCACCGAAGTAAAAATTAATTAAATACTTTTACTTCGGTAATAATTCAGCAATAGAACAGTTCAACATCTCTAATGGACGAATTGACCTGCGATAATAATATAGTTTATACCCGTTTTAAAATTTTGTTACCAGTCTCTCCACTATGCAGGGTTCCTATTTAAACAAAGTGTTTTCGTAGCTAGTAACATCGCTCACTTGTGAGGGCAACCTAATTCAAGAGAACTATTGTAATCCTAACTTCTAATAAGTGAATCTTGTCTCAGAAAATAATATAAGTTGAGGGAATCTATTAGTGCAAAAGTAGAAACTTTTTTTCTTTCTCTTTTTAATTAAAATGAATTTTTGGACATTTAGAGATTTTCAAATGACTGATTTAAAATTTTATATGAAATCTAAGCCTGATTGAGTAATTAAGAAGGTCTTATAAAAATTTTAGGTGCTAATTTTAGAAATTGTTCTTTTATTTTTGAGGAGTTTAATAGTGCTATTCTTGTAGCTAACATCATTTCATTCTTATTACTATTAACCTAAATTGTTTTCATTTAAACATTCCAGCAATTTTATTAATATACCTAGGATATGGAATATTTACTTTGGCCCACTTTGTTCTTCATATAAGTGAGGAAGATGAACGCAAGTATTTTTATATTAATATTTGTTAATTTGCCCTATTAAATAATTTTTTTTAGAATAGAGAGGTACTAAAATTAGAATTGATTTCTATTATCTTTTTTTAAGGGCTTGATCAAAAACATTTTTCGAGATTTCCACTTATTTATGCTTTGAATGATTGTTTAACATAAACTTATCATATCTGATGAAAGGGATAAGTTCCTTTCTTGGCTTCTCTGAGGAAACAAATTATATCGTATCATTCATTTACAAAGGCATGAATGGAATGGAAAGTTTTTTTGTTTCTGAAAATTTTATTTAGTGCAATGGCATCCTTAAACATACATATTTTATAATCATTCTTTGCATTTACATCTGGATACTCTGGAGTGCAATGGTCATAGGAAGTCTCTCTGAGTATTATTACGGTTCAAAAAAAAGGAAAAAAATTTAAACAGTTTATAAATAATTTATTTTTTGAAGAGAAAAGATTTGGCTCCGCCAGGAGTCGAACCCGGGTCTCCCGCGTGACATGCACGGATGCTAACCACTGCACCATAGAGCTCGGCTCCAAGTAGAGCAAATCCTTCCTCTTCACTGATAGGAGTAGGGATCAGTGAAGAGGAAGGATTAGCTCTGCTTGGAGCCGAGCTCTGTGGTGCAGTGGTTAGCATCCGCACATGTCACTCGGGAGTGACATGTGCGGATGCTATGTGCCGGGTTTGACTCCCGGCGGAGCCAAATCTTTTCTCTCCAAAAAATAAATTATTTAAAAATAATTTAAAAAAGGTGGTCACCCACAAATTAAGATTAGATTAATGTAAACAGTCTATAATATTCTTGAAAGTGATGCTAAAGCTACTTGATGGGTATAGGGGGGAAATCCTGTCTGTTAAAAAAAAATAATTTTGAGAAAATTTCATTTAAATGTTTTTCATTTCAGGAAGGCTCAAAAAATTAAAAAAAGAGAAAAAAAATCAAATTAAATCAGTAACTTATATTTTTATCACTAAAAAATGAAGGAAGGTTCCAAAAATTATAAGCAAATAGGGTCTCAACATTTTTTTTTATATATTGACCTTTAAAGAGTTACAGTCATATTGTATTATTACTGACGTTTTGCTCATCTGCGAGCATTTTCAAAGCTAAAAAGACCAAAAAAATTTTTTTTACAATCAAAAACCTTATGAATAGAGACCGGATTCTCGTGCAATTGCACTTTTTTTTCGGTTGCTTGAAATCGATCGGGGACAAGTTATTTACACGAATTAAGGCATCCGGATTAACATATGTAAGTTTTATTTTGCACGAAATTGCACATTTTGAGGGTTACTGCACAAATTTGCACATTTTAGGTTTTCAGTGCACGAAAGTGCACTTTTTGATATTTCATTAAAAATATTGATTTTTTTTTTTAATTTTTATTATAGAGAATAGATCATGATTTATTTTAAAATTACCAACAATAATACCGATATATGTATGTATTTATAATTTATTTTTCTACCTAATTTTTTAAGAAAAAATTATTCATGATTTCAAAATATTTCTTCGAACTCGTTACGGAAATTGTATTATGTCGAACAACGTTCCTTTGTATTAACTTTCTTAGAAGTTCTAACTTGATTTGACTCAACCTTCCCACCTACTTTATTTCCATATCATTCTGAAGTTAAGTTTAATTCGGTAAACAACTACAATAATTTTCACTATTGACCTATGGCCTAAAGTGACAGCAAGCCAATCTTCCAAAATCAAATGCATAAAACCATACCCAGAATTGAAATAAGACGGGAAAACAATTCTTTTTCTTCTTGCAATAAATCAATTGGTTCCGATCGGAAAAAAAGTGGATGCTCATTGCAACTCAAGTAAGTACATTCTATCTTTTCATAAGTAGCACAAGATAGCATTTGACTATTCCCAATATCTTTTTATTTTTATAGGTCGGCACACACAGTTAACTGCAGCACAAAAATCCAAGCGAGCTCCAATTCAACAATAACAACAAACAAAGCTGCTCGTCGTTAGACAATAAACAAACAGTTTTTATCGATTTATGTTACGCCATGGTCGCTTCCAATATTCCATTCAATAAACTGCAGTCCAAGCCCTTTAAGTGTTTTTTTGCAAAAATACACAAAACAAAACATTCCTGACGAGAACAACCTAAGAAAAAAATTACCTCAAAAACTGTTTTAAACATTCTGTTGAAGAAATACGAAAAATAGTTGAAAATAATTATATTTACATCATGGTAGATGAAACAACAGACCCACGGGGACTTAATATTTGCAGTTTATTTGTTTTAAAATTTACATTATTGTAAATTTTAATACGATAAAATTTTAGAAATTTTTATTTGATAAATTAATATAGCTAGTAGAAAATTACGAAAATTTATGTTTTACTATATATATATATATATATATATATATATATATATATATATATATATATATATATATATATATATATATATTATTAGTTTTGTTTAATTATGATTCCTAGCAAACAAATTTTTTTTTAGTTTTTGTAAGCACATATGTATATAGCAATAATTATATAAATATGTTAAATTAATATTTGATTTTCTTAATTATACACTACCTCTTCACACAGCAGAAGGTTGAATTGCACGTTTGTCAGTGTTTTTTATTTTTATTGCACGTTTTTGCACGTTTGGCTAATTTTTATTGCACGTTTTTAAAATTTTTACTGCACGAAATCCGGCCTTTACTTATGAATAAACAACAATACAAATATAGGAACTTAATCTTACCAACTTTTCAACAAAATTCATAAAAAGTTCACAATTTTAAAAAACTGTATGTCATTTGGTAAGAATAATTAGAACTAGTATATAAAAAAAGAATAGGGTAGTAACATGGTAGTGAAAAAAACTATCATGCAATTATTATCTTGCTAATGCATTGAACTAGAGTAATCACAAGGTGGTATTGAAACTATTAACAGGGAACGATATCAGATGGTGTATATCTAAATAGAGATATTTCAAAAGAAAAATTAAATTCAAATAAAAATAGTACTCAAATAACAAAAAACAAAATGTTTTTTTTAACATTTCTTTAATGTTGATTTATTGGATGAAAATAATTTCATAGTTTCTAAGTATATATATTTATTGGTTCATACTTTTTAATCATAAAAAATTGAATTTCAGCCTCTCTTTAGTAATAAACTCAACTTTATTACTAAGGCAAGGTACATTAACTTATTAAATTATTATTATTATTTTTAATAATCTCATTATTATTGTATATTAATTTAACCATTATTGTGGATAACCACCTATTTTTTAAATTATTTTAAATAATTTATTTTTGAAAAGAAAAGATTTGGCTCCGCTGGGAATCGAACCCGAAATTTGGAAATGTCAGTGAAGAGGAAGGATTTGGCACCGTTTGGAAGCAAGCTCCGTGGTGCAATGGTTAGCATACCGTGCATGTCATGCAGAAGACCCGGGTTCAATTCCCGGCGGAGCCAAATCTTTTCTCTTCAAAAATAAATTATTTAAAACTTATTATTGTTTGTAACATGGGAGACTGTTGGTTCTCTTCTAATTTTTTATTTATTTATTAGTAATTAGATGCTAACGATTAAAAATTTTTTTTATTATTGTTAGCTTGCCAGAACAATGGTTCGCTTCTAATTTTTATTTATTTATTACTAATTAGCAACAAATGATTAACAAATTAAAAATAAATGAAATTAATAAGTATATCTTAATTACTTTAATGTTGATTTATTGGTTGAAAATAATTTCATATTTTCTAAGTATATATATTTATTGGTTCATACTTTTTAATGAAAGTCGCCCGTTGAATTTCAGCCTCGCTTGAAGAATCAGGTAAGTTTACTTGTTATTGATACTTGCATCATCTTATAACTAATCTTTCCTTTATTCAAAAAATATTTATGGCTATCTCAGATGAGGACAGTTTGATTCTTATGGCCAAAAATAAAACTTATGTGGTCCCAGGAACAGGACGTGGAACATTGCAAAGTACTGTAGGTAATAAAAAACAACTATAAAATTGTCTATTATTAATTATTAATAATTTTTATTAACAAATCTAAAAACATGATTGTGTATTTTTACATATCAAAGAACTTTTGAAAGCAATGGAACGGTCTAGAGTATACAGATATATGGGCTACAGGATATCAGCTAGGAGATCGGGTGATTTTGGTAAGTTAACCTTTGACATTTTAAAACTAAAGATAATATTTATAAAAATAATAATACATTATCTTATAGGTTACAGCTGGCGTCGTCCAAAACAACTTTTTATCGAATTTTTGGCTTATCTTGATTTCAGAGAAAGTTGTGACTGGTACCATGCCTCTATTTTTCAAAAACATTGGATTCTTCTGCAGGTGGGTTTTTTTGATCTTCCTCTTTACTTTTTGAATTCTTTTTAAATGCCATGACCAAACTATTTTCATAAAACATTAAGGATTTCAAAGGGCAGCATTGGCTTATTTAAACTGTTATTACCATTAATTTTTAAACAGATAAAACATCAACGATACCCTAAAATCAGGTGTAGGTCATACAAGTTTTTTTAGAAGATATCGCTGAAGGATCAAAATTGGAATGTTTATTAAAGCAAAAGGCTGAGTTGGCTAATCTGTTAAAAAATCTCTTATATCTGCTTACTCTTTTAAATTGTATTAGTAGCTATTGGCTCAATGCTAAAACTTCAAAATAAGTCATGTATAAATCTAGATGTGATATATACGAGGATGTATTCAGAAATATACCAATTATGTGTGAAAATTTCATATGTTATGGGGATGTTTCAAACAGAAGGCTTTCTCAAAAGAGGTTCTTAACTGAGATATTCAAAAAATATATATTTGATGGTGGTGGTCACCAAAAACAGGATAATACATGAACATCAGGCTGGTTTGCTACCATAGCTATTCAACAAATGATAATATTTTCACGTTATTAGTTATAATTGTGACATCGTACCTAGAATAATTTTTGTTTTAGCGGCACGCACATTTGCTTTATAATATATAATAATTGTAAAAAAAATAATTTATATTTCATATTTTATACAATCTTTATTTAAAATTTCAATTCATATATAGTCAATTTCAAATTGGTTACATTAAAATTTTAATTTATGTTTATCAAAAAAAAAAAAAGTCATAAATAAAGGCTAATTAATAAACGTTAACATTTCAGTTGCCTTGGATTATTGGTCTAAAATTGCTGATACCAGCAGTAGTTCCTGAAATAAGCATAAACGATGGATGGTGCAAACTTGCAGCCATGATAAATTCTTTGATTTACCTCGCTCTTTTATTATTTTGTTTTGGGTGTAAGCATATTTAGTTCTTAAATACTAGTAGATTCTTATGAGAGTATTTATGCTTAAGTTTAGGATGAATAGAGATCCATTATCCACTATCCACTTAACACATTGCTTACCTTTACAAAAAAAAAAAAAAAACTTTATAAATGGTACCCATATTATATTCAATTAATATAAAATCTACACTTTTGATATAAATTCACATATTTTGATTTTGGATCATATGAGGAAATTAGAAAAAAAAATTCACGCATTATAAATCATTCCAAAATTTAATAAAGTAAAAAGATATAAAAAAAAAAATCATTTGAGGACCTTACATGAACCTAGTTGTTCTTCAAGTGCCAAAAAAATAATAAAAAGTTATCGAATCTTCAAAGGGCCTAAAAAAACTATTAATAGTTTGGCACAGTCAAAGAAATCATTAGAGATAGCTCTTAGATACAGCCTAGTGTTGAGGATAAAACAAAGTGCCACTAGGAATTGCTGCATTATGGGAACTCTAGTCCACAATTTTGATTAAAACCTTTTAACTGTTTTATCAGTTTTATGTAATGTTAGCTCTGAATTATTTTGGTCTGGTGATAGGTATCAACAATACTGTTGGTATTGTTATGGCCTTGTAAAACTTCAGTATCCGCCTCATACTCCAATTTAATATGAGCAAGGTTCACCATTTTCCAAGTCTCACAGGCCATCGACCACAAAACCCTCTAACAATCTTTCCGGGGCTGTTGGGTAACATCCTCATAATGTCCCTCCCTTGATCTCTGCTGCCTTTTGCTTCCTGCTCTTCAGCTAGGACTGGTATACTTATTTGAGGTAGGCATAGCCAAACCGCATCTCCGAAGAATAGCTGAAGGTACCTGGCTGGTTACAGACGTAAGAATCTCAGCCTGCAAATCCAATTCAATATTACTATTTAATCGAGAATAAATAATAGTTTTCACAACAACCTTAGAAGCTAAGGTTGGTGAAGAGCCTATGCCAGAAATTAAAACGCGAGAGCGGCAGGGCTGGAATCCTAATCGATTTGCAAAGGCTTGTCTAAGGAATGATCTTCGCGAACCAGAGTCCAACACTGCTTGAAAGGGCACTAAGTGTCCATAAGCATCCCTAATATGAAGTACCAGGTCATTCAAAAAGTCCTGTCGTTTTTCGTTTGTTCATTGTTTATTTTGATTCTAGAGTGTTTGCTAATTAATTCCGTTCAATACAACTTTTATCCATGTAAACACAAATGTTTATACTTTATGAATAGGAGGCTAAGGAGGATTAATTTAATGCAGTCACCATCCAACTGTCTAGTTAAAATGATTCCAGTTGAAACTCAAATTCGGTCGATTTTGCTCTATGAGTTTAAACTTGGCTCAAAAGCTGCCGAAACTGCTAGAAAAATATGCTCCGTGTTTGGGGAAGATGTGCTGTCTGAGCAGAAGGCACAATTTTGGTTTTCAAAATTTCGTGGAGGCGACGAGACACTAGAAGACGAGGCACGCTCGGGTCGACCAACTGTAGTTGATAAGGAGGACGTTCGAAGAGTAGTAGAGTTGGATCCGCGTCAAAGTTGTTCAGAGATAGCTTCTCAACTTAATATCTCGGCCACCACTGCCTGGAATTACCTTAAAGAACTGGGAAAAGTGAAAAAACTGGATAAATGAATTCCTCATAAGCTTTCAGATGCCAATATGCTTGTTCGCTTGACAACTGCATCTTCGTTAACTTCCCGCTTGAAAGTCGAACCCTTTTTGAATCGAATCATCACCTGTGATGAGAAATGGGTGTTGTACAACTTCAGACGATCATATCAGTGGTTGTCGGCAGATGAGAAACCTAAACAATTTCCAAAACCAGATCTCCATCCAAAGAAAGTTTTACTCATTGTTTTCTGGACAGCCAAAGGTATAGTGCATTTTGAGATTCTGAATCAAGGGCAAACCATCACTGCAGAAGTATACTGCAATATACTGGACCATTGCCAATCCAAGCTTAAGACTTTTGATCCCGGCTTAGTCAACAGAAGAAGACCTTTGCTTCTTCAAGACAACGCTCGACCACACACCGCCAAATTGACCAGGGAAAAATTGACAGAAATAGGCTGGGAAGTTTTGCCTCACCCACCATATTCCCCTGACCTGTCACCCACTGATTATCACCTATTCAGAGATCTCGACAACAATCTGAGACAGAAATTTTTTCAAGACCGTGACAACCTAATTCACGAACTGACCACTTATTTTTGCAGTAAAAATCAACAGTTTTTTAAGGAAGGAATTTGGGCTTTACCATCTCGTTGGGAGAAGGTTACCGACTGTAACGGTGGATATTTTGATGAATAAAGGTGATTATTTGAAAATATTTATTTATTTATAATTTCCCCCAAAAAACGACAGGACTTTTTGAATGACCTGGTAATACAGTTCCAAGTAACACATGGGCTGATTGAGCGGTAGAGTTTCTACTGACAAATTATTTACTTGGGTCTTAGGTAAAGCATCCTTATTATTTCCGAAATGAAGAAGAGAATAATGCTTATCCTTACAAACTTTAAATCGTCTCAATGAAGAACAATCACTATTTCAATGATGCGAGAAAAAACAATTATAACAAAGTCTATGTCTATTAACAAATTTAAAACGATTGAAAGGAGTTTTCTTATTGAATTTTCCACATTCTTCTAATTTATGAAACTTAGACAACTATCAACATTTGAACTGACAAACGAATAAAACTTCACCTTACTAGATATATTCTTAGTAGGTTTAGAATTTCGAGTTGGAGAAGAACTACTCTTAGAATTATTACCACTGGAAACAGAATTAATTTTGAAGAATTTTATATTTTGATTTAACAAATGAAATTAAGGAATCACAAGTAGGAAAGGTTCCTGAGGTATGATCTTTCTCAAAATTGTAGCGAGTGTCTAGGTCCAACATCTTTAAACCTAAGTGTAAAAGCATAAACTGAGCCAAATCAGGTATAGGTATTTTTTTTAGAGCAGAAATATTTTTTCTAAAAGCTGATAAAAATCTTTGAAGTTCATTTAACTAATCACTCTTCAAAGGAACAAAATCTAAAACATGTTCTAAATAGTTGGCCACCAATACACTAGGATTGACATAATTTTTCATTAATGCGCCCCACGCTTGAGAATAACTATGTGAATCAAAAGGAATAGATGAAACAATCTCCAATGGATAACCTGACAATGACGATTTGAAATAATTAAATCTATCAATGTCCTTTAACGCGGGGTTATTATGAACAAGAGATAGATAAGAATCAAGAAAATGACACCAATTCATTAATTTACCATCAAATTTAGGCATATTTTAGGTAGCCTGACCGTGCCCATGGCCGACGAATCGGATGACCGACCAGACACACCACTATTAGATGACAATTCAACAGAATAATTATTTGCAACTTCCTTAACTTAATAGTCCATAACATTGTAGTCCACATTGTATGACGTCCTATATATGTAATGTACAATTCTTACTCACCTGTATCAAGTGATTTGCAGGCAAATAAATGAAAAAAATGTGCTTCAACCCAAGCCAAAGCGTATAGAAGAAATATGGCGGCTAACTCTAAAATTTAGATTATATAAATCTATAAATACCTAAACCTAAGCTAAATTTACACTTATAATTACAAAAATTATACAAAACACTTGGAAAATTCAAAATAAAAAATTATCAAAAATATTTCTCCTTCAAAAACATAATTTAAATACAAAAATGAAATTTGCACTTATAAAAAAATTAAAAAAAAAATTCTTCTAAATACAAAAAATACAAATTGTTCAAACAAAACGAACAATATTGTACAGTAATTATTTTAAACCTTATGATAAATAATAATTAGTAAAAACTAAACTTAGAAATTTTAAAATTTGTAAAAACTAAACTTAGAAATTTTAAAATTTGTAAAAACTAAACTTACAAATTTTATGAAAAAGTTATTATAAAAAACAAATTATAAAATTCACAAAAATGAGTTGTATATTCAAAAGAATATACTCATAATCCCGCCCTGAGAAACCAAAAAGGGAGGTTGTTCACGCCAAAATTGTTAAAAGGTAAGCGCGTGTCCCTGGACTTATGCCCCAAAAAATGAAAGGTACCAAAATGCACCACCACCATAAAAGGTATTAAAAAAACTCACCAATGGTGAAGAAATACTATATGGACTGTATATTATTAGATGAGTTAATAGTGTGCCAATATCCGACTCTTTCGGGTTCGCTCAGAAAGCAAAGGTGATGTCGCTCGAGCCAGCTGGATGCTCGTATAGGACTAGGATAGTCCTACTCCCTTCTTCCAGCCTTTTCATGCAGGTGTATGAAGTCCAAAAAAATACCTAATGAGGGCTGGCAGAACAAATTGGCAAACCCCACGCCATCTATTGGGAACTGCAGGTACTAATTATGTGTAATTAATATAAATGTCATATTGACATGTAGTATATTATATTTCTTCAACTCAATTATTTTTTATTGGAATTATTGAAATGGCTTAAACAGTACTTCTAAGATCTTTGACACAGAACACATTTATTTTGATTAAAATATTTGATAACTGTGAGGGTAGTCTATGGTGCGGATATTGCATGATTTTAAATGAAGTTCAAGTGTGTAAATGTATGGGTTGACACCAGTCTCTAAGCATATAATGTAATTTGGGGTGTTCCTTGGCAACTGAAAGAGTTTTTTCAGAAAAAATGTCCACATCCGTTCCATTGTGCCTTATGTCTTTGATAAACCCAGACTTGGGCTCCATAGGATACTATAGATCACAATACTAAGCGAAACATTTCAAACTTTTTGCTCAAGGGAAGATCATTGTTTAAAATAAGAGTAGTTCAAGAAAGATTAATTCCCTGTTTTGCCTTGGCCAGAACATTATTGAAGTGTTGAGACTGGGACAAACTGGGTGTGATCCCAATACCCAAGTAATTATAGAAATTAACCAATTCTATGGCTTCACTCCCAAGTTTCCATTTTTCGTTTCATGCTCTCTTAAAACCGTTCTTAAAAATCATTATATACATCACTAGCTAGGGTGCCCGGCTTCGCTCCGGTAGTTGTGTGGCAGTTTTAATAACAGAAAAACTTTAAAATTAAAGGAAATATAGAACAAAATTAGCACTTTCTTGAAAATTTTAACATTATATCAATATTAAGATTCGAGTTCTGCAGTGTCCGCCCAAATAAGGAACCCTATATACTTTATAGGGTGTTGAAAATGGTGGATGAACAATTCATTTTGCTGCAACTTTGTCGAGTCATGCATCATTTTTGATGGTTTCTGTGATTATGAATCCTATAAGCCCATTCCTAGCAGTCAGCAGATAATAAGTTATTAGATTATTAGTTAAAAAAACTATATTTGGAGTACAACTTAAGCGCCGACTACTGTGATGGTCCCATCAGATCCAGAAGTTTAGAAAATACCGAAGATTCATAGAAGCTTTTTTTGTAAGACCTTTCTTCCAGTTCAACCTCCCTTAATATATCCCCACACCCACCCTAATTTGGCCGAACTCTGCACTTCTCCAATCTTACTACTGTTACTAAGTGAAAACCAAAATATCATGAGGGCACAATTTTTTCATCATATTTCTTTTTATCCTGAACTATGAGCGGTGATAAAAGCTTATTGAAAAAATTGTATTATTGGAGTCAATTCATCATTTTGTCAACTGGAATGCTCATCATACATAATAATAAAACCATTTCTCATAACTACATGCAATAAGAACACTTCAAACTTGTTATTTTCGGTTTATAATCAGTATTCAGCTCTTCTTTTTTGTTTTATGCCTGTTTTTATTCGCTCACTCATATTGCATTAAATTTACTTAAGTATATGTTAGATATTGATTAAATGTAATGTGTTTATCAATTAATCTTCTTATGAGAAAATTAATTTTGTAAAGTATCCAGTCGGTTTTCCAATTGATTGCAGATATGTAAAATCATTAATTTATTTTAAAAGAAAAGGTGAAAATAATTACTTTCGCTTGATTTTTAAGTAATATAAAAAGAACAGCTGACAAAATATATAACCTTTACAAATATAACGGAATGAATGAACAATAAACATTGAGTGAAACACACCCTAGCGCTTCCTGGTGGTCTGCAGCTCGAACTAAATTTTTCATTCATAAACTCGTATGTCATTCTCAGGTAGGCTAATTACATGTTGCTAGAGGCTTAAAATTCCAGTCCTTTTCTCTTCAATTTCACACCCTTAAGAGAAAAACGGAAACCTTCTCCGTTAGGGGACATACAGTTACACGCTGACATAAATCTCTTAATCGTATGTGGAGTCGTTTCTGAGCCTTTTCGGCACGCACATTGTACACTTTGCTTTATAATATATATTGATTAAAAAATATTTTTTCTAAATCCTATAGTGCTTATAAAAATAAATGTTTACAGTGGCAGACATGAAAATAGGAATGTTTCCACTGTGGCATTACTCCCTGCTTATAGGCGCACTGTGTTTTATTTTTATATTTTTCACCACAAGAACAAACATGAAGCCTCGATATCATACAGTAAGTATTTGTTTTTTATTATTTTAACAAAGTGGTGAGTATTAAGTAGAATAACATTTAATATTAATATATTAAATACAACATTTAATATATTTAATTGAGTTGAATGATGAGCTTAATACTGAAAATGGAGATCAAAAAATCTTTCAGAGGTGAAAATACATCAGTCAGTATCTAAATGTCTGAACCAAAGTCTCTCTACCACTGAGAGATATTGAATAGCAACATAATAACAGTATATGAATACTTATACATAAGATTAGCCATAGTAAAAAGAGTAAACTTTATTTATAACTACACATAATAATGATTTATAAAGATAATCCTCAGTGTTAGTCCAATGACATTTAGAATGAATCAACAGTTTTGAAATATTCCTAGAAAACTTATTAGCTAAAAGATAAGATAAATTAGGGGCAGGTAAGAATGATTTAATCATTTAGGTATAGTTAATTTATAATAAGTTATTTTTTTTATTTCTGTAATCATTCTGACAAATAAATAAATATATAAATAATTATGTATCCCAGTGGTGAACGCACCATGTGTTTTTTTATTTTAGATTATTAAGATTCAATTAGTCCTTTTTACTCTTTCGATTTAATTAGCAATTTTTAGACTGCCTAATACTCCGTTCTCGTTCCACACACACAACTTTCACTTACGAACTTACTTAGATTAGAAATCAACGTGTTTCGATAATATGTAAACGCCAATCCTCAACTTCAGACATTTTTCCACATTTAAGTGTATACTTATATTTGTATATGTATCTCCATAAGTTATCTTTTAACTTATGTATTATGTAATCGATAATAAAAATCGAGAGACAAATTGACATATTAAAAATTGACAAAGTTGCTCGCGGTAGTCGGGGGAGTGGGGCGAAGCCCCATCCCCCCTCCCCCACCACTACACCACATAATATAGACTTTTTGAATATTTACCTTTGGGAGAGGTAATTAGCTAGGGAAAAAAAACCCATAGTAATTAGTTAATGAAAATTTACGTGTGCGAGAGCTAACTTGAGCGCGGGGCCAACTAGTTGGCGACGGTGGTGGTTCCTGGTGGGGTTGGGGAAAACCCTCTCCACCATCCTAATCTATAGTCTTACCTAATAAAGATTTTTGGACTAATTACCTATGCGAGAGGTAATTAGTCACGAAAAATAAACCGTATTAATTACGGTTTTTAAAATTTTAGTTCGCGAGGGCCACCTTGTTTTTATTGAATTAAATTTTCCGCTATGGATTTAAATCAACTTCGATTCAAATTCTATATCAAATTAACAAGGAGTCCTGGATTTTGATCATTATTGAATTTTTATGTATGCATCAAAGTGAAGAAAAATACAGAATTTTATATTTTTTTAGATACAGTTTTTCAGATATAAATTTTTGAGGTTATAAAAAAAAAAAAAAAAAAAAGCTAAAACAGCGTGTTTTTCAAATAGTTGTTGGACTTTATCTCAACAAATTTTTCAGCTAGAAAGCTGGAAAGGTTTAATCTTTGACAGCATTCTGTGCTCATTCTTTTGATAAACCACATGACTATGTATGAATATATAATATTTAACAAAAAAATCTAAAACTCTTTTTTGAATTTTTAAAAACGCCCCTTTTTGATTTTTGAAAAAAATTCACATTTTCAACTTGTAACCAAATTGTTTCTCCAATTTGAAATTTAGCACAAATTTACCCATTTTATCCTAGAATAACATTTTATTTTTAATTTTATTAATTTTATTTATAAGGGGCGTTTGTTTTTTTAATTAAAAAAAAAAGTTTTATGCAAAAAATAACCCAAACTTTATCAAAATCCAAAATCTATAGGTTCAATATTGTTTTTAAACTAATTTTATATGAAATGTCCACATGATAAATACTTCTGTAAAAACGTTCATTAAGCTGTCTCTCTATAAGTAATGAAAAAACCAATTTAACAAAGTATTTATCATGACATTTAAATTCTGCATTAAATTTAATTTAATTAAAAAATGGACATGGAGTTGTTTATCTTTGGGATACAAAAATATGACATATAAATTTAAATTATTTGATATTAATGGGTAACTGAAACATTATTTAATTCAAAAATTGTTGTTCATTGTGTTAGGTGAATTTTACCCTACTCTGATAAGAGGGCGGTAAATTTTTTTTCCTGCTTCAGGTTATTTTTTAAATCATTATTCTAATAGTTATTTTTTTTAAATAGGTGTTTGCATATGCTGGCTTTGTTGGTGCTATAGGTGTTTGTCGCGTTTTATGTACTGAAACTGTGATTACTTTACAAGCTTTAGGAGCAAGATTATCTTTAAGCAGTTGCTGGCTCGCTTTAACTGTTCTCGCTTGGGGAAACTGTGTAACAGGTAATTGTCATGACAACCTTAAAAATATTCTAATATCAGTATCAATCGGTATGAATAGTATTAATAATATTATACTAATTCTAATCTAAGCTACCATTGGAACAAACCTTTTTGCAGTTTTTTCACTATATATTTATAGAAATGTATTCTTAGGCAAACCAATTGCAAAATCAATTAATGTTAGAGGTAAACTAAAGAAAAATGCTGAAAAAAATATGGCATTGCACTAGAAATGTCCTGGAGATTGGAGCATTTTCATTGCTAAAACCTGCAATACCGCATCTTATTTCTTTTAAACCATAAAAAAAAAGAAAGATCTGTCTGTAGTCTAATGATTAGAAGCCCTAAATCTTTAAAAACTCTTTTTGATTCTTCCATGTTTTCAAAACCTGATACAATTTGGTTTGACAAAGTGTTTGCAACCTGGAACATTATAGCACACGTGGCCTATTTTGTTGTTCATAATTATATTGAAAATAGAAAAACCTTATAGTAACACCTAGAAAAAAAGTAAACGGCTAAGCTAAATAAAAAAATATATAAAATAATCTAAATAAAGAAGACTAACCTTATGTTCATTTGATTATTGTTTATTTTATTGATCTGAATAATTTTCAGTGTATAAGGACCCATTGGAGGGTTTTTTACCCCTTTTGAGCGAGGGGAGGTCGAAAGCTGAGATCTGATAAAGTTAATCAAGGCCAAGCATAACTGAAAAAAGGTTTTCTCCATCGCATCCTTTTCAGTTAAAAAGTGCCTTGATTAGATCTCAGCTTTCGACTTCCACTTGTTTGGAGGATAATCAAACCTCAAACCTCAGTGGAATTGTCCTTGTTGGAAGTTAGGGTTCAAACTAGAAAGATATTAAGACAAATCAGGCCTCTACATGATGGACATTTCACTCTTCGAAAATAACTTTTAACTTTTTAAATACTGCATGATTATTTCATGATGAATTTTTTTAGCCTTTTGAGAAACTTTAATTTCTTCAGGTCCACTCCTGCTCTGAATTATCAATGTCAATTCTTTCTCCTCAAATATAGCTTTTATTATTTTACAATATTATTCCAATTGATCAAAATATATGTTCATTTTTTTTCATATTTATTTATATTTATACCTAGATAACTGGAATAGATACGACACTTAGGAAGAAGACTGCCACAACCCAAAAAAATGAAATTTTATAGGAAAAGCATATGTTGTAATCATTATTCGTTTCTCTCAACTCTATTGAAGACTCTCTTGACTGCTCACCTGCATTAAAAATTGTATTTAAGTATCGGAAATTTTTCTCAAAAAGAGATAATGTGAAGTCTTTTAAGAAATTTTTTTTTTTCATTAATGGCAGTCTCCTTCCATACGAAGGATATTAATTTTTTATTAAATGCTTGTATTTTAAGATAACTTCAGGCACATTTTATCAATTTCTTCTTTGAATTCTTATCTCTGATTATCAATAAGCTTATATTTTCGATAAATAGGTATAATAATAATAATAATAATGGTCTTTTTATTTATAACAAATTTACATATTTACAATATATTGAAAATAAAGACATACCTCACGGTATAACTTTCTGAGGGGAGTCTTTTTTCTCTTTTTTTCAACAAAACAAAAATATTCAATGCACACCCACCACAATGGAAAATACATACAGTAGGACCCCCATTATCCGGGCCTCTATTAACAAGGGTTCCGAGGAGCCAATTTTTTTTTTTTTTTTTTTAATAAGCTGTTTTTAATTTTTATGGCATTTATTTTGTATGTATAATATTTATTTAAATAAAATGAATACGTAAATGTTTTAACGATTACTCAATGTTTAATTATCTATTGTTCTTAGAAATTATGAAATAAAATAATAAATGGATAAACACGGCAAGCTCGTATCGTATGATGAGATGTTGCCGGTAACTATTACTCCAATTCATATTCTAAGAACGATATTGTTTTCAAGTCTTTCTAGGAAACTCCTTACTCGGGCCTTTTTGACTATAAAACAAAATATTCTCAGTTGTGATTTAGTCTCCATTTAAATACGAACTAATAAAATGTCACTAAAAAGACCACCTGTTGTTTTAACGCTTGATCAGAAATGAGCCATTATAAACCAAGTAGAAAATGGTGAAAGTGTTAAAACATTGTCTGCTGAATTAGGAATCGGCGAGCAAACTGTTCGTAACATTTTGAAGAAGAAAAAAGACATTTCCGACTTCATATCATCTTCTGCCCAAACATTGTGTCCTCGGTAAACAATGAAGAACTCTACATAAAGACGAAGATGAAGCTGTCTATCAGTGATTCATGAAGGAGATCATTTGTTACTTTTGTTCTTTTGTTATTTATTAAAACGTTCATTTGTTGATAAAAGTGATTTTCTGCAGTTTTTTTGTTTAATTAATCTTTTTTCCTATCACATGAAGTCAATAAAATGTTGTAATTTGATTATCCGGGGTTTTCGATTAGCCTTGGACCCCCCTACCCACCATTACCCCGGAAAAAGGGGGTTCTACTGTATTTATATCCACGCATACATATACACACACTCATACATTAATGAGCATGTGATATATGAGCCAGTATACAATATATACAATATACATGCAATATTCATATGTATATTTATTTATTTTCAAATACCAAAAACTGACTTTTTTTTTTTCTCCTCAGATTTCGTTTCTGCTGCCAGTTTATCAAAACAAGGATTACAAAACATGGGTTTTTCGTCATTGTATGGTGGTCCCATGTTCAGTATCCTTTTACATTTTGTATTAATTTTTTTTTATTGATTAATTTTTTTTTCTGTTAAACAATTACTTTATATTACAGTAAAGTAAGGGATTAACCTGAACACACACAAAAAAAAAAGCTAAAGCTTGTCATATGAATGATTATTACCCTTCCTGTAATGGCTGGTAAAAAGTCTCCTGGAATCCTTCGTCAGATTATTGTTGGGGGAGTGGGGAAGGTGCAGTAAACTTTTTTGTATTCAGATTTTTACTTATTACTCAAAAATAGTTCATTGCACAGAAAATTGTATTCTTTTTACAAGAGAGCATAAAACTTAGCGTCCAATGACTCACAAGAAGTTAAAATTGGTTTAGTTGAAGTTTAAATCGGTTTAGTCATTTCGCCAAAATCAATTTTTGAATATTTGACATTTGAATTTTTAATTTGCATTTCACTATTAACAATTACTAACTTTTTATTTGCCTAAAATAGTTGTATAGATATAGTTAGGGGATTCAGTACATACAAATGACCCAACAGACGCAATAAAACTTATTATCTGCATTGAATCTTAATTTAATAAACTTTTGTTTTTAAGTAAAAACCTCATATTTACTATAGAATCAGAAGAATGTTTAACTAATAAAACTAATTTTGTACTGATGTGGATTTAAATAGTTTTTTATATACATACATACATATTTGGCGCTATGTCCCGTTACCGAGACTGGGCCTCCCCTAAGAGCCTCCGCAAGTTGGCTATGTCCACTGCAGCAGCACTCCAGTCCCAAACTCGAAGTAAAATTCTGGCATCACAGGTTACTCTGTCCAGCCATCTAATCCTCGGTCTTCCTACTCGTCTCGTAAAGTGTAGCTCTTCAGTCATCACCTTTTTCAGTATTTCAGAGGTGTCCATTCTAGCCACATGTCCTGCCCATCTTAGTCTGCCAAGTTTAATAAAAGTGACAATGTCGAGGTCGACGAATAGAGTACCTAGTTCCCTATTTTCCTTCTCCTCCAGACTTCACCCACCTTTACTGGCCTTGGATTTTACTATATTTACTGGGCCGTAGATCCTACTAAGAATTCCTCGCTCGAACACACTGCGTCTTTACAGGCTGTTACTTTGGCTTTGAAAGATGCTCTCCCCTCATTTATTCTTTGAAAAAACAGTCGACTTTCATTTTGAGTTCTCAATTCCTCCACGTTTTCCATGTTACTATTTTCCCACATTCGTTTCTTTCTTCGGAAAAGTTTATTCTCTTCCCGCCATTTTATCCTATAGGTTTCTTGGGAGTCTGTTGGGACGTTAGACCATCTTTCGGTAGGCTTCATTTTTCACTGCTGCTTGTAGGCACTCGTCATCAAACCATGATGGTCTTCTGGCTTTACTCTTATACCCAAGGGATTCCTCTGCTGCTTCCTTGATTACCTTTCTGCATATCCTCCACTGCTCATCAATCATATTGCTGCCACCAGATGATTCTTCAGCCAGTCTCCTCCCAACAGTTTCTTGATACGAAAGTTGGTAGTGCGTTCATTAATTTGGCTACATCAATTCTCTTCCTTGTTTTTTTGTGTTGATTTTTAGCAAGAGAAATCGTGACCTAACCTCGGCTAAGCTCAGATAGTGATCTGTGTCCATATTTGCTCCTCTGTATGATCTTGCATTCATCAAACTGGATTTGTGTCTGGCGCTTATGAGTATATGGTCTATCTGAGATTTTGTTGGCACGTTCGGGGAAGTCTACACTGCTTTATGGATATCCTTTCGAGGAAGTAGGGTAGTTCCAACGACCAGTCCATGTGATGTAGCAAAATTTGCCATCCATAGTCCATTATCATTACTGGCTGCCTGTAAGCTGTGGGTTCCTATGGTCGGCATTAATGTTCTCTCTTTACCTTCTTGAACGTTAAAGTCTCCAAGGAAGATTTTAATATCATTTTTGGGGCTATTTCCTGTTACACGTCCTAGTTCTTCTTAGATGATACTTCTGGTGGGGCATGACAGTTAATTAACGAGAAATTGAAGAATTTTCCCCTTAGTCTGATGTAACTTAGCCTGTGATTAATAGGTGTAAATTTCATCTTCAGATGATGAGCTCTACCTCTCACCACGAATCCGGTACCGAAGATGTGGTGGTTTTCATGACAGCTGTAATGAAATGTTTTTTAGAGAAGTATAAATTTTATATTTGTTTTCCGCACCTAATAAATGGCCCCACCCCATATATGAATTTTCATAGGAATCTAAATACCAAAAGTTTTTTGGTTAAAATTTTGGTCCTACTGGGGGCCATCAATTTTCTCTTGAAAACCATAAAAATTGTGATAACTTCAAGATTAGTCTTCTGATCCACTCGTAAATAATAGAGATTTAGGGTTTTGTGAACTACAAAAAATGGCTCAAGCCCGACCTTTTAGACTAATTAGAAAAGAGATAAAAATTTTTGAAGTATTATTTCATTTTTTTTCCCCTTATAATGGTATACTAATCTGAAAGTAGTTAATATGGTTTAGTAACATTGAATTAGGAGAAAATCCTTAGGAGCTATAAATGTGTTTACAAATGACTAGGAAAAAAATCCTCCAGAGAAAGAAAATTATTAATTTTTGACTTATATAAAAATTTGTATTTGGGAGTCTTAACCCGGCATTGGTCGCTAGACCAACTTAACATGGATGGTCGCACGTGAGAATTTCTCTAACACAGAATTTTTTTATTTTTTTCTCTCTCAGCAATCACTACTTTATTTTTTCATTTTAATCATACGTTAGTTTGAATTTTAATAATAAAGATGTTCTTACAAAAGGGTCAATCATTAGTACAAATTATGAAATCTTGAAAAAACAATTTTTTATTAAGAGGATAAAACAACTATAATCATTCAAAACTACTGCTAAACATTTTATAAAAAGTTAAATGCATAAAGAAAAAGTATAATTTTAAAGACAAATTAGTACTACAAGTATTTAGTTTAAATAACAATTGTGATTATAATGTTCAATCAAAAATACAAAGTATAAAGGTACTTCCAAGTTAGAATATAAAGTAGGAAGAAAATTCTACTAGAAAATTATTCTTTAGTGTAGTCAGTCAGAAGAATTTCCTTGTCCACAATCTTGGCATGTAAATATAGTATGGCTTGGGGATATTGGTCTGCTGCAAAGATAACAATTCTTAGATTTTTTATTAGCTCTCCTCAGGCAAAAAGCAATAAATCCTTCTGCACGTTGTCCTGGTCGTGTCTTGGAGCTGCTGGCATGTCCTTAATTAAATTTTTTAAGTCCATTGATAAATTTTGGACATTACATCTTGTTATTAAGTATGGTTTCATCAGTTTGAATGCAAGTGCCTTTATATAATCTTTTCTCTCGATTTTTTGGCTAGTGTTAGCATAATAAATAATTTGCTGTTTATCACACCAATGTTCATTAGCGAAAAGAAAATTGTATGTGGCCATCCGCAACTTATTCTTGATACATAGTAATATGATTTTAGGAGGTCTACCACATCTACTCCCCCTTTTGTATGGTTGTAAAAAGTAGCTAATTCTGGCTGACTGCACGGTTTTCAGCAACATTGTCGCCCAAATCTTCTATATTTGACTCAGGTTGTACCATCCAAATGTTATTTTCTACAACAGAAAAAAATATATCATGTATGGAAAATATATTGTATATTACAACCACTACTTTACCAAAGAGAAGGAAACGGAAAAGAAAAAAAAACCGTACCAAGTAATGATTCAGCTTCTTCAAATCGACGTCTTCCAGGCTCGGCCAATTTTTTCCCTCTCAAAGAAAACATTGTGGAAGTAGACGCCCGTGAGAGAAACACTCAATTGTAACTCACACTGACAGTCGCGCATGCGAAAAACTCTCAATCAAATATATAATCAGTATTCAGCTTCTTCAAATCGACGTCTTCCAGGCTCGGCCAATTTTTTCCCTCTTAAAGAAAACATTGTGGAAGTAGACGCCCGTGAGAGAAACACTCAATTGTAACTCACACTGACAGTCGCGCGTGCGAAAAACTCTCAATCAAATATATAATTGACAGTCGCGCGTGAGAGAATCTCTTATGAGATCGGATTGAGCTGAGTGGAAGGAAGCTGGAGCAGGTATAAGGCTTGGTATTGGAGCGGGGAGAGTTAAGGGAGGGGGTTGAGTCTGTGAACTACAAATAGAGAGGAGGGGAGTTTTTCGGAAGCACCAAGTGCCGTTTCCCAACCAAAAAAACAAAATATGTGAGAGAAATTCTCATGCAGCGACCAATTGTGGGTTAAGATACTGTGAAAATAAACATACCCAAGGTTCCAAAGGTTTAGGTTTTCCACTGAGTCGAGGGAGGATTGATGGTATAGCCAAA
This sequence comes from Aelia acuminata, assembly GCA_911387785.2. Lineage (NCBI taxonomy): Eukaryota > Metazoa > Arthropoda > Insecta > Hemiptera > Pentatomidae > Aelia > Aelia acuminata. The sequence continues at coordinate 74,268,537 of OU426981.1, read as the reverse complement.
GAAAGTAATAGTATTTGTAATAAGCTACTTAGTGTGACATTCTCACGAAGGATGTTAAATAATCTTTTACTAAACATATTTATTTTTACTGTATTATTGTTGATTAAATTAATTTTAGTAGGAACGTACTAAGCTGAGCGGTGATTTAGTAACTGACTTCCTTAACACTGCCTTTTTTATAGACTGTTCTGTTGGAGTTGCCTTGGTATATATCTATGTATATTTTAAAGGAAAACCCTTGCGTGTGAGTACTTATCAGTATTAAAAACTACTACTATTATCATTAGATAACATATCTTACTTGATTATTTAAAACCCATGCTTCAAAACATTTTTCTTGTAAATATTTTTGTTCTTCACTTCTCTTAACTTATTCCCCCAGAGTAAAACAGAAAATTAATGAGAAAACCTACTGGATATTACTTGATGTATTCATCATATTATGTTTTCTTTTCATCAAATGTTTTTATGTATATAGTTTGTTCTATTGCACATGGAACTAATAATAAGTAACAAATTGTAGAATGTAAATATACTGGAAAGAAAGATTCTGTTAAAACATTTGACTCTGTGTATATATGTATACACTGTATTTATGTGTTATAAATATTTGAAAGAGTAAAAAGATTAAAAAAAAAAAAAAAAGATATTGAAATCGAGCGGAATCACGGCTCTGAGGGTAGAAGCTAACTATTGGTGATGGAAATTAGAAAGACCAAAAATTGGGGGTAGGCGTATATACGAGTATATAGAAATGCAAATACTATTTTACTTTATACTATAATATTTTCCAGTAATGGTTCGCAATGTTTGTTTAACTGAGATATATATTGCTCTTTAGCCAAAAGGTTACGGTAATTTATTTTTTCTTGTAAAATGTTAACTCTTTCTTTATGTTTTACAATGTAATCATTTATAATTTGATTTTCTAAATCTAATCAAATGGGTGTGTCAATGTCTAAATGACCAGAGATAATTTTGATAGGTTTTAATTGGGTGATAGAATGAACTCAATTTTTTTTTTTTTAATTCCTCTCTGTTATTTAAAATTCTTAGATGTTCTATTAACATGGTATTAAATCTTTTGAAACTGACTCTTCACATGCCCTGAAGATTTATTTATACCTATAATTCCACCAACAGACAAATTGTCCAATTACAGGTGGTAAACAATATTAAATCATAATAAAAATTTCCTTAGAACTAAAATAATAAGAAAATAAAATAAAATAATCTTATAAATAAAGTTGAAATTCTGTTTGTTTGTTCTTTATAGAAATCCATACCGTTTGTCCTAAATTCTCCAAATTTCGCTTAGTGGTTCTTTGATACCAGGTGCGAACACCTATCCATATTAAAATTGCATAACTTCAGCCGATCTCATGGTATATTCTTTATTGTTAAAAAAATCGTCATGATCTCGCTTTACAATGGGTTTTTTTTACGAAATCGGCCGTTTGAGTCGAAAAACAGCCTAAAATATCATTTTATACATTTTGAAGAGGCCAACAAGGCCCGGTAAGACCGTCCCTTGGTAGGCGTCGGGTTCTGGGATTTTAAACCATATGTTTTTTTTTTTTTTAAATTACTATACGTTTATTTACATGTATGGTGAATTTATTTTTTATAAATGCCTCCTAAGAAGCGAGCTTCAATAGAAGTAGTGAGCTCAAAAGCTAAAAACAACGTCAAATACGAGCAGCTGAAACTCTCGACAAACATCAAATTAGGATTGAACAACTGAGGCTTAGACAGGCAGAATCGCGGGAAACTGAGTCTGCCCAGGAATACGAGGCCCGCTTTGCGCCACAAAGGCTTAGGCAAGCCGATTTGCGAGAAGCTGAAACTGCAGGCCAATATTTCTGTTTGTTTGTTTGTTTTTTATAGAAATCCATACCGTTTATCCTAAATTCTCCAAATTTCGCCAGCAGTTCTTTCATACCAGGTGCGAACACCTGTCCATATTAAAATTGCATAACTTCAGCTGATAGTCTTTATTGTTATAGAAATCGTAATGAACTCACTTTACAATGTTTTTTTACGAAATCAACCGTTTCATTAGAAAAATGAAATTCCCCGATCAAACCGGGTTATACAGCTCAAAGATGAATTTCTGTTAGTTTGTTTTTTCTTAATAAAACTCCATACCGTTTGTCCTAAATTCCCCAAATTTCGCTCAGTGGATCTTTCTTACTAGGTGCGAACACCTGTCCATATTAAAATTTCATAACTTCAGCCAGTCTCTGGGTATATTCTTTATTGTTATAAAAATCGTTATGATTTCACTTTAAATTTGTTCACGTTTATTAGAAAAATGAAATTCCCCGGGTGAAACCGGGATATACAGCTAGTAATAAATAAAATAACACAAAAAAATAAAAACAAACAAAAAATAAAATGTCATTAGCTTTAATATTTTCTAGATGAACATAATTTTTTGTGTTTCAACAAAAACAATTTACATATCGTCATCACCATGCTAAAGTAACGAATATGAATAGGATTTTAGTTGCACATACGTTACTTTAGCATGGTGACAACGATATAATGTGCCTCCTTCATCAAATATCTGAAGATCTGATTTTCGTCCTATGCCGACTGCGCCAATTAAATTATATAGAAATGCAAATACTTTTTTAAAAAGGTTTATTTACATCAAAACATAGACTTATAAAATCAAAAGGATGACTGGCATAGAGACGGGCTGCAGCTAAAAACTGGAAGCAAGGAATAATATTTTCTGGGGTATATAAAGGATTAGAACTGCTTACTTTCGTGGGAACAGGCCTGGAACGTGGGGAGTGCACACTGTTTTCTAGGAAGTTAATTAGAATGGTTTGCAATGGCATAGGTATTGTAACATTAAACAAAAAATCTGGTGCGTGCGCGCAACACACAACTTTCACTTACCAACTTACTTAGATTAGAAATTGACGTGTTTTGCTAAATATCATTTCCCAAAGTCACACATTTTTCTACATTCATATCTTATTTTTGTTAATCCTGAAAGCCGTTTTTGAGTAAATAAAAAAACCCCGTGAAAATGATACAAAATTAATTAAGTAAAGTCCCCCCTCCCGTAGATCAATTTTGATGAAATTTTTACAGTCATATCTCGGGCATATAAATACATCAAATACCAAGTTTGATCAAAATCGTTAAAACCGTTTTTGAGTATATAAGAAAAACACGTGAAAATGATACAAAATTTATTAAGTAAAGTCCCCCCTCCGGTTGATCAATTGTGATGAAATGTTGGTTATCACATCTTTGGCACATAAATACATCAAATATCAAGTTTGATCACAATCGTTAAAACCGTTTTTGAGTAAATAAAAAAAACATGTGAAAATGATACAAAATTTATTAAGTAAAGTCCCCCCGCCGGTTGATCAATTTTGATGAAATTTTTACAGTCGTATCTCGGACATATACCTACATCATATACCAAGTTTGATCAAAATCGTTTAAGCCGTTTTTGAGTAAATAAAAAAAACACGTGAAAATGATACACAATTTATTAAGTAAAGTCCCCCCTCCGGTTGATCAATTGTGATGAAATGTTGGTTATCACATCTTTGGCACATCAATACATCAAATATCAAGTTTGATCACAATCGTTAAAACCGTTTTTGAGTAAATAAAAAAAACATGTGAAAATGATACAAAATTTATTAAGTAAAGTCCCCTCGCCGGTTGATCAATTTTGATGAAATTTTTACAGTCGTATCTCGGGCATATACCTACATCATATACCAAGTTTGATCAAAATCGTTTAAGCCGTTTTTGAGTAAATAAAAAAAACACGTGAAAATGATACAAAATTTACTAAGTAAAGTCCCCCCTTCGGTTAATCGATTTTGATGAAATTTTTACAGTCATATCTCGGGCATATAAATAGATCAAATACTCAGTTTAATCAAAATCGTTAGAGCCGTTTTTGAGAAAATCGAAAATACGTAAAAAGTCATTAAATAAAGTACCCCCTCCCTTTGAGCAATTTTGATGAAATTTTTGCTGTCACATCGCGGGAATATACTTACACTAAATACCAAATTTCAGGTTCCCACGGTTTATAGTTTTTGAGCTACTCTGTTCACACACACACACACAGACACACACACACACACACACACACACACAGACCATTTCGCGGGACTTGGTTATTTCGACTCAGGAGGTCCCAAAACGTGTATTTCCGTTGAAAACCGGAAGTCGAAATTTTTCACGATCGCAATACTTCCACTTACTATATATTTCATATATAGGTAAGTGAAAGTAAAAAAAACATTTGGTTTAAAAGTCCTAGACTTTTTTTGGAACGAACTAACACTTGGAATAAACTGCCATAGCACATGTTTGTGACTACAATGTTTGGGTACCATCTATGCCGTTCCACGAGGTTCTAGACTCTTCTTATTACGACTATATATAAGAAACGATGGACTCGACAGTTAATCTTTTTCTGAAGCGCAAGTCATATGATTATCTGTGTGTTAAGAAGTGATAATTTTTGTAACCTTCTTAATTGTTTTTTTTCAGCATTTGTGTTCTCTTGATTGTGGCATTGAATATTTTTATTTGAATAAAAATTGTTAACCCACATGTAAGTGATGCAATATAAAAAACAAAACAAATTATTAACATTTTTTTCTGATGCCTCACCTCACAAGTACATACATGTACCGCGAATAAAGGAAGGTTAAGTAGTGATTTAAAAAAATAAGTATTAAATGTCCCTACCTGAGACATTTAATAATGAGTATTTTCTAAAAATACTCAAGTGCTCAAAATTTGAGAATAATGTTCTAATTTATTATTTTCTGTAATTAATAACTTCTTTTTCATTTCTAAAATCCAATGAATCCCCAGCAAGTACTGAGTCCCGACAGGAAATGGAGGCAACTTCATTCTTGGTACACCACTGTATCCATTAGAATAAACAAAAAAAATTGTGAATAAGGAAAAAAGTTTTATGTGTTACCTTTCCGGTGGCAAATATTTTCAAAAAATAATTTCTATTTTTCGTTATAGAAATGAGGATGGTGGTTAGTGAAAGTTGTGTTGCACACACCGCACCAGATTTTTAAATATTCTAAATTAAGATTTTTATAGCTTAAAATATCTAGACATTTTTTATAACATATTTTGGTTGTTGCAGTCATTCTATGGGGCCCTGGGACCAGTGGGCGCTCTATTCCTGTTAATTGCTTTGGTATCATCAGTTGTATTGCTTCCAATTCTGAGTTTTCAAGGAAGGCGAGCTTTGGGACTATACCTTATTTTATTGTACATTATGTTCTTCTTCTTATGTTGTCTTATGGAAACTGTTATTCATCCCTTTGGGACCCAGTATATACTAATGGAATAATATACTTGATGACATGTCACTTTCAGTTTACAACAACTGAAGAAAACATAAATTAAAATGTTTAAATAAATAAACATAAGTTTATAGTTTTTTTTCATTTTTTGAAAAACATAATTTTATGCTGCTTGAATACTTGAATAATTTAATTAATATTTAAACAGTTCAAAAATTGAGTATCAATATAATTACATATTAATAATAAGAAGGAGGATTGAGCCTGCTGCCTGATGAATGTCTCAATTACATTTTAATAATTACTTATTAGGAAGAAAATCTTTTGATAATCTGTCCATCTTTATCTCAGTCCCCTTTCAATATCTTGGGTCACCAAGAATCCAAAGTACACAAAATCCTGTAGACATTTTTTAGTATGACACCCCTGTAGACACCCCTTTTCAAAGGGGTTCTCTCCAAAGGCTACATACTCACATGCATTGCATTGGAACCGGCACATCGGCAGGCACTATATTAATTAATATTATAATTAATTATTATAAATTTTATCTAGATATAGGAACTTAGCAATATAAGAATATTAAAAACAAAAAAATAATTGAATAACAAAGTTTCTTTATTAATAAGCTTTTATACAAAAATAGTTATAAATCTAGAACATTACTCAATACATTAACAACAAAAATACAAATAAATACATAAAAGCACAACTGGTAACCGATCTTATATAATACAATGATTTTTTCGGACGGAAATGGTTACTTTGATAAATTAAATTAGGTAACAGTCTTGCATTGAACAATATTAAAATAAATTAAAAAAAATAAACATTAAAAATAGTGATCTGAATTTTTGATTAGATTACATAACTTTATTCTTTACAATTCACTATATTTCTGAATATTTGGTCTAATGTTAATTTAAATTATCTTGTTAATCTCCATATGAAAACAAATATTTGTGCATCAAAATGCATTGAAGACTACTTATCTAAACAATTATCGGAGACATATTTTCAAAATCAAAGAAAATCACATTACTTTCAGCCATCTTTACTCCATTTTTAGGACCATCCGGAAAGTGCTTTTCCAAAATCAGTTTTGGTTTTATCTGAAAAAAGTATAGGATTCATAAAAAGAAATATTTATATATCACAAAATTTATTTATGAAAAACAAGAATAAAAAACTAATAAATAAATTATCGATATAAATGAAGATGAAATTCTGTTTGTTTGTTTGTTCTTTATAGAAATCCATACCGTTTGTCATAAATTCTCCAAATTTCAAAAAGCATATATGCATAAGGCCCTATACACACGGGGATACTGGAAATAAACTAAATCAGTTGGTATCTTGGGTTTCTCCCCAGTTACAGACTGAATGGTGACTCGACTCCGCACACGAGGCTACTCAACAGCAACCGAAATCTCCAATTCGTTAAGGGTTGTCATGGATATTGCTCGAGCAAAGTGGGAAAGTCGGGTGATAATTATTAATTATAAACTATCGTCTGCCATTAAAGGCATACTGTGCATGTCTGGGCTCCTTTTTATGAGTTGACGGAATTTTTTTTTTCTCCTGTATACGGTTACTTGAGTTTTTTACTTTCACTTATTACTTTCACTTACCTATATATGAAATATATAGTAAGTGGAAGTATTGCGATCGTGAAAAAAATCGACTTCCGGTTTTCAACGGAAATACACGTTTTGGGGTCCCCTGAGTCCAAATGACCAAGTCCCGCGAAATGGTCTGTGTGTGTGTGTGTGTGTGTGTGTGTGTGTGTGTGTGTGTGTGTGTGTGTGTGTGTGTGTGTGTGAACAGACTAGCTCAAAAACTATAAATCGTGCGATCCTGAAATTGGGTATTTAGTGTAGGTATATGCCCACGATGTGACAGCATAAATTTCATCAAAATTACTTAAGGGGAGGGGGTACTTTACTTAATATCTTTTTAGGTTTTTTTCGATTTTCTCAAAAACGGCTCTAACGATTTTGATTAAACTGAGTATTTCATCTATTTATATGCCCGAGATATGACTGCAAAAATTTCATCAAAATTGATTAAGCGGAGGGGGGACTTTACTTAATAAATTTTGTAACATTTTCACGTGTTTTTTTTATTTACTCTAAATCGGCTTTAACGATTTTGATCAAACTGGGTATTTGATGTATTTATATGCCCGAGATATGACTGTAAAAATTTCATCAAAATTGATTAACCGGAGGGGGGACTTTACTTAATAAATTTTTTAACATTTTCACGTGTTTTTTTGATTTTCTCAAAAACGGCTCTAACGATTTTGATTAAACTTACTATTTGATCTATTTATATGCCCGAGTAATGTCTGTAAAAATTTCATCAAAATTGATCAACCGCAGGGGGCACTTTACTTAATAAATTTTGTATCATTTTTACGTGCTTTTTTTATTTACTCAAAAACGGCGTTCTCGATTGTGACCAAACTGGGTATTTGATGTATGTATATGCCAAATATGTGATAGCCAACATTTCATCAAAATTGATCAACCGAAGGGGGGACTTTACTTAATAAATTTTGTATCATTTTCACGGGGTTTTTTATTTACTCAATAACGGCTTTAACGATTAATAAAAATAAGATATAAATGTAGAAAAATGTGTGACTTTGGGAAATGATATTTAACAAAACACGTCAATTTCTTATCTAAGTAAGTTGGTAAGTGAAAGTTGTATGTTGCGCGAACGCACCAGATTTTTTATATTTCATATTTAGCCATATCTTATTTTTAGGCGTAACAAGAGACAGCTAATTTCTCCATACAAACAAAAACAAAGATACTTTTTAGGAAAACAGGAAAGGCCCTTTCCCCATTTAAGCACCCTCAGAACATTTTAATAATGATAAAGCTTATCTGATATTAAAGAAGACTTTATTTTCATTAAACATGACGAATATGATTAAAGTCACATCGCGAACATATACCTACATCAAATCCCCAGTTTTATAAAAATCGTTAAAGCCGTTTTTGAGAAAATCGAAAAAAGACCGTAAAAATGGGCAAAAAGTTATGGAATAAAGTACCCCCTCCGTTTGACCAATTTTGATGAAATTTTTGCTGTCACATTGCGGGTATATACATACACAAAATACCCTGTCTGATCAAAATCATTTGACAAGCCCATTACTGGATCGAAGAAGAACAGAAGAATATATTTATATTGATTATAAGGATGTCTGCATCTTCAGTAGGGGCATATATCTGAATAAAAACTAAACGCTTTGATGTTATTTATATATGCATAATTATAATTCTAGAAGATACAGGGTTCCATTATTCCACCTGAGCAAAGATGTTATCTTTCATGATTATTCCTACTCCTTCCTTTGCTCTGGTATTTGGGACTCCCGAATATATCATAGTATGGTCCATGGGCAGTCTTACCTCTCCGTTACCTTTTTTCTTCACCTCACTTATGCCTAGAATGTCTACGTGGTAGGCCATCATCTCTGAAGATATCTTTTCTTCTTTTCCCACAAGTGTCCGTATGTTCCATTTAGCTAGTCGAATTTCCTTATGAATGCCATGTTGTAACCGTTGAGTTCCATCCTGTCCGAGGCCACTTAATAAGCTCTGAATCAATAGAACTACTTTGCGGGTGATTAGGCCAGCAAAATATTGAGCCCTATTTTTCTAGAGCAATAAATAAAAATTAATAATTTTTTTCTAGGAGATCGAAAATATTTTGGAGGGAAGAATTTGAGGGAGGAAAAGTTTATTTATTTATACATAACGCCACATTATGCTTCTAATAGATCTATACTATAATGAGAGTCCTAAATTTTGCCTATCAATTTAAATTAGGATAGGGACGTTTATCGAGTAACTGACATCGTTCAGGCTCGGGATCTTTCAGTTCCCATGCGAAGGACAGCTATGCTAAGAATTTGGTACACACAAACACATAACCGGCACAACAACTCGTCAACGAGTCCGGGCCTCCATTAGCCGCTACCAGTTTGCTCTATTCTTTGCAGCAGTCCTCCAATCCCCCACGCCAAACATAGTCCTAGCATTTTCAGCCACACCATCCATCCACCTTAACTTTGGTGGTCTCACTCTTCTTGTCCCAAATCTCTTGTCTGGCCATTTTCTTCGGGATCCCACCATCACCCATTCAGGCTAGGTGACCAGCCCACCGAAGTCTTCCCAATTTTATGACATTGGAGATCTTTTTATCTTTAAAGAGTCCATACAACCCCTGGTTCTTTCGTCTTTTCTATGCCTCGCCTACTTTGATGGGTCCACATATCCTCCTCAATCCCCCATGGAATGCCAAAAACCGTCTGTTTCATCTGCCTTCTTAATGGCCCATGCTTCTGAGCCAAAAATTAGTACTGGGGGGACTATAGTTTTGTATAGACAGATTTTTGTCTTCCTTGACAGATATCAGCTCCTGAAGTTCTTTGATAAGCTGTAGTAGCAAATGTTAGCGGTTATTATCCTATGAATAATTTCTTGCGAGATATCGTTTTGGGAGTTTATCTTGCATCCCAAGTAGATTAAGCTGTTAACCACCTGGAATCTGTACTATCCTACCTCAAAGCACTCCTCATGGTTTCCTAGCTGTCCGACCTGCATATACTTTGTTTTTAGCTGGTTTACTTTTAATTCAACTTTTTTTGCAGCTTCCTCGAAGGCAAGAAATGCTTCCATCAGGACTCCATACTCCATTAGGACCATTAGGAGTTTGGATCTGGCCTCTAAGTCAAAGTATTCAGCATAACCTGCACCAATATGTTGAACAAGGACCCACCAACCTGAACACCTGATCTCCTGACAGCTCCTTCTGCGGCTAGGTTGAAGAGGAGGCATGCAAGTGCATCTCCTTGTCTCACTCCATTATCTGTGAAGAACTCCGAAACATTGGCTCCATTGCATACTACACACTTTGACTTCCTCACGGTCATTTTCACTAGAAGTGTCAGTTTTTAAGGTATTCCCTATGGGTCTGGTAAAGCTCCATCCTGTCCAAACTGTCCTACGCAGCTTTGAAGTTGAAAAGAATTTGGTTAGTCGTGATCTGGGGTTCCTTAACTTCTTGATTATCATTCTTAATGAGAAAAACTGGTCAATTGTTGATCTACCTCTTCTAAATCCTGCCTGGTAATTCCCTAATTGTCGTTCAGCAAAGGGTGACAGCCGTTCAAAGAAGATGCTTGATAGGATCTTCTATGCGCATGACAGGAAAACGATTCCTCAATAGTTTCCGCAGTCGGACTGATCTCCCTTCTTATATATCGGGCATATTATGGCTTTCACCAGGGTATCCATTCCTACACCCAGATTGTCTCTATCATGTTGTGAAATTCCTTCCTTAGCTCACCTACCCATTTTTAAGAGTTCTAGCTGGATCCCATCTATCCCAGGTGCTTTGTTATTCCTTAGCTTCCTGATTGCTTGCTCTATCTCATCCTTGTCGGAGGGCTCAGAGTCATAGACGAGAGCTTGTTCCCCTTCTTCTTCAGGGCTTGCAGTTGGACCGTCTGTTCTATTAAGTGCCTTTCAGAAGTGCTCAGAACTTTCTGAGTACATCTTCTGGACCGTCTGTTCTATTAAGTGCCTTTCAGAAGTGCTCAGAACTTTCTGAGTACATCTTCTGTTCCTGTGAGGAGGTGACCAGCCTCATTCATACAGCATGTGATTCTTGGTTTGGCTCGTCTCCCTTCATTCACTCCTTGGCTTGCATTCATTAGCACTTCGAAGGTTCTCGTTGTCCTCCATCCGCTTGTTCTCCCATTTTCTTTTCTTTCTTTGGTGCATCCGTTTCTCAGCCCTTCTTTTCTCACGGTAGATCCGTGCTTCTGGTGTGGCTTTGAACTCTTTTGTTATATGTCTTGTTCTTGTCGTTGATAGTTTGGAGGCACTCATCGTCAAACCATGGAGACCTTTGTAACTTCGATCTGGGTCCAAGTAATAATTCCCTTCCATTGTTCATCAAGGCTCTCCTTAGTTCTTCTTCAAGCTTCTCTTAGAGTTTTTGCTGGTACTCTTCCTGATGTTTCCTTTAGTTCTGGTTCCTTTAGCTTCTCTGTGTTGAACATTTTCTTGGCTTGTTTCCTCAGGGCTTTCTTGAAAGGAAACATTGATCAGACTCTTGCTATGCTGAGGTAGTAGTCAGTATTCATGTTAATTCCTCTATATATTCTGTTGCCCACGAGTTCAGATTTGTATCTGGAGATTATGAGGAGATAGACTATTTGGTTGGCCACTTTTTCATCTGGAGTTCTCCAAGTTTGCTTGTGGATGTTTCTTCTTTTCAGCAGCATGTTTCCTGCAATTAGTCCGTGCTTGGCCGCAAAGCTTACTAGTCGGTGCCCATTGTCGATGGTAGTTTCATGTAAACTATGTTTCCCGATTATGCCTATTCTTTTCCAGCCTGGAAGTCTCCAAGGATTAGCATCACATCTCGGTGAGGGCATTTGTTTAGAGCTTTGCCAAGAGTAAAAGAGCTTCTTATCCTCTTCTGTTGCGATCTCGGTTGATGCATGGCAATTTTTAATGGAATAGTTAAGGAATCTTCCCTTAAGCCTGATGCAGCATAGACGTAAGCTATATGGCACGAAATGTCTCACAAATTGCCTGGCTCTTCCTCTGACAAGAAAGTGAGATGGGTTTCAAGACAGCTATAGTATATGGTATGCTTATTAATTTCTTCTATTCCTATTCCCAGGCAGCAGATTTCCTGGATTCCAGCTATGTCCACCATGTATGAGTCCAGTTGTGTAAGGAGATTTTGTAGAGCTCCTAGTCAGTTAAGTGTTAAAATATTCTAATATGCTCTACGTAGATCCTTATCTGTGGTATCCATTGAAAAAAATCTGACTTTTTCTATTTGATGATTTGTGACAAAGGTTGTTTAGGAAGTGACTGTAGTCAGCCCTCGTCTCGAAGTAAGGTAGAGGGGCTGTCTCCTCAGAGCTCCCTGCCTCGCTCCCCCATCTGGGGCGGCTATGTAAGGAAGGTGACCCTATTGTGCTTACTGTTGATGACATTTGAGTGAAGTGTGCTGTATTTGTGTTCCGTATGAGTATGAGTGTACAGTTCCCCCAACCTGGAGAGCCAGTGGCAGTCTGTTGTATGACTGCAAGATGGGGCCGCCACTTTCATATGCCAAAAGAATTTCATTACTATATGAGAGAAAAAGTTTCAACAATTTTATGGGTCAAAACCTTTGGCATTGGTGTGGGATTTCATGATGGAGGAAATAATGTCTGTCGAAAATTAAAAGTGGAGGTTCTAAGAGAAGTACGGTTATCAAGGATACTTATGCCTATAGATTTTTGGTAATCAAAGATATATCGAGAAATGTAAGATATGGAATGAGAGGAGTATATCAATCATAGAATGAACATTTACCAGAGGGAGGTTAACCTTCTTCCTCCTAATTTTCAAATCTAAAGAAGAACCAGTGCATTCTAAATTATGACATATTTAAATTAAGTAATATAGATACCTTTTTCATTTTGACTTTCGACAAGTCGAATCCCATGAAGAAGGGTACAGTTTGCAGAGTGAGGAGGGTTCGGAGGCGCCTCATCGGATCTGCTGAGAGAAGCCTCTTCACCAAGTCTACTGCAGCCGTCGAGAGCTCCTTGCAGTCAGGTGGCAGTTCCCCTGGTCTTTTTGAGTTACCGCTACTTACAAACTAAAAAAAAAAAATTGAAAATAGATGGAATTTTCGTGGTCTTCTATAACATGGGTTAGGTTTTTACATTAAAAAATGGATTCTTAAATTTCAAATATGTATATTTTTTAATCCAGAAGTATTAAATATCAATATTCATTTCAATGTCAATGTTCATAATGTAATTCAATATCAATATTTATATCATTATGCAACTTATTTTTTATTCATAGAATACAAAATAGTTACATATATTCTTTGCTCGACTGCTAATGAAATTTCAAAGTCTCAAAGAATTAATAAAATAAAATAAAATGCAGGTACAAACATTTATTCAATAAAGGCATTGTAATAGAGCTGGGAGGGGATATCTCCCTCATCACCAGTCCCCAAACAGAGACAGTAAAATAGGCAATAGATATTGGAGGTAAAAGGCTTTTTGTTTAGAAATTTTCTGCTTATATCTTATCTCGAATTATTTCAAAATTCTATACATTCAAACATCATTAATTTCACAAGATGCACGTGATCCATAATAGTAAAGTTTATCTCGTTTAATCTCTATATATATAAGAGGCTTTGTCCTGACTGACAGAATCAACGCAGAGCAAAAATTACTAATGTTAGAAACTTGAAGTTCGGAATTTAGATTTTAAACACGATATAGCTAACCACTAAGAAAGGAATTTTAAAAATGTAACCCCTAAGGGGCTTAAATGGCGAAATTGTCGTTTAACTCTAACGGAAATCTATTGTTGAGATTTTAAACCATATGTTTTTTATTTGAATATCGATTTAACGTTACAATATTATTAAAATACGGGGCGTCGAAAACGATGTTTTAAAGCCGAAAAATGAAGCGTTCACGACGAGTAAGTTGTGTCGGCGGTTTTAGTGAATTCTCTCCATTGCGCGTCTCCCTCTCTTCAACCGAGCCGGCAGCTTCCCCCTCCAACCTTCCACCTACCGGAAGCTCCGATTCTACTAAATCTCCTTAACATATTATATTAAATCAGTAATTAAATCACAGAATTGATTTTAAAGGTTCGCGGGCAAAGCCGCGACAGGGAATGCTAGTTAGATACATTAGAGCATTTAACCTAATTGTGTGGTAAATGCTAGTAATCACAAACATGTTGAAGTAATAAATGACCAAAATGCCAGATAGACATAGGTGTCTTTCCATTAAAGGGTCGCTATCTCTTAAATTTGCGATTTGTCCTGTCAGGGAAGACTCGATTTCCCAGTACTTTTACATTAAAGTTTTACCTTGATAAAACTTCGCCATAAATTGCATGGTCTTCCTTTAACCACTAAGATAATTCCGATAACTAGGTTCCGTAACTGCTTCGGAATTGAATGCTACGAATTTTTCAGCCCCAAATTCAGCGATAAAGGCATAGTTACCTTTAGTTGGTCTTAAATAAAACAATGCAAAAAAATAAAATGACGACGATTTCGAAAACATTTCAACGAGGGGTTACCTGTGGTGTTGTGGCCAACATAGCAGCACACAATACTGAAGGTTGCGGGTATGCATCCCGTGATCGTCTAAAGATTTTTTAAAGGGAGTAATATACCCTTGGCTATGCCCCAGCTATGCCTTCGGAGCCACGATCCTGAGCAATGTCAGGTACTCATAAAAGATCCCTATCCTTATCCTTAGCATCGTCCGATTAGCCTTAGTGGCATTAAGTGACGTTTATTAGACAACAACATTTCAACGAACAGATGTATTGAAACAACATTGCGAATCTATTTATAAAATGTATCCTGTTTACTGTTAGAAAAAAGACATGATGGGAGAGTAAAAAAAGAAAGGGGAAGAGGATATATGAGTTGAGAAGAGAGAAGAATATAGCGAGAAGCGGAGGTGAACGGACAAATAAAGGACAAAAAGAAGAGGGGTCGAAATGACGGTAGCCCGGATAGGGAAAGCCCAGTTTTTACAACTCCCCTGTTCCATGCTACGGCCTCTCGTTATTTACTCGGTGTCACTAAACTTAGCGCATTTCCTTCATACACAACTGCCCCCCCGCCCCCCAATGAGCCATGTTCTCATGTTTAGTGCATGTATGAAAAAAATTCAAATCGAATTGATGCTTTAGATTCCATAACTTGGTATACAACTAACCATCATGGCCAAAACATGATTAATCCTAAACTTTCTAGCCTGATGTAAGCCTTGTAAATTATTTTTTACTAGGTCCAATCATGAACCTAAAAAAGTAGTCTTTAATAGATCCCCGAGATATGACTGCAAAAATTTCATCAAAATTGATTAAGCGGAGGGGGGACTTTACTTAATAAATTTTGTAACATTTTCACGTGTTTTTTTTATTTACTCTAAATCGGCTTTAACGATTTTGATCAAACTGGGTATTTGATGTATTTATATGCCCGAGATATGACTGTAAAAATTTCATCAAAATTGATTAACCGGAGGGGGGACTTTACTTAATAAATTTTTTAACATTTTCACGTGTTTTTTTGATTTTCTCAAAAACGGCTCTAACGATTTTGATTAAACTTACTATTTGATATATTAATATGCCCGAGATATGACCGTAAAAATTTCATCAAAATTGATCAACCGGAGGAGGATTTTACTTAATAAATTTTGTATCATTTTCACGTGTTTTTTTATTTACTCAAAAACGGCTTTCACGATTTTGATCAAACTGGGTATTTGATGTATGTATATGCCAAAAATGTGATACCCAACATTTCATCAAATTTGATCAACCGGAGGGGGGACTTTACTTAATAAATTTTGTATCATTTTCACGTGTTTTTTTTTATTTACTCAAAAACGGCTTTCACGATTTTGATCAAACTGGGTATTTGATGTATGTATATGCCAAAGATGTGATAGCCAACATTTCATCAAAATTGATCAAACGGAGGGGGGATTTACTTAATACATTTTGTATCATTTTCACGTGTTTTTTTTATTTACTCAAAAACGGCTCTCACGATTTTGATCAAATTGGGTATTTGATGTATGTATATGCCAAATATGTGATAGCCAACATTTCATCAAAATTGATCAACCGGAGGGGGCACTTTATTTCATAACTTTTTTTCCAATTTTTCGATTATCTCAAAAACGCCTTTAACGATTTTCATCATATTCGTCATGTCTAATGAAAATTAGGTGTTATTTAATATCAGGTAAGCGCTATCATTATTCAAATGTTCTGAGGGGGGTTAAATGGGGTAGGTGTCTTTTTTGTTTGTTTGTTTTTTTGTTTCCTATAAAGTACCTTTGTTTTTGTTTATATGGAGAAATTAACTGTCTCTCGTTACGCATAAAAATAAGAAATGGCTAAATATGAGATATGATAAAAATCAAGTAAACATATAGAGGAGAAAAAAAGAAAAATATTCAACCCACGCATGTGTAGTACGCCTTTATTGACAGACCATTGTTCATCATTAAAGCCGTTCTGTTCATTTAATGTAAATTATTTGTTTCATGGTAACTAAATGAAACATCGACAAGTACATAGAGAATTATAAAATCAGACGACTTGGAGTATTATGAAAAATAAACAAAATGTAACAGTGTAATTTTATTTATGATTCTAACAAAAAAATCTACTCAATAAAAAAAATATAAACTTCACGCAAAAAATATAAGACTGAAAAATTGAATTGTTTGCTCATACATGCCTTCCAACTTGATGGAATAACATACATTAAACAAAAATTATTGCCTGCCTGTCCCTTGACTTGAAAATTACTAGGTTAATGGCATATAAACAAAATCAGAATTTTTTCTAAACAAATTTTTCTGTTCTAAACGTGAGAACATTGTTTTGAAGTATGCACGCCCCAAGGTAAGATATGTCTTTGACAAATGTCACTGAAACAACATTCTTCATAAACTTCGACACATTCGAGGATTGCGTTCCGAATGTTGTCATGTCAATTTAACTACTTCGACATCTGGGAATCCTGGTTTCATTGTTACTTGATATGATCAAAAAAAAAAAAAAAACACGACAAAATTTACGAAACAAACTGCCCTCTCCATTGGTATAACTTTCCTCTAGATAAAGTTTTTATTCTTTGCGTTTAAGACTAAGCTTGAAACTGATAAAAATTATTTGAAGATATAATGGAACACATCCTTACTTTAGTTACCTTACTGTAAACTTACTTTAGTTACCTACTTAATTACTTACTTTTATTTACATAAATAAAAGAGGAAAGAAAAAAGTGTAAATGGGGACGTGCATTCTAGCTCCTATAGTACCAACTGAAAAATTCAATAATGCTACCACAGCCCTCCCCCAGTCATTACCGAATACTATCGATAGTTTTACATCACTAATAGGTATATTCCAACAACTCACAGGTAGTTAACTCTTTTTGCATGCACATTATGGCTTACTTGTAAACACTGGGTTGTTAGTAAAGTACTACGCATGTTAAAGAATTGTCAACATGTCAAGTGCTCTTTTGAACAAACTTAATATTTTTTTTTTTTTTGTATAAAATGTATTTATGTTTTTTAAAATTTATTTTACGACTTTATAAACAAAATATTACTCTTTCCGAGATTCTCAGCTTTACAACTGCACACATTAACGGAAATTGAAATTTTCTTCTTGTAGAAACACTTTGCTTTATATCTCCTGTTATGTTTATCAAAATCATTCATATTTCATATTTAGCCATTTCTTATTACTAGGCATAATGGGAGACAGTTAATTTCTCCATATGAACAAAATACAAACAAAGGTACTTCATAGGAAGAAAATTTTCCTTCACCTTTTAAGCCCCATCAGAACATTTCAATGATGATGAAACCTAACTGGTATTGAAGAATGCTTGATTCTCATTAAACATGACGAGTTTAATCAAAATCTTTAGAGCCGTTTTTTTAAAAAATGAAAAAAAAACATAACAAAATTTACGAAACAAAGTGCCCTCTCCATGTGAGCAATTTTAATGAAATTTTCGCGTTCAGACCGGGGCCATAGAAATTCATCAAATACCCAATTTCAGAATCTAACGGTTTATCGATTTTGAAATAGTCTGTTCACACACACACAGACCATTTCGCGGGACTCAGGGGACCCCAAAACGTGTATTTACGTTAAAACCGGAAGTCGAAAATTTTCACGATAGCAACACTTTTCCTTACTGTATATTTTATATATATGATAGTAAAAGTATAAAATATGTATTATCTAAAATCATGTATTTAAAGAAATTAAAAGTGAAAATTAGAGTGGGTGACGCATGTCAGCAAAGCGACCATTCATGTCAGTAATGCGCCTACTCGAGGGTTTTGTGTCTTTTTCGCTAGTTTATGTTACAATATATATTATTTACAGGATCTTGCGATATGTTTGAAATTTTAGGTCAAGTAGTCACGCTTAATTTTTAAGCGCAGCCGTTAGTCGTTGAGCATACCAATTAGTAATTAAATATTAAAAGCGCATTTTATTAATGAGATTTAGTAATGAAATCTTTCCTTCAAGCCGAGCGGGTGATTTAGGAAGAAACTTCACTCAAGTCGGAAAAACTTTTCGAAATAAGTTGCCTAAGGCTAGCTAATTAACGGCGTCTTGAAGTACTATAATAACACTCCAGCTTCCAATTAAAAAGTTATCCCAGTTCTCAGGAGAGTATTGATCGGCTCAAACAGTTTCTTCTATGCGAAAAATGTAATGATAAAAAATAAAAATGTTATATTACAAAAATATAAATATTTGAGCTCATTAAAAGATATTGACATATACTTAGTACAGGTGATAACAGTATTACAATTTTTCTCGAAAAATTCTTTAAAGAAAAAACATATTTTCCATCATCTATCCAGTTTGGAATACTTCATTATTGCAGTGTTTGAAATTAACTCTTAATATCTCGGAAAGAGAATAAAAGTCAAATCCGGACTTTTATATTTCTAATAAATAAAAATCACATCATGACTTTAATATTTCGGGCCAGAAAATAAAAGTCCTGATATGATCTTTATCACAATAATACCTAATATAAGAGTCAAAGCTTGATTCTAATAATTTAAGCGTGGATTTATTAGCGTTTTTTCGAATTTCTCCATATTGGTGTACATTATTGGGTTAACCGTATTTAGGGAAATCTTAGAGGGTTTAATTACTTACCTCATATCGATCTTAAGATTGATTATTACATTATCAAGGCTGCTGATAATGAAAATAATATCGATGTAAAATCTCAGGCTCGCTCAGGTATCGATTATAACTTATCCGATATTTACAATATATAGATCGACTTCTAGGTTATTTAGGGCGCTGATTGTGAAAATGATATCGATTTTTCGAGTACGGGCTCAGGTATCGATTTATTAAAACTTCTGCGATATAAACGATATTGGGGTCCGCTCTAAGGTTAATTGAGGCGCTGAATATGAAAATATCGATTTTTTTATTACACACTCAGGTATCGATTTATAGCAAGTTACACGATAAAAACGATATTAGGGTTGGCTGTTGGGTTATGAAAGTATTGATTTAGCAAATAATGTCAATCAAGCTTTGCTCTTATATTAGGTATCATTGTGACCAAGATCATATCAGGATTTTTATTTTCTGGCCCGAAATATAAAAGTTATGATGTGATTTTTATTTATTTATTAGAAATATAAAAGTCCGGATTTGACTTTTATTCTTTTTCCGAGAAAATAATAGTTAATTTCAAACCCTGCATTATTGAGCTTCTGCCCTGAGAGCCTCTGACTCGCCCCACTGTGCACCGCCTCCACTCTCCATTCACTAGAACTACACCGTATATCGTCCTGAAGATTTTCCTTTCGAATCTCAGCAGAGAAAGTGCGGTATGGTCAGGGTCGTTTTCGAAGGAATATGCTTCTGTAGAGCAAAATAGCAGCCATGATCTGCTTCTCGACTTCTTCCCCAATATCATTTTGTATATTTACCAGGGATCCAAGGTGCAAAAATTCCTCAACTCTCTCCACACGCTCTCCGTTAACTAGTATATGATTGTCAATATTTATTTGTTTAGGATTTGGGCAAATGTACTTCTTTTTGCAGTAGTTGACGATAAATCCCTTCCTCGTAGCAGTATTCTTTAGTGCAATAAATGCTTCCTTGACTATTGCTTGTGATGTGCCAGCAATATCGATGCCATCTGCTAATCCAAGGAGTTGCATGTTAAGCGTACCGTTCCAGAGATTGAAACTGGGCATGCCCTGTCCGTCTCCTTGCCAAACTCCTGTTCTAGTGGAGAAGCCTCTTGATAGTTCACCATTAACCCGGAACAAAGGATATACTGTCATAGTCAAGCATACCAACTTTGGAAGTAGATTCATATCAATCATTGCTTTATATACCTCTGATCGGAGGCTTGCTGGATATTTACAAATGGTATAGTCCGTTGTGATCTTGTACTCTCTAATCTTTTCCAACAGCATTTATAACAGGATTTAGCACAAAAGTTAAGGGGAGGGGAGGGTCACGTCCGACTCCCCTGTCTCATAATCGCGTGGCTATGACTTCTATCTAAACAACCAAAAGTGTTATATTTAGAGCAGAGTACCTACCTGAAGGCATTATTCTTTTAATGATACAAAAAAAATTAACTGGCCATAATATTTGTGGGGGGTCCATGATCCCTGTGACCCCCACCTGGATCCGCCCATGATTCAAAGTGTGAATATCTGGTCATTGGTTGACCTACCCCTTC
This sequence comes from Aelia acuminata, assembly GCA_911387785.2. NCBI lineage: Eukaryota > Metazoa > Arthropoda > Insecta > Hemiptera > Pentatomidae > Aelia > Aelia acuminata. The sequence goes on along the minus strand of OU426981.1, from coordinate 74,247,841 downwards.
GAAATCCACATCAATATTTTCCAACCTCTCTATCAGCATATGGTAGCAACCGGTGATGGTAGCAAGATGATCAAAAATATCTGGTAAGCAGAGGGAAGTAAGGACATTCCCCTATAATTACTCCAAGATAAAGATCCCCTTTCTTGTATACTGGACATATTGTTTTCTTCCATTCCTCAGGTAGCCTCTCTTCAGTCCAGACTCCTTTGCTTCAACTTATAATGTAAATACTTAATTTTTTTTTCAATAACAAGCTAATAAATCCACTAACTAAGTTATTTCTTGTAACCTACAAGTATTTAAATTTGCCGGGGTTTTTCTTTAACCAAAACCTGTACTCCTGTCCTCAAATCCATCCTAATGATATGTAAGGATTCTCGTTTCTTATAAATTACTTTTTGCAATAAATGTGCTTCGGGGGTTTCTTTTCAGTTTTCCTTTGTTTATTGTCACTATTTGAGGAGGAAAATAGTTATTTTGACAGTAATTGAATCTACATTTTTTTTGCTTCTAGTGACTGTTAAACATGGATAATTCTATAAGGAAAGGCGCACATTCGGACACAGAGCACAGCAGTTTTTGATCATTTCAGTTCGTGAATGAAGAATTGTGTTATTTTTTTGTTTTTCAATTTAGTGCAAGGACACCCATTAAATAAATTAAAAAGTGTTAATTGTTCACTTTTAGAAATACTTAACTTCTTCATTGATTTATTTTATTTTTTATTTCGAGTGAGTTTCAGTTATACTAATGGCGTTTTAAGAGGATTATTTGTTTTTACTGAAATTCGGGAATCGCCCTTTTCGGGGGAAGATGAAATATTTTTAAAATTTTAGAATAAAGCCATTCTTGGCATAATACTATTCCTGGTTGTAAGGGTTATTAAAGTTATTTGTTTAAAGTATTTAATAAATTTTATAAAGACTTGCTTTTAGAAAAATAAGTTTTGCTTCATCAGTGCTAGTTCCTATTTATAAACAGGGCGTCGAAGTTATCCGTGTATAGTTGCGATACTTAACTAAAAAATGTTAAAATTAAAAACATTTAGTTTTCAGAGATTTTTAAAAATCCCACAAATATTCTTTTAAATGTAGCAATAAAAATTAAATAAACATAATTATTATAAGTTTAAACGAGCAAATGAGAGGGTTTAAAACGCATTTTAGCCTCCAGAATGACGTTCTCATTACTTTGATATAATATCATACCTATAATATTTTTATTGTGTGTTTTCCTAATCATTACATTACCTATAAATTGCTTTTATATGTACCATAGGTGCTTAAGTTGTGCTGAAGAGCCCTTTTTATTTATAAATAATTATAGGTACGATTAGTGTTAAAATAATTATTTATTGACACAGAGATATTTTTCTACAGGTATTATAGTAAAGGAATAACAAAAGAGAACTACAAGGAAGTAGACAAGAGAGGTTGCCTGTGAAGGGTTGACCGTGTCGAAAGCTCCCTGACACTGACCCACTCCCAACTTCGAAGTCTAGCCATTCATATCCATATTCGGGAGGGGGGGGGGGGGGTTACATGCCACACTTTCCATTATGCACTTTTTTTCTTCTTCTAAAAAGATGAAAGAAAAAAATAACCTCTGCATAACGGCCATGTAATGAGTAAATTGAAAGGGATTTAACGGATATTACACAGACATTATAGCTCAAAAGAGGCCAAGAATAATTGTTTCTTTTCAGTGACTTAAAAAATTCATGTTGATTAATTTAATGGATTTATTAAATACAGGATATTCTTTATGCCAAAATTTAATTTTAAATTTAAAAAACAAGATTGAAAGCCCCGACTAATGGCAATACTCCAAAAAGAAGAGAAGAAGCCCCAGGAAGAGTATCACTCTAAGCCCCGGTGGACTTAGTAAGTAGGAGCAGGGCAGAGGACGTGTACCCTCCTGCGAGGTAAAATAAAAGAGTACTGTACAAGGGTGTCTCCGGAGCCTCCTCCGCCCGATATACAGGAGAATCGCATTATCCTCAGCCACCTCAGCCCGTGCATCTTCGCCTTCCCCCTTTTGTCTTCAGCTGGTAAGGTACAAGAAGAGATGTAATGGGGATAAGCAACAAGGAGTCTCCAAACAGTAACTACGGAATGCAAGCCGACGAGAATCAGTATTTCAGTTTTGAAGTAGTGTAGCCTGACGTTAATGAAAAAAAAATCTAAGCTTTATCTATTTACAGCAGTTTACATGAAATAAATCCTTAATCAAGCGGATTTATTACAATTATCGTTAAAAATGTTGTAATCGGTTGGTTAATAATAAGTTAACTTAAATACCTCTTATCTAATAAGATCTATTCAGTTGGTTTAATGGCCGTAATTAGTAGCCATTATTTTAGTATTTTTTTTTAAATTTCAATGCTCAATAATGAAAATCTGATTATATTAAAATACTATCTAAACTTTAAAAGTTATGCCCTGGAAACTAAGGAAATTTTGCCTATCTAGTTATTCATTGGGGTTAAAGAAATACACGATACATTCAACTTAAATATCTCTTAAATGATAAAACTGGAAGGAAACATACGTCCGATTCTAATTGAAGCAAGTTTATTGTATTTAGTTCATTGATGTTAGAGTTCATATTGCAATGATAGCTTCTATAAAGCTCCTCCAGCCTGATGTTCCTGCACATTCACTTGACACCGCGAGTGAATATTATCAATAGTATAGCTACATCAGGGATGTTAGAATAAGAAGCAAAATAATCTACTACTATAAGTTCCGAAAGGAAGAAGAGCCCATCTAAAAGTCATCATCAACAACATTAGATAAAAAACTTATATATCTTTATATGTAATATTCGGAGCCTGAGGCTCAAATGTCACCAGAGGCCAAAGGGGTCAACGGACTTCGCTGTTTACTTTGGCGAATAACGGTTCCTACGGCGCTGCAATAGGATCTGTTCCATAACTGCCCCAATAACGGCCTAGCACCATTAACTATATTACAACGCGTTCTATAACCGAATACTTTTATCGCCGGGGCCTACGAGTCACCATCATCTGGATCCACCACCAGCCACAAAAGACTGGGTTAAGTGACGGTCAGACCATATTATCCTCCCATCGGCGCTTGTAACAACATTCAAAGACATTTCACCATATTTAAGCCTTCTAGTACAAAAAACCATACCAGTATGCGCAGTGGCGGATCCAGGGGGTAGGGGCTGTAGCTCCTCCCTTTGGAAATTTTTTTGTCATTTAAAGATATAATTTGACTTTCCTTAGTGTAAGGAAGCAAGCTGAAGAACAAATAATGTGTAGAACAAGTAGAATTTTAGTTGTGGGAAAGGAACGTAAAGGTAAAAAAGCTGATTAGCAGATCCAAATGAAGGGCTGTGGGGCTGCAGCCCCCCTCCCCTTTACGATCGGCTGTATCCGCCCATAAGCATGCGAGGAATCATAACATTCACTGTACCAAAATGATCCCAATTTCACAGGATAATAAAAAGACTTTTCGATTCTATTCCGATTTTAATAGTTTGGACAAAAGTAATTCAGTGTAAAAAGACGCTTATATGAAGGATACAGAGGAAAAAAGAGGATTTATGTGAATAATGATCAGATAGAGGATATCATCTCAATTTGAAATGGGATGAAATGAGCGGTAGTAATTAATCACACTTTCAGATTCTGATCTGTATAAATAATTATTTAGTATTACAGCTAGCGATCTAGTGGAATTGAATAATAAAAATCCAATATGCCTCATTCATTCATTCATTCATTATGCATTTTAAGATATTCTAAATGAAATGCGATGAAGATTTTCGCGTATCATTGCTAATTACAGGTTTTCACAGGTGCGTCAGGTCAAAAACCTGTGTGTTTATACTTCCGGCAGTTGGTGGCAAGAACCTCTAAATGTTCTTTCAACAGACGGATCGTTTTTTCTCGTTTTATATTTTGGAGCACAATTACATTAAATAAGTGGCATTCAACAACATATTTATCTATAGTATCTATAGTATTTTTTAAAAAAGGAATAAAAATATTCGATTTTTTTTCAAACTTGAAATCTGTATCAAACGTCACCAATAGTTAGATTCTCACTCAGTCTCAATTGTTTTAAGGCCAGTAATGAGAAACACTGGGATTTCCTGGATTCCAACTTTCCCATCCGTATGTTGGTTTGATCAGAAGTTTCATAAGCTGAATGTAATAATTCAATGTTTAAATTGCATGGAGTGAAGTTATGTTTCCTGTTGGTTTTTACTACTAAAAAAATATACATATATTTTGTTTAGGGTAAAAAAATAATAATGGATCACTAGGATTGAAAGACTTGATTGAATTACTAGAAACAGTAATGAATTACTGTCTAGTATGAATTACTAGAAACACAATTGAAATAAATAAGTAGAAATTTTAATCTAAATACCATCCAGACTTTTTCAGTACCGAAGTAAAGTATTTGAAAGCATCGTAGGATACAGAATCATTTATTAAAAACAAATTTGTTTTTATAAAGTTTTTTTTTTTTCAGAAATCTCGGACATCCATAGACCTTATTGATTTATTTTATGTATATGTATATATATATATATATATATATATATATATATATATATATATATATATATATACATACATATAATTACACATATTAAAGATATGTTACACAATATCAACTTTGACATCAGTTATAAATAAGTAAATTCTTCCCGATTAAAGCCGAATTCATTAGCCAACATCACAGCCGGGATTTAGCATCCACCACACTTCCTCAATCTTTAAAAGCATTAGCTGAATTTGACTAATTTCTGGCCATAATTGAAATTCGGATCCCTGATACTTCCTCCTGCCCACACGCTAGCTCTGTTAACAAATATAATGGCGCGTAATTGGTCCAGATTAAGCGAGGCATTCGATATAAACAAGAAAATTACAGCTGAGTATTGGCGGGAAGTTAAAACAGGAAACGGTTCATTGGGCGGCAATGGAGACTAAACCCCATCCGGCCTCCGAATGTAACGTTTGTCCAGGTCCCCCTCATCTCTAGTCCTTGTGGCTCTTAAGGCAAGTAGTTCCTAAATCTTGATTATTCTTATAGTTATTTATTTAATGCTCTTCCATAATAAACATTTAAACCTTTCCTAATGGAGAAATCCCAAGACTATTTCAACTATCAGTGAATACATTTTATCACAAGTCGTAGTCTGGGAATAAAGTTTGGACTCAATGGTCAACATATCTAAACCTAGGGGAAAGGTTTAAATTGCTTTTCTTTTAATCTTCAGGATTAAATAAAATATGCTCATGGATTCTCATTTTCCCTCTATTTCCAAATCCAACAGCAGTCTACCTACTTAAATAGTTTCTACCATTAAAATTGATTAGAGAACTATAGCGAATCTTTCATTAGCCATAAGGCAGGTATTTTTTATCCTTCTGTAAAATTCTAATCGAAGTACAAACAATATTCTTTGAACTTATACGTTGTACACAATGTACATATAACTTGTAATCCATTAAGCATAAATTTTAATAAAAGAAAACAAGTACGGAAGAACTCCACGTCAGTCCTACATAAGGTAATTTTCCCTCGGTTCAAGTATCGCGATTACCATTCAGCGATAATCGTAAAGATTTTATCAAAAAAACTTTCTTTTACGCTTAAGAAACGAAAAACCTGCCTCTACATAAATTCAGATAGCTACCTCGGCAAATAACCAACATCTTGACTACTGAATGCCATAATCTGATCTAGGTGGTATAATTTAAACACTGATCCCTAACTATTAAAACACTATTAATGAATTAAAACCGATTAAAAGGAAATATATATTTTAAGACGATCCATTGGCAAAGATCATTTCATACAGCTTCACATCCCTGCATGAAAATATTGTTTGTGTTTATTATGACAGGCTTACCTGTGATGGAAGAAAAAGCGCTTCCCACATAATTTCATGTTAAGCCACACTTATCGTTAATTTTTTAAGGAAAGCCTGAAAGATATCTATATATCTCAGCAGAACATATTGATTATGTTTATTCCAAAAACTTTCCGGATCACTGCGTGGGAACGGACTCCAATCGAAATTTAATAATACACCTACCATCAGATGAGCCATTACACAATTTCCTCCCCTTTTTAAGTTTTATATATATATATATACTAGGTTGTTACAAAAGTCCTTGTTCACAAAATTAATTTTATTCAAATGTGAGTACAAAATTTACAAATCAAATTTATTCTTCAAAATACAGGCCATCATTTTCAACTACTTTAACCCATCTTTCAGCTAAAAGTTGTATTTGATGTTGATACCACTCTGCAGTTTTCGAGGCAAAGAACTCCTCGCATCCAGATTTGACATCATCGAAGTTTTCGAAGCGCCGACCTTTCAAAAAATGCGCCATTGACCTGAAAAGTCCATATTCAGAGGGTGCGACTTCTGGGCTGTAAGGAGGGTGGGGCAAGACGCTAATCCCGTTCATTTCTGAAAATGTTTCTTTAACTAATCGTGAGCGATGAGCAGGGGCGTTGTCTTGCTGAAATAACGCTTGCTTCCTATTAATCAAAGCGGGGTATTTCACTTTTAAAACTTCATATACCCTATCGAGCTGTTCACAGTATAGCTCAGCGTTGATAGCCCTGCCCTCTGGAACCAGCTCGAAGTGATCTAGGACGACCTGATCTAGGTTCATCTTCAAGGCTTGTATTCCCAGAATTAAACCGCCTGAACCAAAATGCGGCCGTGTTTCGATGCACCACACTTTCCCCTTCCACTGCACAAATTTCCTCGGCTGAGGCCTTTGCACTAAAACCTTTTTTCCAATAATGCCTAAGAAGGCCGCGGATGACAAATTTTTCTTCCGACATTTCTAGTGAAATTTAATAAACTGAGTGAAAGGCAGGGACAGTTGGTGTACATAGATAATTAGAGGATTAGTTAATGTAAACATAGACATAAGAATTGTATTCGTCAGAGATTAAATAAGGATTAAATTAGAGACCTCAATGTAAACAACTTGATATGCACAAGGACTTTTGTAACAACCTAGTATATATATATATATTATATAATACATTTTTTTAAATATTATAAAAATTTAGTTTTGTCAATTTGGTTAATGATTATATATATCTAGGAACATTATCAGTTTTTTAGCTGTAATATCATACCGGCAAAAAGTGATTTTGCCGGATAATTTGTATAGTAACTTTAGAACTAATGGCTGTATCGCAATGGAAATAGTCGCATTATGTTTACATAGAATACAACAAGATAAGCACAGAAATTATCAAAAACGATGGATCACACGGTCTACATACACTAAATTTAATTTGAATAACTTCCCCCCTATTTCAACCTCTCTAAAAGGTGGTTGTCCTAAATTTGGGCGACTAAGCAGATTTCGAAACTCACTAATAATACAAACCTTTCTGTAGGAAAACAAAGTTTGTTATTTAAATTGTTTGTTTTCACGTATTTCGAATAGAATAGAAAATAAAAGTCCCTAAGAAAAAAGTTTATAATTAAACAATATTAGAAGGGAACTAAAATTGTCCGGGATCCCAGCCCCATTTTGTGATATTAGTAAAAAACATATTTTCTTGTTCCAATAGAAATTTCTTAGTCTTTTATCACTTTGTAGACGTGTCTTGATGAATATATTTAAAACATTATGATCCCTGATAAATAAAATTTAAAAAACTGATTTCATTAAAGCCCAACGTTTTGAATTACGTTTGTCTCAAATTTAAGATTTTGGACTTAAGACACTTTACGCTGCAAGCACAGATATAAACTTTAAACGTAAAAATTAACCAAGAATAAACAATAAATATATTTATATACCACAGCTCGATAATTGTTCACACGCCGAAGGCTGATACCCGTGACAATGAATGGCACTGAAGATGCAGGAAGGACATTTCGGTTCCTCAATCGTAAATCATAAATAAATACAAGGGAACTCGACAAGGGGGAGATAAAATACCGTCATCCTCTTCGTCACACCTCTGCAGGAAATATTTTCGTAGGAAGTGTGCATCGTCGGATCACAAAGGGCGTCATTAGATATGATGATTTTTTTATCCAACCTTCAACACTTCATCATGAATATTCGACAATAGAAAATATATTTTATGCTATGTAATATTACTACTGAAATTAAATGATGAGCTACATCTTGTTATTGAAAAATAATTACATACAATTTATTGATGGATCGGATCGTTAGGATCAAACTGAAAACACACGCACGAACCTCTACTCTCTCAAATTTTTTTTTTTTTTTTTTTCAAATTTTAATAGTAAAATGCGAATTTTATTTTTTATATAAGTTATCGTCGTCCATTTTCTTGGGTTTGGAACTGCTATCAGTTTAGATAAGTTTGTGGAATACCATTTTTTTTTTTTTTTCTTAAAATTTATAATTTTCACTATGATGTTTTTATCATCAAACATAGCCTAAGCAATAGACTAAGGAATTCATAGATGGGTATTTTTTTTTGTAGAGTAGAATCCTCCTTAATTATATGCCAAGTTGTTTGACACTAGTTATACTTCGCTGATCATTCATCTGCTAATGAGATAGAGGCAGAAGTGTCTTAGAAGTGGTCATCACTCAAAATAATTTTGTTTTGCTAATAATATAAAGTTATTTTTATTTCAAAACTAGCTTCTAGAAAATCCATATTAATGAGAAAAAAAAAAAAAAGCTGAAGTCATGAAAAAATAATTGTAATAACATCATACCTTTACACACGTAACAACCAAAACGCGTTTTCATAGATCCCTTGCGAGAACTAGTATAGAATGCTATAGAAGGAAGCCGACGACCTTCACCGCGCCTAGTAGAGGGCATAGAACAGGTAGCATCTTTATGGATTTATTTATTTACTTAACTCAATACTTCTTAAAAGTAATCTTAATGGACGAAGAGCAATTTCAAATGTCAAAGGTTAATATACTCTCTTTCTACTGTTGATGGTAAAGTCTGTGGGTTTTCATCTTGAATCTTTCCTTCACAATTGACTTTTTACAAAAATGAAATGCTTAGAAAATTTTTAAATTTGACTCCAAGAGAAGAAGAGTAAAATTATCAAATGCGCTGATCAACTAAAATTAGCCAAGTTCTTCGATAAATGCATAATCAAATGTAAATCAGATTTAGTTATGAATAAATTAGTTTTAGCAAATAAGATATATTCAAATAGAGAGTGAACACCTTAATAATTTTGTAGTGGTAAATATATATTGACATGTTTAAATTTTAATAAAATGAAGTCTACAAAGTGTAAATAGGTAACGATAGGAGAAAAATAAATGAGAATGCATAAGAAATAGAGGAGGGATGGAGAGTGTAAGGGGCGGGGTAGTAAAATATTTAAATCGAATCGTTAAGAAAATATCAAAAAGCTCCAAATTATTTTCCTCCCTTTTCTTTCATTTTTCTGAGAGGACCCAATTGATAAAGTAAAAGAATTGTCATTCTAAATTTCCTCTTCAACAGTTCCATTAGCCTTAACTTCTGAAGCGTCCGTCATCTTTCCTCAAGTTGAATGCTTTTTCATAGAAGCTGACCCTTTTTAAATTTCTTTTGTATGATATCTCAAATCAGGAAATAACGCTTCGGTAGTTGAGCCTCAAATAATGTCCTCTAAATAATAATATCGAAAATATTCTTTCCATAATAAGAAAGAAAAACATGTACCAATATAGTTTTAATAATGCTCAGCTAATCAATTTTTTCTTAATACTGTTTTCTTAGTCAATGTTTCTATATCCATTCATTCCAACAAGTTCCTTTAAGGGCAGGCTCTATTTTTCATTAATTACTTTTAGTTTGGTTTAATTTAAAGACAAAGTCTAAAATACAGATGTTGCAGGACAGAGGCAACAAGAGAAACAAAATAAATAAACAATTTCAGTTTTTATTATTTTTGAACAATTAGTTGACAAGTGGACTTATCTCTGCTACTAGTAGTAGGTTTTTTGAATGAAAATCCCTTTTAGAAGTAAACATAAAGAGATAGAAATTTTTGTTTTTGTCAAAAAACAGTGAATTTTCATAATTACATGGTACATAATCTGAATGCATTTTTCATCCAACAAAAAGGGCATAAGGGGGCCACTATTGTTAGGTACACACAAAGTATATAGCTAGTTAAAATTAGTCCTAGTCAATTGAGTGTTCATTTAAAGTGCGAAAACCAAAAGTTTGTTCCTCCCCTTCCTCGCCTTGTAGGCTATACGGGGTTTCCCGGGCCAGGGGAGAGGGTGGGGGATTGATGGCGATTATTATTAAATTTTCCCCTGGCACCGGGTTTTGAGCTTGCTACTTTCATGTTCCCAAACATATGTTGCCATGGGCAACGCGTATTTTCTAGCGTTTGCCCACTCGGCCATCCCGCCACCGTAAATCTTATTTTTTTTATCTTATTTTTTTTGTAATAATTATTTCCTATTATGAGAAAATATCAAAAGGCTGTGATAGTGCATAGTAGTACATCGATGCAACACAAGTTAAGGATCAATTACGGAACTCTGGTTGGGGTTATAAATCCTTATATATATATAAATCTCGTGTCCCGATGTTTGTCTCTCTATTTCTCAGAAACTACTCAACCGATTTTAATGAAATTTGGCTCAATGTATATAGTTTTGGCCAACTTACCGGACCGGATAGTTTTTAACTTGATTAGTGATCAAAATAATTCTTATATAGCGAATTATTGCAAATACAGTAGGTCGTGTTTCGATTTATTAACATGGCGTCATATGTCGATTTCATAATGTTTTTGTTTATAAGCATGCTATTGTAATACAGGTTATCATTATTATAATTTTGTATTGCGTTATGTGAGTGCAGTTATTTTTCCTATATTATTATTTTCCACAGACAAATAGTAATACAAATTTGTATTTATTGTTAATTTTCATTAAAGAATAAATAAATCAAGCAAAAGGTTACAATAAATACTCAAATGTGTAGGTACTTTTTCTTCCTTTTCCTTTTTTATTTGTATTTAAATTAAATTACTAGCTAAGCGCTGAAACGCTTTGCTGGACCCACCCTGATATCAACTTTTAGTATAGTAAATCCATTTTAATAATTTAAATTAGGCTATTATTTGAAATAATACTCTATAAATGTTGTAACAGCACCTACTGTCATAGGTGTAACCTAATAGAAGCCTGACTTGGGGAGTCAGTGTTGCCAAAAATTAGTGAAAATTAGTCAATTGGCTAAACTGCGGGTAACCAGTCGTAAAAACTCCCTCACAAAAAGGGTGTGTTTTGATTAGGTGTTGTGGGATACTTTGTGATTTGCTAAAGAACTGCATAATTAAGACTTTAATATTATATTTTCAGTTAATTTATTTAACAGAAGTTTCTTTATTTTCATTATTCGTTTTGTTATTATTATTTAAATACAGTGTTTTTTTATTTTACCAAACCTTTTTATCATTTTTATCCCGAGATCTAAAATGTAAAATTTAAAAAATGTCAGTGAAGATTTGTAATTCTTCCTTTATCAACAATAATTTAAAGTTGAGAAAATTTAATCCCAATCGAATAGAGGCTGTTACTTCCTAAGTTGTAATTATCTTTAAATGTAAAATTTAAGAAATGTTAGCGAAGATTTTAATCCTTTCTTTAATTTAAAGTAGGCTATTATTGGAAATGATATTTACTTATCTTTAAATGATTGTTGATTAAGAAAGGATTACAAATCGCGGCATTTTTTAAATTTTACATTTAATGATTATTACACCTCTACTGAACAGGAATAATTGTTATTTGGGTAACCTCAAGTTTCAGATTTATCCGCCATAAATATGAGAGTACTACTGCAAAATAATCCATCGGCAGATATATTTTTTAAACAATTGCTCTATATTGGAAACGGTGAAATAGAGCTAGCTGTATCGAAATTCAAAATTTATCAAATTACCAGAAAATTTCTGAACTGTTGTAGAGACGAAAAATGAACTGTCTACGAAATATAAAGTGTCTTTCCTGATATTTTGAACAATTATTTGGACTATAAGTGGCTGGGTAGTCGTGCTATTTTGGCAGCAAAAAATGTTGATTTCGATGAAATAAACTTCCAAAATCAATTGACAATGTTCTAGATGTAAACGAAGCCGTAAATTTCCCATCTGAATTTTTTAATTCCCTGGATATACACCCAAACAATCTCCAGTTGAATATTGGCTCACCGATCATTCTTCTTCGTAACTTAAATCCACCTCAATTGTGCAACGGTACACGTTTGGTCATTAAAAGGATCACAGGAAATGTTATTGAAGGAAAAATGTTACCTGGAAGGTTTACAGGAGATATCGCCCTGTTGCCACCCTTGGAACCAACAGAATTTTCAATAAAATTTAAAAGGCTTCAATATCCTATTCGTTTGGCTTTTGCCATGACCATAAACAAATCCCAAGGGCAAACAATGTCCACTTGGACTTTGAAAATCCGTGTTTTTCCCTTGGGCAATGGCATAACTCACGTGGGAAATGGGTATCGCCTGCTCACGTGTGTGGAAACGATCAAATCTTTGGTTTGTGTTAAAAAAAAAAAAAAACAGGTTAACCCAAAACATTTTGAACAAATTAGTACTTGAATAAATAAAAATTCTTAATTGTATTATGTAAAAACCTCTTTAAGAAGAGATTTATTATCACTCAAATATATTGCTAAATTAAAAGCTTCAACACACCACCCTTCTACCGAACACTTATTAGCCAAAGGGTTGGGAAATCGAGGTCTCAAAGAAATTGAGAAAAACGCCTATCAAAACAATACCAAGTTGAAGTAGTGCTAGGCCAATAATCAATAGATCAATGGCTGAGGTTACCAAACCTTACTTCAGTCATCCTTTTTAAAATTAGTGGAAAAATATAGCCATTTCGAGTTAGTTTATACCGATCCATAAAAAAAGGGCGATAGTGTTGGCAGCTCTGTGAGTCGTAAACACAATCAGCTCCTTTTTAATCAAACTACATTGAAATATGAAATGTAAAAAATAAAAACTTTAACTTTCCTATATTCTTTACCAAATACTTTTAAATGGTGTAATGCTCTATTCTCAATCACGTTGGATTTTGATTAGCTGAAAGGTTTTCATCTTTATCAATGAATATTGGTATTACTGTATTTGTTTAAAAATATTAGGATATAACTACTGAGCCACAGCAACGCGTGGCCGGGTCTGCTAGTTGAAAATTATATTTAGACTAGCTGGACCCGCGCGAAGCATTTCGCACTTAGATTTGTATCAGATTTTACTTTCAGGTTTAACATAACGATAAACATAATTAACTTTTTTTGTTGCCTCTTCACCATCCCCCCCAACCACCCAGGCCTTAACGAGAAATTATTTTTCTACAGCAGCGTTTAATAGTTAAGGAAGGACTCCATTTTCTGACCTTCTTCTCTTCAAAACTATTTCCTGTAATCTTCTTGGTAAATATGAAATCACTATGAATATTGCATAGTTCCTAAAAATTAATCTTTCTACAATCTGAATTTACCTATCCTTCCCCATGGCTCAAATTATTTAAATAATTGAAGTATTAACGAAAAAAGTTAAATTTCAATAAAGCAAATAAATTAGTTTCTTTGTATGCAAGAAGGCACAGACTCTCTCTTATTAGTGGAAAAATATAAAACCTAATAAGTCATAAATAAAAATCATAGCATCTATACCATTAAAGTGCCCAATTTATTAACCTTATTAAGTTTTTTTTCAAAACCAGTTCATCAGGTGTTTTTCACGGTTATCTTTCTGACAATGAAGGGGGAGGTATTTTTTAAAGTGGCAACAACGACATGAAATAATTTTCTATCCATGGAAAGGCAACAGAACAATAAGAAGCCTCGTAAAGCTGAGGGGCGCACGTATATGTGGAACGTGTATGGGCATTTATGCATAAAGTCCGCGAAGAAACCATTGAAATGCATTTTTCTCATTTCGATCCTTTAATTTACTAAAATTCCTGCTATAAAAACGATTTTATTAGCTTTGATAGGAAGAAAAAAATGAGCCTGCAATTCGCATACACTCCGTAAAAGTCTGAATCAGACAATACTAAATTTATGGCATTTGAGCACGATAGGACGGTGCATTTGGCGAAAACTACATTTTTTTAGCTATTTGGAATAGTATACGTAAGATTTTTTTTTTTTTGTCACAGATACTTTCTAGTGTTGCAATTCAGATTTCATACAATTTAAAAAAAAAAAGCAGCTTTGCTGGCAGTGTAGGTACTGTACTAAGCGTAAATATGAATATAGTATTTTTTCAATATACTTCAAATAATATAACATCTATAAATATAAAATTATTGGCATGAAAATATTCTTTTGTAAACATTGTTAACTTTAATGTTTTATAAACATGTTATGTTCTTTAAAGGAATTAATTTTAACTTTGTAAAAACAATAGTTAATATAATATTTAAGCCATAAATATCAAAATTATAGGAAAACATTAATCTATAAAATCACAAATTGTGCGCTTAAAATATCTTTTGGATTAATCTTTTACAAATATTTAAATTGAATTTTTATTTAATTTAATAGAAACAGAAATAATATTTTTACGCTGACGTCAAAGGTATGTAACGTCTTTTGAGTGGGTCTTAATTAGCAAAATCCATTTTTTCCGGCCTAGACATCGGTTTTCATAATATTTGACAAAATAAAAAGAATGATTTTGGTAATAATTATAACCCAATTTGTCTACCTACGCTATTTGATGTCTGAATCCAACTACACCACACACCTACACACCTATTTAATTAAATTACACCACATAAGCTTCATTATGCTTAAATGTGGTGTAATTTAATTAAATAGGTGTGTAGGTGTGTGGTGTAGTTGGATTCAGACATCAAATAGCGTAGGTAGACAAATTGGGTTATAATTATTACCACAATCATTCTTTTTATTTTGTCAAATATTATGAAAACCGATGTCTAGGCAGGAAAAAATGGATTTTGCTAATTAAGACCCACTCAAAAGACGTTACATACCTTTGACGTCAGCGTAAAAATATTATTTCTGTTTCTATTAAATTAAATAAAAATTCAATTTAAATATTTGTAAAAGTTATAGTAGGCTATTATTCATGGCATTTGTGCACGACAGGACCTTATAATTCATGAAAAACCGATTTTTAGGCTTTGTGAAATAATATATGTGGGATGTGGGATGGGATAATTAGATGATTGTATCGCAAAAGGAAAGGTCTAAACTCTCGGATAATCTTAATCCCAAAAATCTACATTTAAATTGAAATATTTCTGCGTTAATCTATCCAAACCAAAGTTCGACGAAGCACTAACTGCATGGGATCTGGTTTATCTACCAAAACTCAACAAACTATGAAATAAAATAAATAGTATCTTGCCATTAACAATTTATCTGTTGTGTCATCTAAAGACTGGTTGTTATATTCACTATTAGAACAGTTTAAGCAATTACTGTATTCGTGGTAAAGGTCTAGATAACCTTAAACCAAGAGCTTGAGAAGGGCATTGAACTCCATGGGGACCTATGCCCTGAAGGACGACGACTCACGTTCGCTTAAAGGTCTGGCCACACATGTCCGCACCGGATCCGCACCGTAGCAATAATATAGGTTATGTTCAGAATATTTTTAACTTAACTTACATATTACTTTTAGTTATGCCTAAAGTGGCCTTTGTCTGACATCTCTGGCCTGAACTTTAGGCATAACTAAAGGAAATATGTAAGTTAAATTAAAAATATTCTGAACATAACCTATATTATTGCTACGGTGCGGATCCGGTGCGGACATGTGTGGCCAGACCCAAAAGCGACTATTTATTAAAAATGTTTTTTTATCGGTATTAAATACGTTATCTTAAAGAGAAAAGGGTCTCTGGTCCTGGCCTCCAGATCTCCATTGCTATGGGTAAACCATCTACACTACCAAGGCCCTGGTCTCAGCCATGGCCAATCATTTCTCTTCAATATAATTTTAAAATTTCAATTTTAAATTCAATAATAATTTAATATTAAATTAAACTTATAATGTACGAGCAGACCCGGCCACGCGTTGCTGTGGCTCAATAACTATAATGCGTTGAATTAATTATACCCTATTCTTTTTATTACAGTAAAATCAAAATTCACTGATAAAGATAAAAAGGTTTCAGCTAATCTAAAAACCAACGGGATTTTAAATAGAACTTTAGGCAAAATTTAAAATTAGTAAAGAATTTAAAAGGGTTACAGTTTTTTTTTTACATCTCATATTTGTCTATAGTAAGTATTAATGATCCATTCATTTAGCACTTAATGGATTATTCCAGCAAAGGCGAGATTAAATATAAATAACACACATTTAAAAGAAACTAATAAAGAATATAAATGCAATAGGGTTTAGTACAATCACAATGGACAGTTAGCGAAAATGAACCAAATTAATCTTTTGCCATAAAACATATTAATTAAATTCAGAATATAGCACATGATGATATGAGATTAGATATCATCAGATTTATATATATATATATATATATATATATATATATATATAAAGATAATGTAATCAACTTTCATCAACTATTATGAAAATTTCAGTTCTTCTATTATATTCTATCATTTTAAGAACTTGTCCAGCCCTCGTAAAGTTCGCTAAAATCGGTGGGCAAAAAAGATCAGTGAAGAGAATACATTAGACATGACTGAAAGAACGGCTTTTTTATAGCGTAGTCGGTTTGCGCACTACTCCAGAGAGGCGGAACCACGGGTTCGAGTCCCAGCCATGGCCAATATTTCCTCTTAAAAACAAATAAATAATTATTTGTATTGTGTATCCTCTACAATTAATTATTTCCCAGGTCTAAGGCCCAGCCCAATCTATTCTATGTTTATCAATGCCATGGAATTTGGATTCTAGTCCATCCACAAGTTGGAATAGTTAACTAAATATAGGTTAAATTACATAAAATAAGGATAGTTTTACTCAGGGTTTGAAATTAACTCTTATTTTCTCGGAAAGAGAATAAAAGTCAAATCAGGACTTTTATATTTCTAATAAATAAATAAAAATCACATCATGACTTTTATATTTCGAGCCAGAAAATAAAAGTCCTGATATGATCTTTATCCCAATGATAGCTAATATAAAAGTCAAAGCTTGATTTTAAATATTTAAGGATGAATTTATTAGCTTTTTTTTCGGATTTCTCCATATTGGTGTACATTATTGGGTAAACCGTTTTTATGGAAATCTTATAGGGTATAGTTAATGACCTTATATCGATCTTAAAATCGATTATTAGATTATCAAGGCTGCTTATAATGAAAATAATATCGATATAAAACCTCAGGCTCGCTCAGGTATCGATTATAACTTATCCGATATTTACAATATTGAGGTCGACTTGTAGGTTATTTAGGGCGCTGATTGTGAATATGATATCGATTTTTCGATTACGCGCACATGTATCGATTTATTATAACTTACGTGATATAAACGATATTGGGGTCTACTCCTAGGTTAATTGAGGCGCTGAATTCGGAAATGATATCGATATTTCGATTACGCGCTCAGGTATCGATTTATTATAACCTACGCGATATAAACGATATTGGGGTCTGCTCTAAGGTTAATTTAGTCACTGAATTCGAAAATGATATCGATATTTCGATTACGCGCTCAGGTATCGATTTATTATAACCTACGCGATATAAACGATATTGGGGTCAGCTCTAAGGTTAATTGGGTCGCTGAATTCGAAAATGATATCTATTTTTCGATTACGCGCTCAGGTATCGATTTATTGCAACTTACACGATAAATAAGATATTGTGGTCGGCTAATACGTTAATGAAGGTGCTGAATTTGGAAATAATATCGATATTTCGATTACGCGCTCAGGTATCGATTTATTATAACCTACGCGATATAAATGATGTTGGGGTCTGCCCTTAGGTTAATGAAGGTGCTGAATTTGTAAATGATATCGATATTTCGATTACGCGCTCAGGTATCGATTTATTATAACTTACGCGATATAAACGATATTGGGGTCTGCTCATAGGTTAATTGAGGCCCTGAATTCGGAAATGGTATTGATTTTTCGTTCAGGCGCCCAGGTATCGATTTATATAATTATATATGTAAGTTGTAACAAATCGATACCTGGGCGCCTGATCGAAAAATCGATATCATTTCCAAATTCAAAACCTTCATTAACCTATTAGCCGACCACAATATCTTATTTATCGTCTAAGTGGTAATATATCGATACCTGAGCGCGTAATCGAAAAATCGATATCTTTTCCGAATTCAGAACCTTAATTAACCTTAGAGCGAACCCCAATATCTTATTTATCGTGTAAGTTGTAATAAATCGATACCTGAGCGTGTAATCGAAATATCGATATCATTTTCGAATTCAGCGACTCAATTAACCTTAGAGCAGACCCCAATATCGTTTATATCGCTTGAGTTATAATAAATCGATACCTGAGCGCGTAATCGAAAAATCGATAACATTTCCGAATTCAGCGCCTCAATTAACCTAGGAGCAGACCCCAATATCGTTTATATCGCGTTACAATAAATCGATACATGTGCGCGTAATCGAAAAATCGATATCATATTCACAATCAGCGCCCTAAATAACCTACAAGTCGACCTCAATATTGTAAATATCGGATAAGTTATAATCGATACCTGAGCGAGCCTGAGGTTTTATATCGATATTATTTTCATTATAAGCAGCCTTGATAATCTAATAATCGATTTTAAGATCGATATAAGGTCATTAATTATATCCTATAAGATTTCCATAAAAACGGTTAACCCAATAATGTACACCTTTATGGAGAAATCCGAAAAAAAAGTTAATAAATTCATCCTTAAATATTTAAAATCAAGCTTTGACTTTTATATAAGCTATCATTGGGATAAAGATCATATCAGGACTTTTATTTTCTGGCCCGAAATATAAAAGTCATGATGTGATTTTTATTTATTTATTAGAAATATAAAAGTCCTGATTTGACTTTTATTCTCTTTCCGAGAAAATAAGAGTTAATTTCAAACCCTGGTTTTACTCACTCCTATAAGTAAAATAATCATTAATAATAATAACTATCCACGTAGTCTTCTATTAAGATAATAAAAATAAAACTGACTTATGAAAATATTATTAAATTTTTAAAGGATGTAAAAGCACTTAATTTATTAAATGGGGCCATCCAAACGTGAGATAATCTCGTTTTGCTAAATGGATTTTCATCGTAGATGAATTAAAGAATTTGATTTTATTTCGTTATTAAATTTTAGCTTGAGTAGCTAAGGGGAAAAAGATTTTTAAATTGAATAATAGAATTAAATGGGATCGATGAGAGAGAGGTAACAACGCCTGTAGGGTCACCATCAAAGTGAGAAGAAAAAAAATTATTCAATTTACAGCGATCCATTTGTACCGTTATAATTTTTAATAATAAAAAATAAGATATTTTATAAAGGAGAGCTGTTGGGTGCTTTCGTCCTCATGCCTGACATATCATTATTTCCTATTACCGCCATCTTATTCTATGATAGTAAGCACTTTGCTGACAGGTACGAACCAATAATTAAAGTTTAAAAAAATTATTAAAGCGTAACTAGATTTTTAAATTGTTGCGGAATTAATTTTCTAATCCACAATCTATTAAAGTTACATTTTTATTGAATTACTATTTTCGGCGATGACAAGATATATATAATGAAATAAGAATATAAGATTAAAATAAAAAAGAAGAAGTGTCAACAGTAATGAAATGAATCATCTCCATTATAAGTTAGTGACTTTTGAGTTGGGCATAATTTGAATAATTTTTTATTCGAATGGCGGTTGATTTTTTTCTCGTTATTCGAAGAAACGAATAATCAATGATGATAATATTCTTTAATAATTATTTAATATCTGTAAAACGTTGAAACTATGAGTAATAACTCTTATTTTCTGGATTCATCCTGTGTATTAAATCAACTTTACCTTAATCTTCTAGAAGTAGACGATTTTAAGCTTTTTCTTTTTCAAACATCGTACTTCTGGGGATTTTTGTTACCATTTCGTATTAACATATTAGTTGCATATTGTTTGTATTCCATGTTGTATTGGATAGTAGGGAAAACACCATGGACTTATGGGATTATTTTTTTCTTTTTTAATTTATTAAATAGAAGTAGTTAATAATAGTTCTTAAGTAGTGTCATAATGGGCCGGGATAGACGAGCGTGTTTGAGCGCGACCCGCTTTAAGCTAAAGAGCATGCTGCTCGAGCCGAACGGTGGCGGTTCGAATCTCACCTGGGATGGTTGAATTTTATTTCTTGGAGGCCCGGAATAAATCTCGACCTAGTTCCGAAACCTGGTTTGAATAGGTTGGTTACAGCTCTAGAGTAACCCCTTGTATGCAACACATGGCCAGGTAGGGGTAACGAACAAAAAAAAATTATTGTCCTCATGTAATTATTACATATGTGATATGTATATGTGCGCCTAAACTAAATAATCGTAGGTAGTATTTAGAAAAGAGGGGCATAGTTTTGAGACTCTTCGATACTGGAAATCTTTGGTTGTGACAGGCAAAATAAAATACTTTCGTTACATCCTTTTTTTCTGTTTCTGGCTTTGTTTTCCCTTTGAGAATGGACATGACATAACCCATACTGTTCTATTCTTCATTTGGCCTGCTTATTCTCATGCTGAAAACAATGGATCATGCCCGTGGGGCAGAAGGCTATGAAAATGAAAACTTGAGCTCAAGGAATAGAGAGGACCGTTATAATGGCGGTCATTAATGCGATTTCTACCTAATCATTCACGAACGACGTAAACGACTTCTATTAGGGTGATCCTTGGGCGTTCCCTTATAGAGAATGATCGTGAAGCGTACGCTATGTTTTCCCATATAAGTGGCTGGAAACGTTTTAAATACCGTTACTCCTAGGTTTGGCCGCTCCTTTCTGTTATCCATAACGGACTACTTTAATCGGCCGAAATATACGCGGAGGTCCACCATCGCCGCAGGTATCCGATGAGCGATGGTATGTTTGCTCCTGCCTGACCCCGGCCATCGATCGGTAGCGCCCCCTCCCCCTCCCACTCACCCCCTCTCCTATCCCCAGCTATACCTTCAAAGTAATTATCGATATCTTATTAAACTGTATGTATATTAAAATGGATTGATTAACATGCATTCATTGACCGTCTAAATAGAAAGAAAACCGAAATGTCTAGAATGAACAAGTTTTTATGTTTCATTTCTGCGAATAAAGTGTTTTTCTTCTTTAATTAATGGCACAAACAAGGAACTAACCTAACATAATTAATTTACACCTTTATAAATTAAAAATTAAAAAAGCTAAAGCGAACCCTTTTTTTTTTTTTTTTTTTTCAATCCAACGTGATATTTATTAATGATCATCCCCTCCGGAGGACCAAATTATGATGAGACTGCCACAAAATAATGGGACCTGGTATTTATTTAGTCATTTTTTTAGACCTTCATAGTAAGGTAAATAAATCTAAATGGGGGTCCGGAACATTATGAATTATATATTTTTTAGGTAGCTTAAGATAAATCTTAAGATACATCTATATTTAATTCTCCAAAAAATCTAAAAGTCGATTTATTATGGAAAAAGGTTTAATTTTTCATGTTATTATTCATTTAAAATTAAGGTAACACAAATCCTATACCTACCTAGGAATCCCATTTTCATCCTCCGGAAGATTCATACTGGCATCTGTTCATTTTGTTGAGAAATCCAACATTGCAAGTGCGAAAGTGAGGGAAATTCTTAGAAGAGGCAAAAGCTGTGCATGGGAAACAAAAATGACACTGTTCGATTCCATGGTATCATCAACACTTCTATATGCTGCAGAAATTTGGAGTCCAAACTATTGTGAAAATGTTGAGTCAGCTCAAATAAAATTTTTTAAATATCTATATTTATGGCCTAAATGCACCGCAAATTATATTGTACGTCTAGAAACAGGTCGTAACTCAGTAACCGTAATAATCCTAAAAAAAAAAATTAACTTTTGCATTAAAATATTGTCCCTCCCTGAATATAGATTACTCCATAAACGTTTTGATATACTGGTTGAACTTGATAGGAAGGGGCCAGACTTATCTTTTAATTGGATATCACAAGTTAAAACAACCATATTAAGGAGTATTTTACAACCTTTCAAAAACCGAGTGTCTTATTGGCTAGTAAAAATGTTATTCTCGAAAAAGTTACAAATCATTTATTGTCGAAGGACATTGATAGAGCCCTCAATTCAAACTATAACACAATATAGAGAACTATTTGTAACTACACCAACCCAGAACCGGAATGCTATTTGAAGTTCAATGTCAATATAGGTAAATTAAGAACAGTAAGCCAGTTAAGAATTGCAAACTCTGAATATTTGAAAATATTTTATAAAAATACCACCTATGTTCTTCAAACTGATGATAAATGTCAATGGTGCCAAACAACTATAATTAACTGTATAAACCACATAATTTTATATTGCCCGTTTTTTCTTAGCACAAGAAAACAGTTCCTGCAAAAATATATAGTCCAATATGACGAATCATTGTCCATACAAAATGTTCTTACATTTGATAGTGTTGAAAAATTAAATAATATTTTTCTCTATATAATATCTATTCTAAAGTAAATCTAAATATAAGAGGAAAAAATGAGGAAAAAAAAAAAAAAAAAAAGATGCAATCAGAATAATATGAGTTTCGCAACAAATATTCACAAGTCCGTAAATACTTTAATCGCATGAACTATTTATTTATAAACTTATCTATATACATTCGTTAGTTTATTTGTTTAATTTAGTTTGGTTTGTTAGAAAGTTGTTTATTTTTTCTTCTATATGTATTTATTGTTTTGTTTTTTTTGTTTTTTAAACTAGTATGAAATCACTCGTTGTTGTGTCAATACCAAAAGCTAATTAGCTTTTGGTATTGACACAACAACGAGTGTGAACCACTAAATTAAAAACAATTAAATTCAACATGAATTTAATTAAATTCAACATTTAATTAAGTTCAACATAAACGAAGTTCAACATTTAATTAAGTTCAACATGAATTTAATTAAATGAATTTAATTAATTTAATTAAATTCAACATGAATTTAATGAATTTAATTTAATTTTAATTTAATTTAATTAACCTCATATGGTATATGAACAATTAAATAGCTGGCATCTGTAAAGGGGTATATTATTTAGCTGTATCTATTTTAATATAATTTAACTTTGTAGTACATGATCTAATTAAATATTCAATTGTCTTTTTCTAAACCTGTTTTACGACCATTCAGAATAAATATTTGTTTTTGTTGTTTTTCTGCTCTTGTTATTTTTAGCCATTAAATTGTATTATTATTTATTATGAAATTAACTAGGATAATAATTATTGTTTATTTTTGTTTTTTATTTATTATTTTATATATTTAATATAACTAACATACTAACACATAATAGACCAGACTCCATGGCTACATGTTGTAACATATAAGCCAATAAAAAATATCTATCTAAAATTAAGGTAACACCTCATATGGTATGACGCTCTTAATGCCATTTTTTTTTTGCCAGTTTAGGTTTTATAGTGTTTTGTTCCTCTTTAAAAAAAAAAAAGTTTTTCGTACTTAGACCCATTTCCATTTGAAAGCCTCAATTGGTATAGATAGAATCGCTAGAAAATATATTTTTTTATCCCGCTGGATTTAAGAAAACAGATATAGATATCATATCGCTCGTCCAATGCAAGACAGGTCTGACTCAAAATTGTACTTTAAATTGTTTTTTTCCTGACGAACTATCTTTCCAATTTTCTACACTATTTCTGTGCATGACTGCTTATAGATCGTTATATTAAAGATTTGTGAAATATTTTAACAATCGGATAAAACAGGCTACAAATATCAAAGGAAGAGATATAAAAACGCTTTAAGTGGCTCTTTTGAAAAATAGATTCTTCTGAGATTCTTTTTATTTCTTCATCAAAACATTATTTGTTAACACCTCTAGGAGTTCTCCTCATCAATCATGACCGTTAATTGGACTTCTTGATTTCATCTTTATTCGTCTACTATTAACATTAATTAAAACTTTTATAATTACATATAGTAGGATAATGTCAGGGATTAAGAATATGATTTTTACACAAACATTGTTCTCCAAACAAATATTTCAGTATAGAACGCCACGCAAACAAGAAATATTTCAATAAAGAAAACACACCAATTTGATTTAAATTTTGTAAGGATACTTGCATTATTTTAACTCGCCAAAGTTGTCTGAAACTGTCAATGATGTAACATGGTATAACAATGCTTCCTTGATTCCTATCCTTTCAATCCCGCGAGGACCAAATTTAAAAACTTGCATTTCTTAAGTAATAAAGCTTCTTTTCTCTGCCCACTTTTCATATATCAGAACTGAGACCTCTTGCACGATCCCAGAGGAATCAGATGCACTTGTCCATGAAGTAATCAAGCTTTTGAAAGAGGAACGCATAAGTTAGTGAAACAATTAGTTGTTTATAAATAGACTAAAATATCACGGTAAAGCAACTGGAGTGGTTTGGATAAGTAATGGATGTTGGATGTGAACACGTGTATCCCAAAATTGAGCCTGGACTGAAATCCAAAAGAAAGAAGAAGAATAGGACATCCGAGAAGTCCCTGGATCAACTAAGTCCGGGAAGAAATGGCAGGGTATGCTCTCTATCAATCAATTTTGCTCTTGGAATGAAAAGTTAAAATGATATTTATGTTAGAGAAAACCTATACTCATGGGCAATTATCCATAAAAAATAATATTTTTTATTTATTAGATTTGGGATGAGTAAAACGCCATTGTAGATACAAGAGTACTCAATACATAAACAAGAGTATTCAATGATATATTTACTTCTACATATTTAAGCCTCTTTTTGATTACATCCTCCATTCCCAACTTCTTCAGAGTAATTAGAATCAACATCACTAAAGATAAAGTCTTCCTAATTGGACATTTTTTTCATTTAGAATTCCACCTCGCTTAACTTTAACGTAAAGCAAAAGAAATTAGCCAAGTGTAAAATTTTCCGGACGGCGGAATCTCCTCTCCTTCAAGCGGAAAATCATCCAAACGAAGTTAGAGAGGTCACGCACATATCTCATTTCGGGTATAATTATAAGGCTGTTCAAAACATATATTCTATAATTCGAAGTTTAATAAATTATACTTGAGTATATAAAAAGATTTAAATTAAAAAAGACATTCACGTTAAACAATGTCAATCAAGGCAAATTTTTTCATTAACTTTAGTTCTCTTTAGTGAAAAAATTAAAATACTTAAACACAATTTCTTTAAGGATATTAGTCCTAGTTATATTTGCAATAACGATTTTTAGTTGTAATGGAATGAGAAAAAATAATAAAGCAAATCATTTTAAGGTAAAATAAAACATATTTTCAACAGTGAAGGTCTGGTCACACATAACCGCACCGCAGCACGGGCGTTTATCGGATCTGATTCATTTACTAAGGATAGATAGTAGCCCGACGGTTGACCCGGTGTCGGGTATGTGTGACCGGTTACTATCTATCCTATACTATCGTAAATGAATCTGATCCGATACACGCCCGTGCTGCGGTGCGGTTATGTGTGACCAGACTTTATGCAAACAAAACAACGTGGTACGTTTCACGATTTCAATCCATTCGTTAGATTTTCGGAAAAAAAAATTATTCTTAACCCACCAAGTGCTGTTAGATGCTTGAGAGGGCAACGCCAATGAAATGAAGGGGACGGCCGAAGATAGACCTAATAACTACACTTATATACCATACCGTTTTTCGTATTTAGTTTCAGTTGTAATCTATTCAACTATTTGCTTGATGAAGATTGAAATATAATCACATTTAATATAAACTTTATTTTCAGTTTACTTGATTAGTATTGAATAAGTGATCAGAAAATTAAATCCATATTTAACAGATCGAAAGATCCTTAAAGATTAATATTTTTATTTTTATTAATAAAGATTATTTTTTAACTCGTTTCCTTGATTTTATTCTCCTTGTATCTAAGTATTAGTGAATTGAGAAAATAATAAACAATGATTTGGAATATTATCATATAATAGTGATATAACCACTCCTTCAGATTCTCATGCTGCATGTATCAGAGCTGGGCAAAAAATAATTCCATTTACATTTTCTGTAATATTGGAAATTATATATTATTATTAAGCAATATATAATTGTAATAGCAATTGCTAAATGAATCATTGTACAACCAGTAATTGTAATTCCGTACCAAAATTACAATTACTGGTTGAAAATTTGTGTAAATTACATGTAATTGTGATTGTACTTAATTGAAGTTGTTAATTGCAAATGTAAACAATGCAAATGGGGACTATATAGGACAAATATTCATATGCTGGAAAATATTTTTTATATAGTAAATTCTGATAAAAAAAAAAGTTAATAATATTTTTTTTTTTGTGTTCTTGTATTTGTAATTCTATTACTGCTACTTCAAGTATATGTTATTGTAATAACAGTAATTGTAAAAATTAATTAAAATTACTTCAAACGACTAAAGTAATTGTAATTGGATATCACGACTGATTCTAAATTAATTAACTTTTTCTTCAAGCTTTGCGTTTATATAAAAATGATCACGGATGAATTAGAATTATTCATTGTCAGGTCACTAGATAGGTAGAAAAACTAAGCTCGTGAAAGATTTCTAAAACTGCATCGATTTCTAGATAGCGAATAAAAGCAGGCGCCAATGTAAAAACAATCAATGTGTTTTTTTTTGTTTCGTTTTTTTATTTTTGAGCTCTAGTCGATAATATATTTGATTTATTCTATATCCCAAAATTATTCCAATAATCCTAGGAAGGTTGGGTCCCATACAAATCGGATTACTAAGATTATTACTCTATCGAACTCGGATTATCGTGCCAGCCGTACTGCATTGTAGAAAAAAATTCAAACATTAATGGTTCTATTGCTTTATTTATTTTTTAAATTGTCAACATCTGCAAATTTATTGCAGTGGAAAAACTAATTAATCAATCGGCAATTTTAAGTATGACTTAAGTTTCCTTAATGCGCAGGAAGAGTAATACATAAAAGTCTTGCACGATCGTCGTCGAATTTTAACTCACTCCAAGCATCAACATCTTGGAAATTTTTAACAAGAATGTCATAAATTAAAAGAGATTGTTCAAAATTTTATAGTTTATATTTCTTCTAACAGAGGAAACAGTCACTTGCTATCTAATACGATATGCTACAAAATAAAAAAAAATCTATCAAAGGCTTAATATCTATTTTTAACACGTTTGATTCTACTTTTAAACTTCAAATTCACTTACTTGAAAAATCATGTTTTTTTACTTATGAAATTATTGAAGGTGAGATGTTTGACATCAGTCCTATCTGTTGAGGAAGATCACCCATTACCCTTTATTCTCATTCCACTGAAGATACACTATCGTTCGTTTTCGCAAACACTCGGTACGTCCAAAACTAAACAACTTTTTTTTATAGAATTATACCTTTATGTATAAAAAAGATTTTAGTGCAATATTTTATTATTTTTGTTTTATTTTTTGTTAAATAATGCAGTTAAGAAGATTACGCCAAGTGGCAGTTTGGCATACCATACAAGACAGATTTTGGGATATGCTGATGACATTGCAATCCTAGGTAGAAGTAAAGCCGTTCTAGTTGAAGTTATAAGTAAAGTAAGAAGGTTGGCCTGATAGTAAACGACACGAAGACCAAGTAAATGGTAGTATCGGCCACTGACTCCAGAAGAAAACCGGATAATTTTAATTTTGAGGAGCATGTTTTTGAAGCGGTGGATAGAGTCACATACGAGGGGGGACCCAAAAGAAACGAGACTAGTCTCAGTGCCGCCGAATGCGGAGGAGTGCGGGGAAGGGTGACGTCAGTGCTTCTTCCCTAGACCCTAACCTGTCAGTACCGAGACGGGCGTCTTCCTGTAACAACTATATCGGCCGCATGGTCAGTTTTTGTGAAGGTAGTTTTGGTGACCCTGTCGAAATCGTGATGTCTGATTTAAAGGAACAAAGAACTTGTTTGAAATTTTGCTTCCTCCTTGGGAAAACACCCACGGTATCGTTAGAAATGCTTCAGGAGGCTTTCCAGGAACAAGCTATGAGTCGTGCGCGAGTGTTTGAATAGGCGGGGGACAAATTTTGCTGCAACACGTCTCATGCCTAGGTCTTGAGTCAGAATGCGCTGAACTGAGCTCCAACTCACTCATGTGACTTCCGATAACTCGTCAATAGTGTAACGACGGTCTTCGTTGATTTTTTCGCGGATTTTTGCGATGTTTTCATCGTTCCGGCTGCTTGAAGGGCGTCCAGAACGGGGTCGATCCTCGAGGCTCAAATCCCCATTTTTAAAGCGAGAAAACCATTCAAACACTCGCGCACGACTCATAGCTTGTTCCTGGAAAGCCTCCTGAAGCATTTCTAACGATACCGTGGGTGTTTTCCCAAGGAGGAAGCAAAATTTCAAACAAGTTCTTTGTTCCTTTAAATCAGACATCACGATTTCGACAGGGTCACCAAAACTACCTTCACAAAAACTGACCATGCGGCCGATATAGTTGTTACAGGAAGACGCCCGTCTCGGTACTGACAGGTTAGGGTCTAGGGAAGAAGCACTGACGTCACCCTTCCCCCACTCCTCCGCATTCGGCGGCACTGAGACTAGTCTCGTTTCTTTTGGGTCCCCCCTCGTATCTTGGTGTACAAATCAATAACTTTGTACGAATTGTACGAACTTTAAAAGAAAACCTGATCAGTCCAGAGATAAGAGGAAGAATAATGGCAGGCAATAGAGCGTACTTTGGCAAGTTGCAACTTTTTAAATCGACGCTCCTGTCCAGGTATACAAAACTGAAGCTGTACAAATCCTTGATCCGACCGATTATGTGCTATGGAGCTGAAACATGGACCCTGAAAGTGGCTGACCAGCAGGCTCTGAGGATATTTCAAAGAAAAATAATTAGACGAATATTCGGGCCCCTGTGCGTTCAGGGAGAATGGAGGATAAGGACGAATCAGGATCTGGATGAGCTACTAAAACAGGAAGATATCGTGGGCTTTGTAAAGGCCAGAAGAATTAGCTGGATGGGACACGTAGAGAGACTGTCTGATGTCGTCAACACAAAGAGGATACTGAGAGAGGAATTCCCTGGAAAAAGGAAAAGAGGAAGACCAAGAAAATCTTGGCGAAGTGACGTGGAGGAAGATCTGAAGAGAATGAGAGTAGAGAATTGGAGAGGTAAAGCGCAGGACAGAGAAGTCTGGCGAAAGATCGTAAAGGAGGCCAAGGTCCACCCCGGACTGTAGAGCCAGTAAGTAAGTAAGTAAGTATTTTATTATTTATGACTTGAAATTTATTTTTAAATTAAATAAACAGTTGTGTAATTTGTAAAGTGGTGGTTGCTCCACCAAAACGAAGAGAAGTTTTGGAGAAAAAATCTATACAAATATAAAATAAATAGCTCTCTAATGTATAACAATATTTTTAGCGAGAAGCGCTGTACTTCAGTATGCAAGCGTGCTACTACTACCTTGTCAACAATCGGGGCACTAGCTTAATTCGTAATTTTGAAATTAACCTCTATTACAGCTAACGTACTGAATTAGACTATAAGTAAAAAAAAATAAAATAAAAAAATAAAAAAATAGTGCTTTTAGATTATACTGGGTCTCTAACAATAATGTTTCTAATAAATCAAGTCAAAAAATCATATTGTGTAATAATAAAATTGATGCATGGAAATAAAAAAGGTGATAAGTGCCTTTGAGAAAATTGTCCAGAAATGATATGGCTTATACTGACTTGGTGAACCACGTTCGGCGCTTACACCCGTGCTCTCTTTCGAACATTCAATGAACTACTTAGTAACAAATAAAAATTAATTATATCCATTTCTGAAGAATGGTTTTGAAACACATAACAATTTGGCAAAAAAAATCTCTATATATTTTGTTGGCATTTATACCCTTAAGCATTTCCACGCTTTAATTATCATCTAAAAAAATTGGATAACAATTAAATTACGTACAGACATGATAGATAGTATGTTTATTATTTTATTTTTTAATATATATTTTCATCATCATATATATATCTCAAAAATATGAGATAACAGATAAGCTTGGTTCCTACATCAAGATATATAATTATTTCTTAATAAAGCCTCCATTCTTTAATTCATTAAGGGGGGTCGGGATGGCCGAGTGGCCAAAGGCGCTTGCAGTAGGCAATCAAAGTTAAGCAACGCCGATCGTGATTAGTACTTGGATGGGTGGGTGACCGCTCCATTCGGGTGACCGCCCGCTAATGAAAGCCATGCAGTCCAAGCCTACCCACCCCGGGTATGTGAGACCCGTCAGCCTACTGGAGGCGAATCACACCGACCAGGCGTAGGAGTGATAAACCTTCCCCGTGTATCGTGTCGAGAATCGTGGTGTGGTTTTCCAGGATGTCAGCATCCGCCCGGAGGTTTGTTTCAAGGACGGTATGCTTCAGGGAAAGAAATATAGGTCCCCGGGGCCGGCTGACTCTGAGCTACCATAATCCTTACACCTAGGCCAATTTGTCACTGTCCTCGAACCCGAGAGAGCTGACGCCATCGGTGGGAAAGACACTGCCAAATGGGCCCCAATGGGATAGGTTATGGAGCTATGGGTAGTCTGCCGCTGCATCGTGGTGGCCATGCCTTGCAGCAACGTGAGGTTTGGGCTGCCCCCTCCAGGCTGTCTTTACTTCCGCAAGCAACAAAAATGTCTGTAAGAAAACCACACTGCGCGGCCAAAGGTCTCATTAGGCCTAATGCACCGATAAAAAAATACTACTAAGGATTTTCGGACGATGCTACAGTGGGAGCCCTACATTTTGCGTCCCCAGCTATACCTGGTAAGGTAATCGTTAAAGATCCCTATTGTTCAGGC
This sequence comes from Aelia acuminata, assembly GCA_911387785.2. Classification (NCBI taxonomy): domain Eukaryota; kingdom Metazoa; phylum Arthropoda; class Insecta; order Hemiptera; family Pentatomidae; genus Aelia; species Aelia acuminata. Next base: position 74,216,791 of record OU426981.1, on the reverse strand, counting down.
AAGCTAGGTTTTAATAATAAAAACCTTTCGCTTCCCTGATGATGAAAGTATGGCCGGGTGCTTAATGCTCTTAGTTTTGTTGGTTAATGTATTAAAAAGTTTTAAATAATAAAAGAATAACATGGAAGATATTTAACATAACGTTTACCATTGTAATTTAAGGAATAATAGCATAATAAAAAATGAGAACAAAATAATATGAAAGGAAATAAAGAAAATTCTCTGATATTTAAAGCTTAAACAATAATTTATTAAATACAAATAATTTATTAAATAAGAATGAAACAAATGATTGAACGAAAATGAAACACAACTTATAAACTATTATATACAAAATATGTTTTAATCGAATGGCCATTGATGATCTATAGAGTAGGGTAATAAACAAATGATTAATAACTATAATACAAAGATATATATAATAACTGAATTTAGCATTTTGATATAATGTTACAAGGTAAAGTTCAATGTTCAGAAAATATTATTTAAATTTGAAGGTTAAACACAATGTAATGTTTATACATTATTAAAATAATAATGATGGAAGTATTTTACTTTAAAGCTTCATCCCGCTGGGAACTTAACCTTCCTCTTCGCTCGTCTTCTAAAATAATGTTTGCAAATGTGCACAATACAAAACTGAACACCCTGGGTGAGAATGTAATAAATGTTTTTGAAGAATGTTTTAAGCATGAGCGTACTCGGCTGGCGTGAGTCAACAGCTGACTGACTTGAAGCGTCTTTTGTTTGTCTCAGAGCGTCTTCGACCAATCACAGACGCCCACGCACATAACACTATGCTAATTAAATACTTAATATCGATTGGTATGACTTATATAAATATATTATTATATAATAACTTGATACATAATTATTACATTAATAATAATAATTAATTAAATTTAAAATTAATTTGAAAATAATGAATTAAACAACAAATAAACTAAAATAATTTAAAACAACATATGGGTTCCCTGAACATCCCGCCCACCAAAATTCGACCTCGAATTTTAAATTAAAGGTTTTATGATTAAGAGCCGGGTTAGAGGGAAATGATTGGCTGTCTTCTCAAGTTAAACAAGATTTCAGTGATGTTCCTCTGCAACTTGTGTGCGAATGGTCGTTTAGGGAAGCAACAGAAGTAGATGCAGAAGCGTTGAAAACCACGTGGATTTTAGAATTATCACCATCTTTCTTTGCCACTCCATTGTGTGGTGTTAAATGTGATCCTTTGTCCGAAGTCTGTTCCATATGTTTATGATTAATGTGTTCTGCCATGAAATTTGTGTACTCCTGCCGAAGAGTCGGATTTTTACTTAACTTAGATTCTAAATTTAAGAACCTCTTTAAGGCTTGGCCTTTGGATTCGCTCATCTCGCCGGGAAACGAATCTTTAAATGGTAAGCAAACACTATATTTATCTTCTGGCGTATGTAAATGAGTATCCATGAAATGTTGTTTGCAATAAATACCTAAAGTTGACTGGATTGTCTTAGGTTGGACTTTCTCAATTTTTCTTAATTTGGGATCCTTATTCAAGTTATATGAACCAGTTACGAAAAAGGATTGCTTCATTGAGTTTGAAGATGTGTGGTTTTGAAAAGATCCAGCAATAACATGCCCAAAAACAGTGGGGATAAGCTTTGGAAAGGTCGGTTGGATCGTAATTGGCTTGTCCTTTATTATTTCAAAATACAAATCAGCACCCAAAAGAAACTCAATGGGTCCAGGCTGGTAAAATTTAGGATCCGCTAATTCAAAGTACTTATAGGCCTCAACAAGTTGTCTAGGTAGTTCAACATGAGGAAGTGGATTAGTAATGCATTCAACAACTACGGCATTGGTCTTGAGCTGTTGAGTTCCAAAGACAGGGCGCATAAGACAAGAAGCAATGCCCCGATTTCCAGTTAGAGATGTTTGTCCAATTCCCGATATGGGTAGGTTGAATGGTTTGACCTTAAGTTGGAGACGATTAGCACAATCGGCTGAAATGAATGAATATTGGCTACCACAATCGAGAACCATGCGGACAGGTTGGAAATTTCCCTTGCTATCCTTAATAGTAGCAACAGCTGTTCCTAAAAGTACATCATTAGTTTGAGAATGACTGGCTAGAGATACGGGCGATACTTCTTGGTCTTTATTGTCATACTGAACATCTTCCCTTGTAGAGACGCCAGGTTGAGATACATCTTTTGTGGGATCACCACCAACATGAAGCCAAGTATGATGACGCTTGTGGCAAATGCTGCAGTTATGTTTTGATCCACAATCATCAAGCTTATGATTGGCGTTGAAGCAATTAAGACAGCCTTTCCAGCCTTTAAGAAGTTTCCACTTAACATGGTTTGGTGCTTTTCGGAATTGGTAGCATTCATATAGTGAATGTATTCCCTTGCACACTGGGCATGGTTTATGTGAGTTTCGTTTAGTTTGGTATCCTTTGGTTCGAATCGGCTTACTCTCAACCATTAATGAGGTTTTGAATTTTGGTCTTGTAATGGAATGCACTAAATTTGAGTTTGAGTTTGAGTAGGAGGGGTTATTTTCCGAAAGTTCTAATGATTTGCATTCATCCTTGATGAATTTGACTAAGTCTTCAAATTTTGGAAAATCGGAGTCCAGATTCCTTTTTTCGAACTCTCTTCTAGTAGCGGGATCTAAACATCTTATAGCTAAGGAAAATAAAATAAACTCATCAGGATCAGGTATTTTCAATAGTTTAAACGCTTGAATATTTTCGCCAACACTAGAAAGAAATGATTTTAATAATTGCAAACTGGGTTTAGAGGGCAATTGTTTGAATTCCAACAATGCATTTAAATGGTGCGTAGCCAAGAGACGTTTATTGTCATAATTCTCAACGAGGATCGACCAGGCTTGGTCATAGTTCTCTTCGCGAAGTGGTACACTCTTGATGAGTGAGCGTGCAGCCCCATATAAACAAGACAACAAGAAGTGATATTTCTCAATCTTTGGAATAGCCGCCTCATTATGGATCAAAGACAGGAATGTATCACGAAATGTGGGCCAGTCTTGGTAATTACCATCAAATTTAGGAAGATTGATCTTTGGAAGATGAGTTCGCAGAGATAGGGATTGATTCAGAATGCTAGTTTGATCCAATTGTGCAGGTTGTGATGGTGTAGGATTCATATATTTTTCATAAATCGCATTCGATTCATGAAAATACCGCTCAACATTCGCCAATGTGGTCCGATCCTTATCACTTAATTCTTTTCCTTCCGTCTCATAAATATCTTCTAATGACTCAAAAGTTGCAATGTAGGTATCATAATTGCGTTGCAGACTTTTATATAACCCCTTGAACATAAAGAGACAATCCCTATCTGAATCGACCTTACGACCTTGTTCAACAACAGCTTTGATTTTTGGCCCTAAAACGTTGAGTTTTCTGCGCAATGAAGCCTCAGTCGACATCATGAAGGATTATTGATGAAAAGAAAATTGAAGTGAAGGGGTTTGCAAGAACGTATGAAATTAAATTAAAATAAGCGAAATCTGGTGGGTGAGATCGAACAACTAACAAAGTTACAAAGACTGGATAAAACAGAATAAAGTGGGAACCCTGTAAGAATTCAAAAGATATATACCAAAATAAAATGTAAAATATACAAATGAAAATATCAAATATAAAGAAAAAATTAGAATATAAGTATATTACAAGAATATAATAGCAGAGAATTTCCTTACACCTTTTTTGCTAATTTCAATACAAAGTTAAGGCAATTAAGCGATCCGGAGCCCGGAGGACCAATATGTTCAGGCAAGCTAGGTTTTAATAATAAAAACCTTTCGCTTCCCTGATGATGAAAGTATGGCCGGGTGCTTAATGCTCTTAGTTTTGTTGGTTAATGTATTAAAAAGTTTTAAATAATAAAAGAATAACATGGAAGATATTTAACATAACGTTTACCATTGTAATTTAAGGAATAATAGCATAATAAAAAATGAGAACAAAATAATATGAAAGGAAATAAAGAAAATTCTCTGATATTTAAAGCTTAAACAATAATTTATTAAATACAAATAATTTATTAAATAAGAATGAAACAAATGATTGAACGAAAATGAAACACAACTTATAAACTATTATATACAAAATATGTTTTAATCGAATGGCCATTGATGATCTATAGAGTAGGGTAATAAACAAATGATTAATAACTATAATACAAAGATATATATAATAACTGAATTTAGCATTTTGATATAATGTTACAAGGTAAAGTTCAATGTTCAGAAAATATTATTTAAATTTGAAGGTTAAACACAATGTAATGTTTATACATTATTAAAATAATAATGATGGAAGTATTTTACTTTAAAGCTTCATCCCGCTGGGAACTTAACCTTCCTCTTCGCTCGTCTTCTAAAATAATGTTTGCAAATGTGCACAATACAAAACTGAACACCCTGGGTGAACGAGAATGTAATAAATGTTTTTGAAGAATGTTTTAAGCATGAGCGTACTCGGCTGGCGTGAGTCAACAGCTGACTGACTTGAAGCGTCTTTTGTTTGTCTCAGAGCGTCTTCGACCAATCACAGACGCCCACGCACATAACACTATGCTAATTAAATACTTAATATCGATTGGTATGACTTATATAATTACATTATTATATAATAACTTGATACATAATTATTACATTAATAATAATAATTAATTAAATTTAAAATTAATTTGAAAATAATGAATTAAACAACAAATAAACTAAAATAATTTAAAACAACATATGGGTTCCCTGAACACCTATCCTAATTATAATTAGGATAGGGATCTTTAACGAGTACCTGTCAGCGCACAGGATCTGGACAAGGATTTTTTAAGGGAGTAAGGGCCATCTGGCGGGATGTGAACCACCGACATTTAGCATTTTAAGTTGTTATTGTATGTTGCTACGACAGGCACTACACCATATCTTCAACCATAACCTGTTTTTAATTTATCAACAATTTTTATAAAAAAAACTGTTTTTACTAAACGACCTTAGTGCAAGCGATATGATGTCATCTCTTAAAGTTATTTCAGTCCATCAGCGAGATAATCAGCAAGATAAAGTTAGTTATCTCTATGGAGAGACTAGAGTAAATGAATTCCCTGGCTTTATATAAAGTCGCTAATAGAGGAGGTGATGGAGATAAAGGATTAATCCGGCAACTAGTTAGGGGTAATTATATTCTGCCCTACCATGGGGGTAAAGGGGATGAAGGGGGGAGGGAATTCGGTCAGAGGGACTTCGTCGGCTCAAGTTGTTAGGGAGCTTTGTATAGGCTAGCCCGCCAAACTCCCTTTATCTGCGGGCTTAGTCGCAACACAGTCTCAAGGCCCTTATTGTTATTTTTTTAAAAATCTGCATTCTCTTTAAATAAAAAACAAAAGTAAATATATCGAGCCAATATGGTTTCTTCTTTATTCTGAATTGAATAACATTCACTTTGTTGACAAAGGAAGGATGATTATATAAATAAAATTATATATAATAAAAATAAATATAATAAAAACCGAGTCATATTATATATTAATATTAAGGTATTCCATATTATTCAAACTAATGGTTCCCTACGTATGTGAAACCCGTACCACAGATGTTATGTTAAATATCAAGTCTGAAAAGTGGTTAAAGATTAATAACAGTCATTCAAATCTGGCGAGAACCCATTACATTTTGTTTAGAAAGAAAGTACATTTATGTTTTTTGGAATTTTATATCGACAGCGTACTGGTATATACAAGGGCACACAATATAGAGTAGAAGAGCCAGTACGCAAGCAATGAAATATTCCTACGATTTCTTGTACATTAAATGAAAAAGAATTCGTGTGATAAACTGTACATTGCATAATCAATTAATCTCTCCGTCACTGAAGTAACCTTTACCCATTCCGACTTGACGATAACTAACATAGCAACGCGTAAGGTTTCCGAGAAATGAGCTTTTCGGGATCTGAACCCCTGGACAGGGCAGACAAGGAAGTACAAGAAGAAGAACTCTTGATTAAAGGATATAAGCAATTTATCAGAGGCAGGGAGGTGACATGCGGTGGCTCGTTTGTAAGGCCCACCACTACAAGGTCGGCTTGGAATGAAACGTCACTCCGAGATGGATAGTCCCCCCCCCCCCTCTACCTCCAGGTAGTCCCAATAAAAATGGAAATCGAACCGTCTCTGCCCTGGAGGGGGCATTCGTCTTCCTCCCAACTCGTCCCTGCGGACCTGGGGCTCTTAAAATAGTTTTATAACAAAACAAATGCGGTTATAAACAAAAAGAAAGAAAGAACCATTCTTAAATTATAGATATGTCGTAACATAAGATTTTTTTTTCAATAAAAGTTCATCAGATGTTGAAACGAAAAACCTGGTATGGGTATGAATGGAATATGGTTGTGTTCATCCAATAATTTATAAAAATCTTATAGGCCTCGCCCTGATCCAAATTTAAGACAATCACGTTTTAATTTTAAACAAAAACCAAATTTGGAACCACGGAAAAGAATTAAAAAGCGGACTAATTACCTTACTAATAAACCTCAATTCTACTCAATATGGGGACCTTTAAAAAAATATGCGCCATACATTAAAGAGAAGACAAATAATGCTCTAACGCTAACTCGATTCACTTTTAAACTTACAATCATCTAAACCGATTTTATTAGAGGCAGGGATAAAATACTTCTAAGAACAAAAAGAGAATTATTTTAAATCATTGTCCATGTAATTAATGTTGGTAATCTTATAAAATTAAACCCACTTTAAATATACGTAGAATAAATTTCTGAACAGAGTAACAAATATCTAACGAAGCTACTGTGAAGTTTGAAATACATATAATAAAATATATAGTATAAACATAATTATGATATAATATAAATAAAACATGAACCCGTAATGTAACTCTTTCTTAATACAGTTTTGAATGAAGCAAGAGAAAATAAGAAAAGTGTTGAAACGAAAGACCATAATTAAATTGATTGCATCCTGTTGTAGTCTCAGAATATATTTATTTAAATTTTTATATTGCAGTGGACGATTCGGACAAATGTGTTCATATTCATCACCAACTAACCAACCAATTAAATGAAATCTTAGGCATTCCAGTTATGGGATTTGTCAATCAATCGCGTATACAATATCTTGTTGCTTGGTCGTAACATAATAATTAGTTTCTGACCTGTGGTGAAATCTGCTATCTTTTAATCCTGTGATGGTTTTATATTTTATTTATTATGACATAATAAATATATTCTGTATATATTAATAGCATATTAAATAAATATATTCTGAGACTGCAACAGCATGCAATCAATTCAATAATTTCAAGTAAATGAAGTAGTCTACTAAGATAATCCGAAAGACCATGGTTTACAATTTCGTGCACTTTCATGAAAGATCTATTTCGGTATTTATATTTTTGTAACTATCTTTAGCGTGACACCGTCAAAGTTTGTAGGGCGTATTAAATTCAACGATCAAAGCGATAGGAAATGACCTGTAGAGCTCAAGTAATGGCGAGAAATAGAATGCCTCAATAAAATAACACTTAATTGCTTTATCAAATATTAGCAGAGTTAGAAAACAATATCCTATGTAAATCTATAAGGCATCCATTTGACATGTATTATTTTTTCTGTATATTCGCATTAATTCATTCATCGAAAATTTTGTTATATCCTCAGTTAAATTAACTAATAGGTACTGTAATTATTAAATTATATATTTTTTTAACGGTGCTTTAAACGTTTTCAAGATGCTTCATAATAAACCGAAACCGAAAATTAATATTTTCAATCCGTAATACGGATTTATAAACGAGGTGTGAATTTGTTGGAACCTTGAAGAAAGTGGAAAACGCCTCTTGAAAGTAAATAAGTAAGAAAGGATGTAGACAGCGACAAAGTTTCCTGGTATTTCGTATTGCACTTTGTTTTAAGCTCCCAAGTTGGTGGTAGAAGTACAGCAGTAACCGGTTATTTTCAGGTTGAGATACAATCATAAAATGTTTATCTTGGAATATATATATTTCGATCGTGAAAAAATTCGACTTCCGGTTTTCAACAGAAATACACAGTTTGTAGTTCCCGGAGTCATAATCAAGTTCCGCAAAATGGTATGTGTGTGAACACGTGAGCTCAAAAATTATAAACCGTACGATCCTGAAATTTGGTATTCGATGTATGTATACGAATATTAACGCGATGTGACATTACACGAACTAATAAACAAAAAATTATCTAAGTGAAAATTGTATTGCGCAAACCGCAGAAGATTCTATGAATTTCCATCGCTATTCAAAACTAATTCTTTCTTATAGGAAATGTGCAGGTTATTAATTCAGTTTTAAACAAGGATAAATACAATAAACTTAATGAAAGAGTTATTAAAAATTTAAGTGAAGCCTGGTTATTGAGTGTTGAAGCAGAAACGAAGTAAAAAATAGCCAGTTTTGATTTGTCAACATTTCGATTTAACTTCTAAGGAAATTGTTACAAGATTTGATTTAAAAGGGTATTATATTCTGAATCAAAACGAAAAATACTATACGAATTCACTGTCTAATAATAATACCTAATAAACCTAGTGTGGATAAGAAGTTTTGTGTCAATTAGAATTAATTATTTTCCACAATATTCTAGAAAAGTTAATTTTTTTGAAGTATTTTTATTACTCCATATTCTGAAATTGATTTGTGAAGGGAATGTTGTAACCCTTGACCATGAAAGGCCTTTGGTATTAAAATATCTCTATATATCGCTAGAGTATTATATAAAGGATAAAGTGTATTGTATAGAGTGAATAGAAATAGACAAGAGAGCGATAGAGGTAGAGAGCCATCAAAAGTGCAATAAAGAGGAGAGTCAGTTGGTAGAGGAGTAGTGTACCTTGGGGGACGCTTAACGAGCTCCGCCCGACACTTCTCTTCTGTTTGTCTGCTTTATTTGATCTCTGTGAAGCTGTGGTGAGGGGGGAGGGCTCTGTTTGTCCTGAGCAATTTAGGGCTTTAGTGCTTGGTAGTGTCCATAACCCTTCAGGTGTACACAACCAGCGAGGATCGTAACTGGGTCGAAAGGGGGCGTAAAAGTGTTGGTTAATACTCTGTGTTAAGCTAGATCTATGGGATATTTTGGACAATATTAAAACCCTTAATATCTGGACTGAAGCAGCATATACCCAACATATACCCGTAGGTATACGTGCTAGCTAAGGATAGAATCAATAACTGGAAAATTAATTTAAATGAAAATCAAAGAAAGGCTTATGAAAAAGTTAAATAAATAATCCAAAAGGAGGAATTGTTCAACATTCATTAACAAAATGTAGACGTAAATATCATCGCTTCATCATATAAGAGGGAAAATAGACACAAATTAAATATGCTTGCAACACAATACGTACATTCGTGAAGACTACAGTACCGGTTACTATGTGTACCTACTTTTGTTTCCTTATAAACATAAAACAAAAATATTCCGATAATGAACCTATACTACTTCCTTTAAAGAGGAACCACTATTAAGTACTATTTATAAAAAGTAAAGGAAACTTTGATGCTGCCTACATCCTTTCTTACTTATTTACTTTCAAGCGGCTTTTTCAGCTTTCCTTAAGGTTCCGACAAATTCGCATCTCGTTAATAAAACTGTACTAAGCATTGAAAATATCCAACTTGTGATCGTTTTCGTTATCATTCGTTATCATGAAAATGTTAATAGCGAAAATGCCAATGTACTCGTATAATTTAATTAATAAATACAGAATTAGTAACCTGAACTGATGAAAATGATAGAATAAAAGTGTTAATTAGTTAAATATTTTTAACTATTCAAATAAACTTTTTATTTAACAATACACACACATTAGAATGATATAACATATGTAGAAAAAGCATAGGTTAAGATCAGTGTTGCCAAGTTACAATTTTCCTTGACACCCTCTCTCAATTAGATGTTTTTTTTTTTTTTTTTTTCTATTATATTTTTTTTTGTTGGATACAAGCATCTATAATAACAAATAGAAACTAATTCCTCGGACTCCATCCAAAAACAAACAGACAACTAATCTAAATTAAAAAAAAACATCTAATTGGTTACCATTAAATCAATTTCAAAACAAACATATTTTCATATCACGTCGGGGTCACCATTAGTGGATGCTAGAAAACAGTATGCTGTGTACAGCTCGTAGTCTTCCAGATATCCGGGCTTTTTCTTTGTTCTGCTTGTAGTGACATTTTCCTCTTCCGGGTTCCTATTATTACTTTCTTGCGAATTACTCTGAACCTCTTCCTCTAGTTCACTTCCTTTGTTAGTTTCCTTTTCTGGATTTATCTCTATCACTTCATTTGGCTCTAAGATTTCTTGAGAATTATCTTTGATTTTATATTCCATGATAGATTCATCAAATTTGACATCCCTTGACTTAATTATTTTTCTTTCATTTGGTAACCACAGCCTGTAACCACCTCCACAGTAGCCTACCATTACAGCACGAACTGCTCGGGGTTCCAATTTAGCAGGTTTAGGTGTCAAAGTGTGCCATGCTCTACAGCCGAAAATTTTTAATTTAGTGAGGTCAGTTCTTCCATTCCATAAATCCGAGGGAGTTTTACCTCTAGGTAAAACTGAAGTTGGGGATCTATTTATTTCATACACCGTACATTTCAGTGCTTCCCCCCATAAAAATTTGGGAACCCCAGAATCTATCAATTTTGTTCTTAATTTTGATAGAAGAACCCCATTCATCCTTTCACATCTGCCATTCATTTGAGGAGAATGGCTTATAGTATATTCTATTTTAATACCATTATTTTGCAAAAAATTTAAAAGCTGCTTTGATCTCAGTTCACCAGCATTGTCGATTCTCACACGTTGGACGTTTAAATCGAACTGAGTTTTTATTTCTTTAATGTACCTCATCAAATTTTCCGCTGCTTCACTTTTTTGTTTTAATAGCCTTACCACGACGAAATGAGAATAATCATCTAAAATTATTTGAAAATATCTCTCCCCATTGAGTGTACTCGGTGTGATGGGACCAACTATATCGCTGGAAATAAGACCACCTATCTCTGTTGCACGTTTTTTGTTCGCATAAAAGGGTTGTCTTTTTGCTTTTCCTTCAGCACATGATTCGCATGTTTTGTTTAGAATAGGTAAACTCAATTGTGAGAGCCCATCATTTGAAATATGGCCCATTCTTTTATGCCATAAGTCTCCTTCATCGTCGGCAACTAAGCACTGTTCAACAAATCTGTCTGCTTCAAAGTAATATAAACCATTTCTAAGTTTAAAGATGAGAACAGGAGTATTTTTCATGTACACAGTTGTACGAAATTCATCTGTAATTATTTTTGCCCCACGGCTTGCTATTTTTGATGAAGAAAGCAAATTATGCTTCATACCAGGTACAATCAATGCCTCGATTACAAATTTTTGACCCTGGCAATAAAGAACCAGCTCTCCTTTTTCATTTGTAGTCAATTGCTGACCATCCGCTTGAACAATTTTTACTTCTCGATCTAATTTTGTAATGTTTCTCATAAAACGCTTCAATTCACCTCTGACAAAATGATTTGAAGCACCACTATCATATATAAAACATTTTTCATGGAAGGTTATACTTGAATTGCAGGTTTCAAGGGTATATAAAGTAATTTCACTATCACCTTGTGCATGAGTGGCATGTCTATCCCTTAAAAGGTTTGTTTCTCCTTTGGCCTGCTGCGAAGTGAAATTGGTACCTCGGCCCCTTCTCCATTTATAGCCTCTGTTCATTCCACGCCCATTTTGGCTTCCTCTTCTAAAAGTTTTAGGACAGTTTGCCTGGAAGTGTGAACTGTCCCCACATCTAAAGCAACCACTATTTAGAGCTTTAAGACCTGTCTCAGAAATATCTTGAGACTTAATTTTTAACTCATGATCCAAGAGACGTGCTTTTACAAAGTCCATTTTTATATTTTCGACAGTTTCTAATGCAATTACGACACTATCATAATCTTCCGGGAGCGATAGAAGCAAGTGACATATTTTATCACTTTCATTAAGTGTAGAACCTAAATCATTCAGTTCTCTGATTAATTTATCAAAATTAAGAAAATGATCTTCTAAACTTTCAAATCTTTCACTTTTTAAGCTTACCAACTTTCTCCATAAGGTTAGTTTAGAAAAAGAACTAGACCTAGCAAATATATTCTTCAAAGATTGAATCATCTCTTTGGAAGTTTTACAGTCTTGAATAATATCAAGATGTTTATCGGAAAGACCTTGAATCAAAATAGCTTTTGCTTTAGCATCATTAATAAGAAAAGTTTTCTTTTCTGTAGCATCAGTTGGTGGGTCACTTACCAGAACGTCAGCTATCTGTTCCTTTTCAAGGATAGCATTTATCCTAAACTTCCAGTTTGTGAAATTATTCGACGTGAGTAAAGGAACAGGCAAAGTTAGCACCGACATTGTCTTGTACCCAACAGTAATTGAAATTATTCAGTTAAATCTGAGCTCTGGGCCCATAACCTGTTAATTAGTTAAATATTTTTAACTATTCAAATAAACTTTTTATTTAACAATACACACACATTAGAATGATATAACATATGTAGAAAAAGCATAGGTTAAGATCAGTGTTGCCAAGTTACAATTTTCCTTGACAAAAAGCAAATGAGACTTCTTACAACGCCAGATTCCTCTAGTTCGGTTAACACTGCATTATTTGCCGTTTCAAGCAGCGGGGGTCAATCCATAACACGCGGTCCAAAAATGTATTAATTGGTTGCCTCAACATTTTTAATTTTTTAAATATTTTTACCACAGAAAGTACAATACATTAGAAAAACAAAAATGCAATTAGTTTAATTTTCTCATTTTATTTTTGCCAATGGCGGCCATTCTATTGATAGCGAAATTTTCACTCTGAACTTACATAGGCGTTGAGTATAGTGAAACGGACTGCGGTTCAGGTCACAAAGCAGAACACGCCGATCGGTGTCAAATCACCTCTTTGCACGGCCGCTGACCAAAAAAAAAAAGTACTACCTCAGACAGTAATGCACCCAAGACTCTATCTCCATGGGCTGTATTAGTAGAAGTTTTATTCCTGGCAAAATACGTTTTCAAGAGGTTGAGACATGAAACGGAGAATGTTCGACCATTACTGAAGAGCGTTTCTTCCTGATATTATTATTGTCATCCTAGATTATAATGATTATCAACACAAGTTGTAATAAAAGTACAGCAATAAATGATCAGACGACAGGTACAAAGGCTGAAGATGCCTCCTACAAAGTCTCATCAGTTTCCGGTGACGTGTTTCCTGCCTGAGCACGTCCGGTAGGCTTCCACTTAGCTTTCTGACCCACTCACCAAACCTCCGCCGGGGGTAAATGGAGCAGGAGGACTAGCATTGAATCCTTTACCACACAGCGGTAATGAACTACGAGCCAAGAACTAAAGGATACGTGAGGAACCATCTCTAAGCTCGCTAAGTGCCCTGCTCCGTGTGCAGTATTAAATTACACCCACTCGCTCATTTGTTTCGACACGGGTTGTACCCATTGTCCCATGCCAATACTATCAGTTATCTATACACCTTCACACACGCAAAAAAGAGTCAAACGAGAGCCAAAAGTACGACCAATACAGTTATTCAACCGACCTCAATAATGCTTAAAAATGTGCAGGCTTGTTCTCGGGAAATTCGCCAGTTGTATTTTTTAAAATATACACCACTTAAATGTAATAGACTTTCACGACACTCATGTTTTAATAAAGCTTTTTGTTAAAAATCGTTTCGTTAAACTTTCACCAAACTCTTGGAACTAATACGACTGAATATTCAAGACCTACTCCAATGGAAACCTACAACGTCAATTCCTATTTGAAACCTGCTTAGAAGAAAACCCATCTATTGACATATGTATAAAAGAAAAGAGAAAAGAAAAAAAGATACATTCGACGCTGTAGAGTAAGTAAAAAGAAATCTAGCGAAGTCTAGACTCTAAAGATTTGGTCAGTTAGTTTAAACTTGCATAGACGCACGAATGCCCATCTCCCACCAAGGATGTTAGCGCATGGTATTTTCGTAATGTTGAAAAAAAATATATAAACTTCTTAGATACCTAAACTTTTCTTTTTTAACATTATTCCATAGAAGTGACTTCTTTTTTAATTTAAAATAGCCTGACGTCAGACTGACCCATATTTTTTTTTTTAACTACAAAACGGATACCGGAATATAGGTCTAATAATTTTGGATGTAATATAACCCAAGAACAGTTAGTTAACATCGGTGAAGCTCTTACAGATTGTATTCACCTTTTAGGTGAGAATGAAGAAAGCTATATCTTCCAGACCCTATTGTTTTTCCATGTACCCAACTATCAAGTGATTTATGACTGTTTTCGTTGCATATATTGTAATAGTACTGATTTATTCATATTTAAAGTAGATCTTCATTAATCTTAGTTAAATATATATATATATATATATATATATATATATATATATATATATATATATATATATATATATATGTATAAAGACCATATGAATAATTTTGTTTTGTAACTCCTCTTCACTATCTCCATGGAAACTATGATTATGAAGGAGATAAAGATAATTTTCTTTTTAAATTCCCTTAAAATTTTTTAATGCTTAAAAATTTGAGGTTTCCACGGGCTCAAAAGAGGTAAAAAAAAATCTATTTGAAAATGTACCGGTATCTAACTTTTGTCAAACGGCCTGGGTATTGCAAATTATATTGTGACGTAAAACCAAAATTTCTAGATTTACAGTCATGTATTAGCACGTCATCACATATTTGGAATGTTCTAGACCATTCTGGGAGGGTCAATACCAAATATAAGAAGCGATGGGCAAGTGTCTCACGTTCAACCGGGAGGCATACAGTTACATTTGAATCACTGTTCTATCACTGCAATGTATTGTTTTCTAACTCTGTTACTAATTTCAGTTTTAATTGTTTGTCTGACATTATTTTACCTCAATAAAATCATTTAAACCCACATTGAGCTTACAATATATCGGTATACGAAATAATTTCTCATGATTATATTATGTCATCAAACAAGTTTTTTACATCTTTCCTTTTCATATATAAGGTATAAAAAAAAAAAATACTCTCTTCGCAGCTAGGAAATTACGTAATTACCTTATCTTCAGAAAGAAGACATCCTTTTTTTTTCTTTTTTTTATCAATGACTGGAGTCCATTAAAGGCAAGGTCGGTAGCGATAAGTAGTTAGTAGTATGGCTAGTGCTGTAGAATACTCCTAACCGTCTTCAGAACCGTAGCGAATTGTCGAGGTCGTGAGAGTTTACTGCTATGTAGTTGTCATTTTTAGAAAATCTTATAGTTGAGTTCTGTTAGGATATGTATCCCTTAAACTTAGGCAATTAATCGATGAAAAACAATTATCCGCTATTGTCCCTTATTTTTTTTCCTTATGATCAGTTGGAAATTTATTCGATTTCAAGGAAAATATAACATGGTACAAAAACATGGTAATTCAATTGAAGGGGTAGGGGCAAAATTGTTCCAAGCAACATTTTTAACAAAAATAAACTGTAGTTGCAGTCTGCTGTAAATTACGTAGGACTATATGTCTATAATGGAAATGTCACCTAAATATGACTATATAGAGCCTCTATAGTCATATTTAGGTGACATTTCCATCATAGACATATAGTCCTACGTAATATACAGCAGACTGCAGCTACAGTTTATTTTTGTTAAAAATGTTGCTTGGCACTATTTTGCCCCGACCCCTTCAATTAATTACATATCACAATATACAAATCAAAACATCATCGCAATACACAAATCACAATATAAACCAATGGAATAAAATAGAATTGTTGGGTAAATTTGCCTAACTAAGCTGATTTATTGTTTTGCAATTTAAAAAAAAAAAAGTATTAGCGTAAGGCTGGGTTACCCCCTCCAGTCTGCATGTACTCTATGGTACAAATATATGTACGTTTTTAACAATGTCACATCGGGCGGAGGGTTTCATTAGGTACTAATGAAACCCCAACCAAAAGAAGTTATCATTTTTTTTTTTAAATTTAAATTTATTACTCAAAAAAATCTTGACGAAAATTCTTGAGTGTCTTCACTCTCAATCGCGGGTTGTGCCCTGATGTTCATTTTATTATTATTCTAATATCGACTTCTCAGGAAGTGGGTTATGAGCGACTCACCTAGTCATTATTCTTGACATGGAAAACCCTCATCAAAGAGATAAGAAAGTAACTAAACAAAGAATATGCACTATTATTAAGATTACATGATTACTTGATGGGGCTCTGCAAAGTCCTCAAATATCCAAAGAATCTTTAGTAAGAATTGTAAATGTAGTAGTAAGAATAGTAAGCGACTAACGAAAACACAAGGTCCTTGACATTGAAACTGTTTCAACTAAGGCCAACAAAAATTTCCACTAAAAACTGACCTTTGACATGAACTCATTAAGCACAAACGCTTAAATCCACCAAAAATTCCACGACTCTTAAGGTGGTGGCCAAGTGAATTCTTTATATATCTTGACCAAGATGGATGGAGCACGATGCATATTGAATTTTGAAGGTGGAAAATTCGCCTGACGGGATAGAAGCATCTATTGTAAATAATATTTAAAATATATATATATATATATTTTAAATATTATTAAAGCGGAAAAATGTAGAGATAAAAAAAAGTCAATATAACAGTAGATACATTTCTAATTAGTATACGGCCCGCCAATATAGGGAGTTCACGACGGATAAGGATAGGTTCATAGGACATATCATTGCATTTGGCTAAAATATAAAATCGAACACAGTACAATGTACACCTACTAATTAATTACTTTGTTATGCTAAGTTGTTTGCTCCTGTTTTTGAGAGACTAATATTAATTTCATATTATTGAAACCAAGTTAATATTCAGCAGATAAATCCAGAATCCGAAGTATCGATCTAATTTCCAGGTATTTGATGTATCAGAGAACTCTTAGAGGGGCAAAAGAAACCAATCTAAAGGCAATTTCTGACTAAAGAATCCGTATTACAGAAATGAAATTTTTATAGGGTACTACAGCGCAGTAAATAGAAAAGGATAATGAGATGCCCTTTCCTTGAGCGACCCTTCTGCTTTGACTCAATTCAACCAGGGGATGAGGGACAAGATCGTTAGACTTTCTGCAGAGGGCTTAATAACTCCCCTGCTTTGAAACTACACTTTCTCAATTTAGCGGAGGGCGAGTCTTTATGTCCCGGTAAACGACATAATTACAACTTTTATTGAGGGGACATTAAAAAAGAGATATCCTCGGGGAGCTTAATCGAATGCAATTGAGGAAAGAGATACTTTCTTTTAAAGATGATTAGAATGA